>OU015473.1:14193520-14296020 GCA_907164805.1 Brachyptera putata | reverse complement strand
TACACCTTGAGATCCAAACAATTATGTCACTACCCTCCTTTTATGTTCATTACTCATTCTCAATAATTTCTTTGGTAATAGCCGCCCCGGTGGGTCAGTTAATTATCGCTATATAACTGAAGTCACCGTTGGGCGTGGGTTCGAGTCCCGCATAAAGCCTGGGTTTTTGTGAACGTCCTTTTACCTATAAGGACTCCATCGTATCATTATCATCCGCTCATTCGTACCCCCGTATAACATAGCTATTGGTGGGGTCGTTAAGCAGCATTATGAATTGTTTGGTAATAAAGGAGGCCTTGTTTTTATCGTTCTTTATTAATTAGTGACACTTGTTGCTTGGGTTTAATTGTTATTCTCAATAGCTTTGAACGGTGTATCGAAATGTCTTTATATAATTTTGTATTCACATCAAAACTGCTGATAGAATTTCAGTGAAAGTGTGGAATAATGTGTATTATTATTAAATTAAAATTCGGTGGAAATTTGAATTTTAACACGTGTATAATCAGATCCAGCCCGTGCTTGCTATTACTATGAGACATGTCTCATCGCTCTGTTTAGTTGTCATATGTGGCCAGGATCCCGAGCATGCGCACAACTCAAATACACGTGTGAGATAGGCTCGGAAAAGAGACGGTGCTTAGAAAGTACAGGAGCAGGGCCGGGCCGGCCGGCTCGTGATGTTTTTGCGCCCTGGGCGACATATGAGTAGATTTTATAAATTCAAGGGCGAAGCTTGAGACGATACGCGATCCTAGTTTGCAGATCGCGATGGTGATGGAAGGGGGCAGGGGATATAAGTGGAAAAGAAAATGTCATATACGAACAGTGGTGCAAAGGCCCGTTGATGCAAAGCCGGCGACTCGCGGGGGGGAGGGGGGGGGGGGGGGATTTTAAAAAAAATACACCTTTTTCAATATAGTTTATCGTGTTTCAGATGAGATGTCCAAATTAATTTTTTAATAGAACTAGAGATGTCTATCTGATATTTGCCAATCACAGGTACTGTTACTACAGAGTCCCATTCCCCGGGCAAGGACTCAATTGTGAGCCCCAAAACTGGGTGTGCATAGTGAAAGTGAATGCAAGTGAAGAAGGTATGAAGCCCCGCAGGGAAATTTTTGAAATGTTCTCTTTTTATATCGTATACGACACCACGAGTTTTGAGAACTAGACGAAATTTCTGGAAGTCATGGATTCTTTAGTGTGAACGCAATGTGGAAAACGTCCTAGATAGCGCTAGCCGCTAGTTCGCGCTAAGCAAGTTAAATCTTCTATTGATGTGGAGAGATTATTCATATCGATAGTCGTATTTAATTCATACCGGTATATAATTCAAGAACGTATTTTGCCATTAAAGCGCCAGTATATTTTTGCGCCCCTGGAAATGTTGCGCTCTGGGCAGCCGCCCAGGTCGCCCAGCCCACGGGCCGGCCCGTGTTAAACAGGAGACAGCAGTTCGCATGGGTTACCATGCACACACACAGCGTGTGTAGTGAAAATAAGGCGAATTATCGTCTCCTGGAGAAACTTGAAATCAATTTAGAGATAAAAATAGAGTTATACAATTTTTTCCTCCCCTCTTCTTTCCGTTGGGTGGATATTATCTCGATGTTCACCCCAACGCTTCACTACTGGTAAAACCAACATCATTGTGCTCATATAGTCTTTAAATTCACATTTCGATAAATAATAAAGAAAATACTAATTTAATATATCCATATATCTTTTTTCGCGATCAGCTTCAACCTATTAAACATTTCGTGTTACCAACTGTGATTATTTCATCACTAATTATATACTTTTCAAGAATCATATCCTAGCTATTAGTTACTATTTAGGCTGAAACAATTTAATTATATGTTGTAATTGATATCTCAGACCGACGATTATCTCTCGGCTTATTAAATACATTAAACTGCTTATTTAATGGTTCCGGTATTTAGTAAGTTTTAGTGGTTTCTAATGAAATAATGGAAATTGTGTAATGGATCACAACATGCTGTCCTATTACTTGCATGGAAAATTATCAACTTCAAGTGAGTGTATAATTTATAAAAAATATGTTTCAAAACGAAATATTGATCATGGTGTTCATGTCTTCTTAGAGAGAAAACCATGGACTTCGTGAACGACACGATAGCGGAGGAGGATGAAGATAAGGAACTTGGCCGTCCCTGTCGACCTTCCAGTCCCAACCCCTACGAGACTCCCGGTCCTGGTCCATCCAACCACGTCCAGTATCCAACATCCCAAACCTGTGACGATGCATACGACGCGTTGGGCAACAAAAATGATCCTTCAATTACAACAGGAATGCGTTCAAACGGTTCGAAAGGGGTCATGCCAACGGACTCAATATTGATGGAACTTTTCGAGAAACATCCATCGATGTTGAAGGAACTTGATGTCGATAAAATCATCGATTGCGATGAGAATTCAGATCTCATATACGCAGATGTGAATCAGTCGGCTAATGTCGAACCTATGACAAACAGCGAGAGTGAAATTGTGGATAACATAAACGAGTACATGGAGAACTTCAAAACCATTGAGGAAAAACTGACGGCCGTTTGTCACAAATATCTAGGAGCTATAACTGACAAAAAGAAATTAGAAACAGAGACTTATCGGACAGCGAGAGAGATGTACATGCTAAGATGTCAGAAAGAACATCTGTTGACCAAGTACGATAGGGTGGTTAGGGTGAGAGATCGTATGAAGATCGTTTGTCAGAGTTTGCAGCTTCAGATCAAGTCGCTCAAGGACGAGACGGTGATCAAGCTGAGCGAGGAGCACGAGAAGTGTATGGGCCTGATTGCGAGCATCAAGAAAGAGTCGCCCGACGTCAGAGAACAGACGCTCAAGCTGAGAAAACTGGAGGAGGCGAACGGAGAATTGACGTCAAAATGTCGAATGCTGAGCGAAAATAACGAAGCGCAGAGATCGCAAATGGAGAAAATGGAGATGAGAATCAGACTGGAGAGACAGTTGAACATGACTAAGAGAAAAAAAATGAAACTAGAAGCTGACACGGAAAAAGAACACATTTTGAACGTGAACCAAAGACTTTTTACAGATTTGAACACAGCTGAAATGAAATTGAAGGATTTGTCGAAGAAATTCAATGGTACGATGAAAGTGACCGATAACCGTGATGGCTTCATCTTCCAGATAAACCATCTACGAGACGAGAACACTAAACTGAGAGTTGAACTGTCTAGAATCGAGACTGATGCCATGTCCTGGAATACTCTCTGGAGTAAAAGCCAGAAGACGTTGGTGGAGATGACAGAGAAGCGGCGTGGAGAACGGGACGAAGCTGTTCGTCGGGAGGAACACCTGGAGATGGTCCAGAATGTTTGCAGATCATTACAAGCGGAACGGTTCAGATTGCTAGATAAGATCAGGAGGTTAAGCATGGACGAAGAGAGTGTATCAAGAGAACATGAGGATGTGAGAGTAGTGACGAACGAAAAGTTCACGAGTCCTTTCAGTCTGAATTCGGGAAGTGTTTACGAGGCGAATACCGTCGGTGGATGTGATACATATTCTCATAATAATGATCAAGGTTATTTAATCAGAGATGACAGAGCTCAAGCTAGGAATAATAATAGTCCACAAAATATTCCGGAGAAATGCGTCGATACAGATCACATCCCAACTCGGTCGAAATATGATAATGTTAGCAAAGACGTATTCAGAAATGAAGGTAACGCAGATGGAGGATTTTCAAAGTGTTCACCAACAAATGAATCAAAAATCGAACCAAATGGGAGTAATTTATCAAAAAGTGTAGAAAAATTGATGAAAACATTAGTTTCTAATGGATTTTCATTTGACAAACATCCTTTCAAGACCAGCGCCAAATCTTTGGAAACTCTTTCCGTTTACCGTGTGGTCGATGTTGACATACCACCACCTGCATCCAGAAAGTTTCCAACTCTCAATGTGAGAAAGAACTCAAATGGGAATGTCAAAGAGAAACGCAGCTTTCATAAAAACAAATTGGGAAGAAGTGGGAATATAAAACCAAATACGAGTGTTGGTATAATTACTTACAAAAAACCGAAAGAACATATACCACATCACATGAAATGCTTATCCGTATGTGCTGTTAACGATTTTGACATTCCTCCTGCTGTCAAATGTGGGGTTAAAACAGGACAATTGGTTGAAGACGGTAGCACGTCACGTATGAATAGTGTGATAAAAGTGTTGCGAGTTGATGTTGACCCGACAGATGAGTCTTCTCTACCCACCAATGACGGAAATTACAAGGAACAGATCATTAATTGTCAAGAAAATACTACGAGAAAAATGATCAATGAACCTGTGAAAGTCCTCGCAAAAGTTGTGAAATCTATAGGGACTTCAGGTGATAAAGAGGATATGAAGAACACAGAAAAACTTGCCAGCCAATCTGAAAGGAGTGCAATCAATAAAGCCAGAGTTACTGATGTAAAAAATCCCAAAATTCAATTTTTTACTCAGAGCGCTCAACCTCCAACAGATTTCAATATGGTGAGCAACGTCAAAAACGTTACGACAACGAATAGCAAAATCTCTGTCAAAGCTCTCGTTAACAATTTTAATAATATCAATAAAATGCCTGGCAAGCCCTCGTTCAGAACTCTTGTCGACAGGCACGAAATATACAGTGGGGATAGTTCGGAGTCCAACGTGAAGAATGCCATGTGTGTGGGAAGTTGTTTCACCTCGGAGATATCAGATTCTGGGCAGAACGTTTCAGCCAAGGTCCTGAGTAAAATCTTGGATACACCAGATCAAGTGGAAGAGTCGAAGTCTCTGAAAGAATTGGCAAGTCTGGTGCAAAGTCTGTTCAAATTCTCAAAACAGCTCAAAAGTGAAGGACAAACTATTCAGAATGCGTTCCAAACGGGTGCATTCTCGAAGGAGTACGACATCATACGGAACATCTCATCGGCGACTTTCCAGGACATGAAGAAGGAGGCGAATAATATTGCTCAGGTCTTACGACTGGATGAGATCAGAAATGAGCGCCTCTCAATTTCTGACAACCCTCTAATCAGATCGGATGGAGAAGTTGACAACATTAACTGTGCTCAGAAACAGATGTTGGAGAAAAATAGGAATATATTCCCTGTTATTCTGGATCGGAACAATTTATTGAATTATCCAGTGAGTCGGGTTTCAAAAGACCATGTCCAATGGTTACGAATAGAATATTTTGTGAACGGATATAACTACGACAAAGAGGTCACCCGCGACACTCCACTACGTCAAGTATTCTCCAGTGAGAATGCCTTCATGGAGAAGAATTACGCTGAACATGGCCATGATAATTCCGGAGAAGCGTATGACAGTGCTTATCAGATCGGTTTTACTGTCGGAAGCAGATCACCAAATTCCGTACTAAAAGGACCAGAGTCAGTATTTCGTGGCGGTATGGGTAAAATTGTGAACATAGAGATGGGACCTGTTAACATGGAGAAGTCTTTTGATAGAAATTTGTGTGCGAACAAGCTATTCACTATCAAAATGGAAGAGTGTTTTGGGTTTATGCATAATGTTCATACGAGAATTACGAAAGGGCAGATTGAGTGGCTTCCAATCGATACATACATGACATTTCTTGAAGAAACTCAAAATGATATGCAATGATATTCCAACGAAAAGTGTTCCTTTAAATCACAATGTTTGTGAAAACGTATCCAATAACCAAAAGCCTGTCAAAAGTGATAATCTTTTCTTCGTGAAGCACTTGAATGGTGAACAACTAGAAAGCGTTAGTAGAAAGAAATCTACTCATAAGGAATGGATTCTAATAGAGAAACCACTCTCGTTCGAAGAGTCGGAAAAAAGAGTTCAGATTATGAAACCAGGAAGCGATTTTATCGCATCAGGACAAATAGAATGGCTGTCAGCTGCACAAAATGATACCGGAGTGGTGGCAAAAAGAGATCATATCGATAATTTAAATAAGATACAAGACGGACATTTAAGAGAATGGTTCGTTGTCAACCGTACATCCAAAGAACAAGAATTGGATGAATCTATAGCGAAAATCAGCAGTAGAATGGCAGTCGGACATATCAAATGGTTACCAATAAAAGATTCATCAGGTGGTTTGGACGAATTCCAAGAATTTTGCTCTAATTTGAATCTAGGACTGCGTCAATGGTGTTTACTTCAGAGGACCGTTACCGAGGAATACTTCGAAGGTAGTGCCACGTGTGTCGATGAACAGCAGTGGTTCCTTTACGACAAAACCTTGGCAGGTGATCGGAAGAGTTGCGCAGTCGGCCAGATCGAATGGCACGCGTTGAAGAATAATTTATCCAGTAATAACTGCGATCCCCCCGTTGATTATATGGTTCATGCGCGCTATCAAGACGTCATCAGAGAAATGTTACAGAAACATTCGGAAAGAAATTTGAATGGAGCGAGGAATGTGAAGCAACCTCTGGAGATGAGAAGTGTTTACGAGAAGCAGGGGCAACCTGTGGCACTCATCTACCATAATAACAATAATGATAAAGGAACTGGAAGAAGACTAATTTATAAACCTGCGAATCAGATTCTATACCCGGATCAGGGACTGGGAGTGAAAGATCCGAATAAAATAAAAGGAGTGCGAGAACTGAGCCCTGTCACGTACTACCTGCAGCCGGATTCCAGTGCTGGGAAGACTGACTCGCGGGAAACGTTGACTGAGATGCACAACGAGGTGAACAGAGGGGAGATTGACAGGCACAGAAGGCAGATTGTCGAACGAAAAGAAGGGGTGAAGGCACGTTCGAATAGTACCACCAACCGACACGGAAAGGTGTCGACGGTGACGTCAGAGTGTAAGAGCAAGAAAAAGGTATGTATTTTTGGATATAAATATATATTTATCCTCGCTGTTCTAGTAGTTTGTGAAGATCAGTGCTGGGCCAGTGAGATCATCAGATAATTAGACGAGCTTTAGCGAGGGTTCAATTTTACACACTGAAAAAAATTGATGCTCGTTTCTATGTTTTTTATGTTTTTTTTTTATGTTTTTTTGTCGGTTCTCCACAGGTCAAACGACTACAGCTATCAACCTCAAACTTTTATTCAATATGGTTCGTTATCTAACTCAGATCTGTATAGTTTTGTGGCATTATCAGGTAGTAAATTTTTCAAATTTTAGAAATTTCAAAAATACCCATTAGAATAACATAGCGTAATGAAAAAAAAATTACAAAAAATGAAATTTTGCGTGAAGTTGAATTACATTCTGATACACATTTCTAAAAAGTTTCAGCTTGATCGGGTCAGCCATTTTGAAGAAAAAACATAAAATGTGCTAAATTGGTACCAAAGCAGTTTTTCCCCAATGTGACTCATACTATCACTATTCGATATTCTAACCACGCATATATGGGGCTGTCCATAAATGATGTCACACAATTTTAAGGTACCGGTACCTATATCGAACCCCCCCTCCCCCCTTGTCCGATTTGGTCACATGCAGAGATGTCACAATCCAGACAATATTATCTCCCCCCACCCCATGAAATTATTCATGCGAATTTGGAAAAACTGGGACTGGGATATTGAAAAAAAGTTTTCCTCGATTTTTTAGTCCCCTAAATTCCCTAAAAACCACCTAACCACCTAAATTCTGCATTAAAATATAAGTTCTTTCAAATTATATTGCGTCAACTTATTTTCCTGAAAATTGAAAGAAACAAATAATAGGTAGTGTAAATGAGGATGTCACATTAGTGTACATCCCCCCTCCCCCCTTGTCACACATTGTCACATGGTTAATGACCCCCTCCCCCCCCCCGAAATGTGGACGTCATTTATGGACAGCCCCTATGGCGTTTTCCTAGTATAAGAGGAATGAGATGATCGTGTCCTGATATGCTTGTATCCACGGAGGAAGGTCGTCCACTAACATAATTGGATGAGCGCAGTGAAGACTCAACTTAATCGTACTCGTTTCTTCTATTCGGTTCGCGCTCCACAGGTCAAAAGAAGTACAAATCCAGTTACAACTTGGCGCACACAATTGTGTCCTCTTCTAATGTGATAGTGTGTAGTTTTGAGGCAAAATAGGTTGCACCACTTCTGAGAAAACCCAGTTCGAAGTTTCCAAAATCTCATAATAATGAACCAGAGGAGAACATCGGAGAAGATACTTCCTTCAGAAGAGTTGGAATTTTCATGACATTTTAATATATACTAGGCACACGCAGGATGTGCGTTGTACGATGAGCGAGATGTCTATATAAAGTATAATCGAAAACTCTACAAACCTTGATCATTTGAAATGAACTTCATCCGATGTCAATGAATCTAGAAAGCCGTGACTTCGACAATGCAACATTTTTCAACTAATATTTCTATCTTTTCGATGAATAAAATACATTTTTATTTTCTCCAAAACGGCTGGTCCGAATATCAAACCAAATTTTTATTCATGTATATTATTCTTGTGTTCACATTTGTGGAAAATTTGAATCGTATTGGAGTGATTTTTTTTCAATTTTTTTCCGCCCAGCCAAATCTTATGGGGTTTTCAGAAACTTCTAAATGATATTTCTCAAAAATGGTCCAACCGATTAGACCTCAAAACTATACAGTTCTAAGTTGGATAAGTTTGCATTTAAAAAAAGTTTCATGTCGATCGGTCAAACCCTGCGACCTGTGCAGTGTTTACAAAAAAAACAAAAAAACAAAAAAAAACGCACAGACAAAGTTCCGTAAGAGTTCAGTGGAAATCTTCGCTATGCTCATCTAATTAATAATAAATAACACATTATTTGGGAGTTACATATAAATCGGTCGAGTTATTTGATGAAAAAATACAATGTATTTCTTCACATCAATCAAAGCTGAACCTATAGGGTCTGACTAATTGAATTGTAGAGCGTTTAAAATGAGTGGTGATTAATACAGGAAGGCAGTGACATAATTGTTAGGAACTCAAGGTGCATAGCTTTCCATTATATTTCATATACCATGCCTATCTCGCACATCCAACAACGCATATGTTGCGTTTTCCTAGCAAGAATCAATACCACCGTATTATTTGTATTTGTGAGGCATTTTGAGGTCTGATTATCTCTCGTGACGAGATTAACGATGTGGAACACAAATACATCTTTCGAATTGTTTAGCTGACTCGAGTTTTCCTACAATCATTTAGTTCAGGTGGTAGATGACGTTCTTCTTTCGTGGATGCAATTGTATTGTAATTGTATTGTGATTGTATTCTAATTGTAGTGTGATTGTAATGTAATTGTATTGTAATTGTATTGCAAATTCAACCGTACAAAAGTATTGGATCACAAAATTACAGACATTTGAGTTGCGCCGCCCTCGGTAGCTCAGTCAGCTGAGGCACGCTTCAGAAACTGAAGTTACCGTTGGGCGTGAGTTCGAGTCCCGCATAAGGCATCAGTTTTTGTAAATGTCCTTTCACCTATCATCACTTCATAGTTTCATAATCACCCGCTCATTCTTACCCCGTATAACCTAGCTGTTGGTGGGGTCGTCAAGCAGTCGTCAGTTTGAGTTGCATGTGTCAGTATTATTGGATGAGCAAAGTGAAGACTCAATTTCACCGTACTCTGCAAGAAGAACATTTTATTTTTTATATTTTGTTCTCGCTCCACAGGTCAAAACGGAGATACAAATTCAGTTGAAACCTGGCATAACCAAGTGTTATCATCTAAATCGAGTATAGTTTTGGGCGTAATCGGTTGCACCACGTCTGAGAAAAATCATTTCAAAATTTTTAATACAACAATAGCCCAGAGGAGAAAATTCGAAGGGAATATTTATTTCGGATGATTTCAAATTGACACGTAATTCCAGTATTCTAATGATACATATTATGGCTTACTTACACTCAAATCGGATCAGCCGTTTTCTTGTAACAAAATATGTAGCGTAATTTGTTCTCACTGCTCAAAGCTATTAAGATACCCGAAGCAACAAGTGACACCAAACTATCAAGAACGATTAAAACAAGGCGTACTTTATTATGAAAGAAATTAGTTGGAATGAGTAATGAATAAAACAGGAGGGCAGTGAGGTGATGGTTTGGATCTCAAGGAGGATATATATAGCTTTCATTACATTTGATATCTATATATGTTTATATCTCTCTTCCAACCACCAAATGTTTCGTTTTCCTAGTTATTGTGAAGTGACCAAGGTAAATTAAGGCAGACATGTTGTTTGGTTAATTTATGTTCTGATATAAAATCAATAAAATACGTTGTTTCTAATTCTCCATCTCCTTACAGGAATCGCAGCCAAAGTCAATGAAAAAACTCTCGGCCTTTATGCAGAAATTATTTTAGATTATTCGATCTACATGTATTTTCTCATTAAAGTTGTACGCCAATCATGATAATATGGTTATGTATTCTAAAGTCATTACCATTTGTGATTTATCATACTAATATATAAAAAACGTTGGTTGAAAAACAAACAAAAACAAGTAATTTGTTATATTATAATTATTAATCAACGATTATTTTTAATTTATTATAAACATCAATCATAATTTCTGATGAATAACGATTTCAATTATAGAAATGTGTATGTTTTTCCTCGATCAAACGATTTCTCAACATATTGTTTCCACGAGGGTCAGTTCACATGTTTGTCCTCATGTAATGCCATAACTGCATGTTCATTAATTCCAGTAGCTATCTGGTACTCTCATATCTTTGGTAATATTGGTTGTTTATAGTGATGGGTACATTCCTGGGATTTATAATTTGGGGAATATTCCCAGGACTTTTCCCGGAAATATTCTCAGAGTGGGAATTTACAGGGAATATATTTTTCATCTTGTTTACACTCACTAGAGTATGAAAAAGGAAGGATAAGAAGAAATTTAAAACTATAGAGCCTACTTAAATTTTTGGTGGATTATTTTTGTTGTATGGAGCTAGTCCACATGAAAAATAATCACAAAACATTACGGTACATAAAAACAAATAAGGTACCATACTACAAATCTTCTCGCCTGAGGCCTGTCAAGATATTCCCACCACAAAAAGTACGGCCTGGATTCTGAAAACCTGCCTTTAGAAAAACAAAAACAAAAACAAATAAAAATAATATACAGATAGTAGACAAATTGCTGAAAATTCAGAAATGTGTCTACTATCTGTAGTTCAGCAGTGAGATAATTATCTAATTAATTATCTAACTGCTGAACTCATTTTTCAAAATATAAATTCCCCGATTATGAGAATTTGTTCAAATTCAAATTCTGGGTGACACTGACAGCGTTCTCATACTAAGAGTTTCGAATTAGCATAGATTTCAGAAGTTTGTTCATTTTTTTTTCATCATTTATTATTTAATGTATATTATACTATTCAACCCAATTATTTCCTTTTCCCATTTTGTTATATTATTATTGGGGATGATTAATGTTGAATTTCATCTATTAAATCTGACTGCTTCACGAAAATAAATACTTTCTTAATAGCATTACTATCATCAGCCAAAACTTTGGAAATTGTGTCTTCAATTGTTAGTTGTTGTCTTATATTGCTATACTTGGTACATTGTGTTAACATGTGTTTTATGGTCAACACATCATTACATGTGTCGCAAAGAGGTAGTATTTTTTCCGGTGTTAACAGAAAGGCATGCGTGAGCAGTGATTGCCCGATTCACTAATGTGCGAGAGCGACTTCTTCTCTTTGCGACCCTCGATTCGAGGAATCCCACAGGTCAATTGTAGGTTTAATTTCATGGAGCTTGTTGTTTAGTTCTTTGTCCCATTCTGATTGTCATTCACGTTTGAACAAGAATTGTTCATTGTTTTTTTTTAAACTTCCCCATCATATTTCAAGATATTATGATTTTATTTTTGAATCTCTTTTCTTTTAATTTAATTCTATATAAAATGTATCCAGGATTTATTTTTCATCTCCATTGTTAGATGAGATTTCGAAAAAGTGATATGTCCAACTCTTTGTGAAGTCCCAATGAACACTCACAAAAAACATAAAGACAATTGAATGATATTTATACACGTAGAACAAAAAACATTTTTTTTTTTTTGGGTTTAAAAATGATTAGACGAGCTTTAGCGAGGATTCAATTTGACATACTGAAAAAAATTGGTGCTCGTTTTTTTTTTTTTCTATGTTTTTTTGTCGGTTCTCCACAGGTCAAACGGCTACATCCATCGATCAACCTCAAACTTTTTTTCAATATGGTTCCTCATCTAACTTAGATCTGTATTGTTTTGTGGCATTATCGGGAAGTAACTTTTTTTTTATGAATTTAAGAAATTTCAAAAATTCTCATTAGAATAACATGGCGGAAAAAAAAAAAAATCTGAAAAAATGAAATTTCGCGTGAAGTTGAATTACATTTTGGTACACATTTCTAAAAAATTTCAGCTTGATCGGGTCAGCCATTTTGAAGAAAAAACATAAAATGTGCTAAATTGGTACCACTTGAAGCAGTTTTTACCCATTTGTTCCCATACTATTACTATTCACTCGTTTTACAACGCATATATGGCGTTTTCCTAGTTGGAGTAAATCCCCTCTGAAGATCGACAATTAATGTAAATTTCTATTCAAATTACCAGACGGCTTGATACACGGTGACACTCAATTTCAGGTATTTTAGTTATAAGTTATTTTATTCACATTACAGATTGTTCTTAAAACAGGTGGTCATGATTACTATCATGAAATTACAATCAAACATATTCAATAAAATTATTCTTTGTTTTTTTTCTCTTAGTTCTCTTCTTAAATCACCGATCTTCGTTATATTCTTTATATCTTCTTCCAAGTCATTCCATTCCCGCGTCGTTCTTTGTATGAATCCATATTTACCTACTTCTCTATCCACTTTTTCCACTTCCATTCTCACCCCTCCCCTTGTACTTCTTTGTAATGCCTTTCCAATTCTATTGCTTAATTCATCCCATCCTGTATATTCATTCCTGACTCTAACAAAATTGCACATTCCTTCTATTTGTCTTTGTTTTTCCAAATTTTCCCATCCCATTTCCTCAATCATTTTACTGGGTCTTTCTATGACTTTTTCAACCACATCCTTATCGTTCCTGATAATCTTCCAGCGCTTCTCTCTCCCCAATACCCTTCTTGCAGCAACCCTTTGGAGGTATGATTAACGATATTGCTCAATGTTCGGAACAAATGACTCGAAGAAACATCCAGGTCGATGATTATTCCCCCCCCAAAAAAACGAAACATTCCAAACAGAATAAAATAATTCCCTGAGGCTTCCCCTCCCCTCTCTTAACCGATTCACAAGACACAATGATTGTTTCATATCAGGTTCTTTAAACTTTCGCGTTCACTATTATAATTACACATTGCTTTGGGGTTATGACGCGTATAATAAAAAACAAAGACAAATACAAATATCAAATTGATTTATTTTAAAGATTGTCAAACGTTTCCGGGGTTCGGTCACTCCCTCCATTCCTTTACTACCCTTCATGGAGGGAGTAACAGAACTCCGGAAACGTTAGGCAATCTTCATATTGAATCAACTTTATATTTGTATTTGTCTTTGTTTTTTATTATACGCGTCATAACCCCAAAGCAATGTGTAATTACACATATATATATATATTTATATATATATATATATATATGTGGATATATATATATATATATATATATATATATATATATATATATATATATATATATATTTTTTTTTTTTTTTTTTAATGCTGCTTAACGACCCCACCAACAGCTAGGTTATACGGGGGTACGAATGAGCGGGTGATAATGCAACGATGAAGTGATGATAGGTGAAAACACGTTTTACAAAAACCCATGCCTTATGCGGGACTCGAACCCACGCCCAACGGTCACTTCAGTCTCTGAAGCTTGCCTCAGCTGACTGAGCTAACGAGGGCGGCATATATATATATATATATATATATATATATATATATATATATATTTATATATATATTTATATATATATATATATATATATATATATATATATATATATATATATATATATATAACAAGATATAACAAGATATAACTCAATGACTGAAAAGTAATTATGAACTTATCACAACTCAAACACATATAATTATCACATAATTATTTCGAACTAATAAAAAGGTATTTTGTTGACATACTATTGACATGTCCATGTGCAGCTAGTGACAGATCAGGAAATCGTATCCACGACACAGAACAAACTCTTTCACGTAATGGCTTCTAATTGTTATAAGTCGGTAATTAATGGATTGAATTAATTAACATATCGTAAGAGTAATTGGCAAGCGATATGTTCGTATTGACCTTGAGGAACTGACTTATCTATATTTTAATAATAATGATACGGAGTGGAGGCCGGGAAAAAATCCTTTCTATGGCCTATGGAATGTACGAATAATATTATTCAACATGAAGTAATTTTAATAATTATTTCAGGTAGTGAACAATGACAAATTACATGACTGTAATTTGATGGTATAGGATTTTAAATCGGCGTTAAAATCATGGTATGGGTTGGTTAGTATAGAAGACCCTGGTTCAATTCCCAGTGTAACCTTTCGTTTTTTTTTCTTGCTGAAACAGATTAAAAAATTAAAAAATTTAATTGTAAGTTCAGAAGATTTTTTTCTGAATGACAGTAATGAGGATAGAACAATGTTACGTACAGGTAAATTCGGTTGCTACTTAGCCAGTCTTTTAATTAACTATGATTGAAAAATCCCATTTTTAAATATATTTTATAGTAATATTAAAAGCACTGAATACTAGAACAATTTGATACATCAAAAATACCAAAAAAGAGGAATAAAATAATCAATTTATAATGAAAATTATGTTTAAAATTGGAAAATTATTGGTAATGTCAATATTATTTGAACATTTATAAGCGAAGATACATTGTAAGACATTACTTGTCACTCTGTGTTATTTGGCAGTAGATGGTTAACATTAGGCATATAGAGACCTCATTTAGAGCTTGTTTAATGGCTTGATTAGCTTGTTTAATGGGCGCAATATCATTGTTCCAACCCAACTGTTGTTATTGCTCTCCCTGTTATGAAACCTTCATACATTTTACAATAATTGATTGGAAGATAAAAGAATCAAATTAGCGGTTTTTAACAGTATTTTCAACGTTTTTTACTCTTAGTTGATGTTAAATATATATATATATATATATATATATATATATATATATATATATATATATATATATATATATATATATATATATATATATATCGTTTTCCAATGTGCGAGTGGAATAATACAGTTATTGAATGAAATCTAGGGTAATGAAATGACCACGCTGTCGGTGTCACAGATTAAACATATTATGGCTGGACAAATGAATAGTATTGGGTTCTTACATGGGTCGATCACTCTCAGAAGAAATGACTGTCTGGAAATCAGATTGGAAGAGAGATCGAATATCTCACATCGAGTTCAAATCGTTCGATTCATAATCATCAGTATGTGTTTTCATCCTTCGTCTTCGGATTCATCTACGTTTTCTTGTTCTACCAAGTTATAGTAGTTTACCCTCTCGGGTTGTCGGAAATGATCATGACTGCTACCTGTTACATTATCATGTTTTAAAGGTCAACCTTCAATAATATTCAATACATTAATATTAATATGATTAATATTTTTAATTATCCATTCTTGGGGGAAAATATTTAGAAATCGGATGTAACATTTATTAGTTAATAAATTTTAATACACTTGTCATGAATGTTAACGATATTTCCCAATTGATTCACCATAGTTCTGATTAACGAAGATCTCACACATTATTGTGAACAATATATTTATAATTATATGAAGTATGAATTGTTTTGCCATATCACAATACATTATATTCTCAAAGCAATATTGAAAGTGACTATTTTATACAAATAGTAGGCCTACATAACGCTCATGACATGATAGTAACATCTAACATTCATGATGTTAAGCCGATGCGCATTTATTTATTAGTGACCTTATAAGAAAACAATATTAGTTTGATGAAATAAGTTAGAGTTGAACCCAATTCGCGTGATATCTTGTGATTCATAGAGATGTTAATAGAAAATGTGTGTAAAAGTTCGCGGGTTCTTATCAGACGTTCGAAGCCCTTGCAGCCTCTGTCTTAGTTTTCTGCGATCGCTTCTTTAGCCCGTATTTGAGAATGTTCCGCTTCTGTTTATCTTGAGTCTCTTCCATTATATCAATATTTTTTATATATTTTTTTATATATAATTTAGCCGATTTTGATCATGATTATTGTTTGCTTGACGACCCCACCAACAGCTAGATTGTACGGGGGTACGAATGAGCATGCGATTATGAAACTATGAAGTGATGATAAGTGAAAGGACATTTACAAAAACCTTATGCCTTATGCGGGACTCGAACCCACGCTCAACGGTGATTCTAGTTTCTGAAGCGGTGCCTCAGCTGACTGAGCTACCGAGGGCGGATTTTGTTGTGATTTGTTCCTGCGTAGGCCTACTTCTCGCCTCCCACTTATCTTGCTTGCAATTTAAAGCAGTACTTCCTTTACACTTGTGGGAGCTTGAGTTGCGGGAAGAGTATCTGGTACAGGTATAACCGTCAAACTAAAATATATATATATCGGTACGTCTTTGTATATTTACACATGGTTTTCGCTGGCCACGAGCGAGCACCTCTGGCGGCCAGCGAATCAATATTTTTCCTGTTTTGGTTTTGGAAAACAATATTTTATGTGAAAATTAATTTATGGAAATTGTAAATGGGAGACTTACCATTGAGACCATGTTTTTATGAATTCAAATGAAACTTGAAAGAAGTAACATTCATGACTATTTGGGTGCATAAAATCACAGCGAGACTATGTATACAGTAGTACTGGTATCGAACTAGAGTTAGGGGTGCCAACAAGAGACGTGGTAATGTAATCGAAAGTACTGATAAAGACGATTTACTTTCAATAATAATATAAAACAACATGATAACATTCATGACTGTGAATTAAAATACTCGCCCGTGAATTATAGACAAATCGAACTATTTGCTGAAATCCTCAGAGTAATACGACCACATCTACGACCAATACGACCAGTACGACCAGTAATACGACCAAGTCACTGCCTTCCATGTAGAACATCAAGTGATTTTACGTAGCTCATGACTGTGCAGTATGGACAAACGTTGAGCGATAATTCCATATGATGATTCAGAACTACTATGATTTATTGTGGTGATAATGTATAGAAAATATATCAATATGGCACACAAATTGAATACCCACACAAGAAAAGATGTGTAAACATATTAAAAAGTGCTGAACAAAGTACAAAATGTAGAGAGAGACAAGGCGGTTTTTCACATTTTGGTGATAGGGAATTATTATAAAACCTGAAATTGATACAATTTCTTCATGATATCCCCACACTTGTCTCCAAATGATTGAAACTTGACAAACAAATTGTCAAGCTGTGGTAAACGACAGTCATTCTATTTTAGAATTACCACGCATAGTTCGACTGATTTGGTGTTGTTAATGATAGAAACTCCGGCAGCTGTAAACTTCAAACGCTTTTGAAAGATGTAGTGTTGTTTCTAACAGTAAATCTCTTCCTGAGAAGACAATATACCAGAGCATACACATATTATAATAGTGATATTTTTATTCACAACCTTCTAGATGTTCAGTAGAAAATTACAACAATTTTGATTGTTGCAGACAATGAACCGAATAATTAGCAATATAAGATACATTTACAAAACTATAATTTGAAAACAAAACAAAATGGTTGTCATTGAAATGAAATTCCCATCCGTTTCTTAAACGATTTTTTAATTCACGCAATTTGTTGTTATGCTGAAAATAAATTAAACCAACCCATGTTGTTACACCGAGGTCGTCAACATAATTTAAAGCTAGAATATAATAGTGAATTAGCATGAGAAAAGATGATGAATTATTTTATAAGCATATATGAAACGAGTGATTTAGCAATAACTTCCGTCAACATGACCGGCCTAGATGTTGTTTTGATTCATTGCGTCATAGAGTAAAGAAGTTTGGTCTATGATTGCGTTCTATGAGAGCGGCTCACGGTAACATGACCGACTCACTAATGTCGACGACCGAAATATCGCGGCAATGATACCGCGAGAGACATAACATCGCGGGTACATAATATGGCGGCGACCAAATGATCGCGGACAATAATATCGCGGCAATAATACCGCGAGAGACATTACATCGCGGGTACAAAATATGGCGGCGACCAAATGATCGCGGACAATAATATCGCGGCAATAATACCGCGAGAGACATTACATCGCAGGTACAAAATATGGCGGCGACCAAATGATCGCGGACAATAATATCGTGGCAATAATACCGCGAGAGACATGACATCGCGGGTACTACATGATATGGCGGCGACCAAATGATCGCGGACAATAAGAGGCAGTTTTTTGGAGGCAAACACTAATATTTGATCCGCGATCATATGGTCGCCGCGATCTTATCGCCCGCGATCATATTTCCTCCACGGTCCTTTTACCCACGCTATAGTTTGGCTCTCGATATTCTGGTCCGCGCGATCATTTTACCCCACTCGATATTTAGACGAGCTTTAGCGAGGATTCAATTTGCCATACTGAGAAAATTGGTGTACGTTTTTATGTTTTTTTTTTCATGTTTTTTTGTCGGTTCTCCACAGGTCACACGGCTACAGCTATCAACTTCAAACTTTGAATCAATTTGGGTCCTCATCTAACTTAGATCTGTATAGTTTTGTGGCATTATCGGGGCGTAACTTTTTTTTATGAATTTCAGAAAATTCAAAAATACCCGCTAGAATAACATAGCGGAAAAAATATATATTTTCCAAAAAAATGAAATTTTGCGTGAAGATGAATTAAATTTTTATACACATTCTGGAAATTTTCAACTCGATCGGGTCAGTCATTTTGAAGAAAAAACATAAAATGTGCTGAATTGGTACCACTCGACGCAGTTTTTACCCATTTTCACCCATACTATTACTATCCGCTCGTCTAATAACGCATATATGGCGTTTTCCTAGTATTAATTACCGCGAGTTTATTGGCCGCGCTCTTTTTGTCGCGCTCTCTTTCTGCCGGCTACCCATCAGGTCCGGTTGCTTGTGTCTAGTTCCAAGGACCTGTCAAACATCCACTAGGCCTACCGCTGGCTGTTGGGCAAAGAACTGATTTATGTGGACCAAGAAATGCGAGCAACGTGGGCAGGATCTAATGAAAATACATGTCATTGTGTCTGGTAAAACTAGCGAAGACTCAATTATAGGGCCTACTGTAATCTAAAACAAAATATATATTTTTTTTCCATTTTTTTCTCTGATCGCACTACGCAGATCAAACGGAAGATTTTCAAAATGAAACTTGGCATGAAAAAATAACATGAAATGAAGCTTGATTTTTTCGGTTAGTGTAATGGAAGTCTTCGCTACGCTCATTTGAAACGTCACAATGTGAGCGAAACGCTTTTACTTTCTCTGCTCAAGTTTCGCAGAACCAAGGTACTATTGGATGAGCGTTATGAGAGGATCTTGTTTGGGGTCACGTGACATGACCGTCAGCATGACGCGTGGGTCATCCAGCTAGTGCATGTGTGACGTGTTCCGGACAAGTCGGTTCGATCACAAACCACAATAAGAAGGCACATTACCTTGACACCCCTACATTCGAAGCTCGAACTTTCTCCAAATGCCATTGAAATGTGCTCATTTTGTGCTGAAATGTGCTGCCAAAAATCGTTTTGTGCTGCTACTGTTTTTTAGTTATTATCATTTCAATGTGGTGGTGGGGGGGGGGGGAAGGTGATATCAAGTAGATATCAAGTCCCTCCCCCCCCAAATTTGAAATGTATACTTCTTATTTCCGCCTTCAGCGTTTATTAGGCAACTATATACCAGAAGTTATTTCATTGTCATTTTTACCTGTTTTTCTTCATTTGTGTACATATTCTACTAATTTGACTGATTCAGCCCGCACACAAGCTTTATGATATATTTATGATATATTTGTACGTTTATTGTTGTATATGCCATGAATTGCAGAATAAAATGAAATACAATTAAAAATACAATTATATTGAGCTTTCGAAATGTGCTCATTTTGTGCTGAAATGTGCTACAAAAAATATCGTTTTGTGCTGCTACTGTTTATTAGTTATTCTCATTTCAATGTTGGGTCGCGGGGGGGGGGGTTATATCAAGTAGATATCCAACCCTCCCCCCACCCCTAAATTTGAAATGTATACTTTTTTGTCTTTTCGAAATGTGCTCGTTTTCTGCTGAAATGTGCTGCAATCAGAGAAATCGTTTTGTGATTTGTTTTCATAAAAGTACCAGTAAATATAGATATTTTCAAGTAACTCTTTATCGTGCATCTGATATGCAGAGTGTTGATCATTATAAAACCGGGTTTCGGTAAGAAATAAAAAAAAACGTTAACTCAAAGGTCACTTTTATTTCTATACAAATAAAAATATCATCTATATCTAATTACCCCTCAAAAATCAACCATCTAATGAATCTATTAATCTATCAAAGCTATTATAGAAAACAAATAAATAAAATTGTCATTCCATTAAGGCTATATTTATGCCCTCAAGCATTTTATAATGACCGTAACATTGACTTGTAACATTTAATTCCACAAATATTGCTGATTCTGATCGACCGTCTCTCCTATTGATTAACATTGAACGGTCGGGAGTGTCGGGCTGTCAATGTCGTTGACTTGCTCCATTGGCCTTCTGTTCTATACCGTATATTTACTTATTGGCTTCGACTAATTGATCAGTAAATCATTTATTGTTCTACTCTTTTATCCATATCTACTGGCGTAACATCCTTGCTTTACCTCATTATGAATTAAACATTTATTTTATTTTAATTTTGATCGTGTACATTTGATTGATTTACTGATATTGATTGATTGATTTTTTGATTTTTTTTAGTTTCAATGCTTGAAATAAGC
Source organism: Brachyptera putata (assembly GCA_907164805.1). Taxonomy (NCBI): domain Eukaryota; kingdom Metazoa; phylum Arthropoda; class Insecta; order Plecoptera; family Taeniopterygidae; genus Brachyptera; species Brachyptera putata. The sequence continues at coordinate 14,275,006 of OU015473.1, read as the reverse complement.
GCCTTCAGAAATATTACGTGATTTTTGTTTTCAATAATATTATGAAGGTAAGTTTGTTATGCTTAAATCAACCAAAACTAATAGCCGTTTGGAATGTTTTTTTTCTTGTTGAATTGAAATTTGTTATTAAATTTCAAAAACTTGAATGTATTTTTTTCTGTCCATTATATGAATAATTAGACGAGCTTTAGCGAGGATTCAATTTGACATACTGAAATTTTTTTTTTTTTTTTTTTTTTTTATGTTTTTTTGTCGGTTCTCCACAGGTCAAACGGCTACAGCTATCAACTTCAAACTTTTTTTCAATATGGTTCCGCATCTAACTTAGTTCTGTATAGTTTTGTGGCATTAACGAGCAGTAGCTTTTTTTTTATGAAGTTTAGAAATTTCAAAAATACCCATTAGAATAACATGGCGGAAAAAAAGGAAATATTTTTATTTTCTAAAAAAATGAAATTTAGCGTGAAGTTGAATTACATTTTGATACACACTTCTAGAAATTTTCAGCTTGATCGGGTCAGCCATTTTGAAGAAAAAACATAAAATGTGCTAAATTAATAATAACTCGAAGCAGTTTTTACCCATTTTTACCCATACTATTATACTATCCGCTCGTCTTACAACGCATATATGGCGTTTTCCTAGTAGTTCCAAACGATGAAATAGATGAATACTAAATTAAGTTCAATTTGTACTTTCATCAAGTTCTTTAAAAACTTGTTACTTCATTTTATAATGAATTTATTACAGTCACGTTTATCTTGGCAATTTCATCTTAATCTCCATACAAGTGAGATGAGAAAAAATCACTTCAATTAACTTCCCATATTTATAAACAGTGTTATGTAATTTGCTATTAGCCCTAATTGTTTTCTCAATTAGCATATTTTAAAACTCCAGTTTTTTTAATCATCTTCACACGATTTCGTTCGATCATTATTCTAATTGATCTTCAATAATTGGTGTGAATAATAAAAGCCTACAATATTACGTGAAAGAGAGATATTTGCCGCCAAAACGATCGTTGCTTGGACAGTGGACACAGAATAAGAAAATGTATAAAACTACAGGAAAACGCAGCAAATGCGTTGTAAGATGAGCGAGATATCTTAATAAAGTATAATCGAGAACTCTACACACCTTGACGCATATAAAATAATTATACTACATTCGGTTACTATCGAATCTAGGAAGCCGTGAATCTCCACAGCATTTTTCTGCTATTATTCCTATATATTTGATGAATGAAAAACATTAATTGAATTAATTTCTCCAAAACGACTGGTCCGAATTGCATACAAATTCGTGATAGTGTGTACCAATTTTGTGTTCACATCCTAGGAAATTTTGAAATGTTTTGAAGAGGTTTTATTTTCAATATTTTCTTGTCCAGACGAATGTGATAGTGTTTTTCGAACCTTCGAGATGGTATTCCTCAAAATCCATACAGTTCTAAGTTGGAAAACAAGTTTCTTGTCGATCAGTCAAACCGTGCGACCTGTGGAGTGCTTACGAACACACAGGCAGCTCCATAAGAGGGGTGGGCTGTCTTCCCTAACGCTCATCCAACAATGCAATAGGTCAAGCAAATAGCATACGATCACCTTGGTTTTGATACTTTTCATTCAATTACACTGTTTTGTGAGGATAGAAAAAAATAGTAAAAATGAATTGTATCCATTTTTATGCACTCCTTTAACATTGAAATCTTTTGACATAAAACCCTTGTTTCCCCATGAAGGCGAGGCATGAAAGGATATCAAAACTGATAACAAACAATATAATTATTCCATTAGATGAGCGTTAGCGAAGATTTCCATCCTACTCTCACGAAGCTTTGTCTGTGTGTGCTTTTTTTTCTAAACACTACACAGGTCGCAGGGTTTGACCGATCGACATGAAACTTTTGTTGTAAACGCAAACTTATCCAACTTGGAACTGTAAAGTTTTTGGACCATTTTTGAGATACATCATCTCAAAGTTTCTGAAAACCCCATAAGATTAGGCCGGGCGGAAAAAATTGAAAAAAAAATCTCTCCAAAATAATTCAAATTTTCTTCAAATGTGAACACAAAAATGATAGGCGTCACATTATTAAACTTTCGTATGCAATTCAAACCCGCTGTTTGAAAGAAAATAGTGTAATAACGTTTTTTAATCATCGAATAAATGGGTATAATAGCAGAAAAATGTTGCAATGATAGAGATTCACGGTTCCCTAGATTCGATAGTAACCGGATGAAATATATTTTATATGATCAAAGTATGTAGAGTTTTCGATTATACTTTATATAGATATCTCGCTCATCGCACAACGCGCATTCTGCGTTTGCCTAGTTTTTTAAAAATAATTAAAATGGATGCCCCTCCTCTTCTATAGGTTCTTCTCGCACGATTAAACCTGCCCAACTAATCTGTCAAGTCAGCTTCAATAACAATACCTCACTTGACCAGTGGCGTATCAAGCCCTAGGGCAACGATGCCCGGACCTAGGGCGGCAAATCCTCAAGGGGCGGCACATTTCCAAGGTTCTCCAGCCCTTGGAAAAAAAACATACATGAACATATTCAAAAATCGTATATTTCCATATAAGAGAGAATGTCTATTTATTCGACGGCTGTCCGCAAAGCGACCAACCAAGATGGTACAGCGTGATAAAATCAATACAAAGAAGTATAATGCAGGTTACAAAAGTGATACAAAATTGATTACAAAAGATCCTGAAATGTTATAAAACTAATGTAATTAGGATATATAACAAAAATATGAAAATGAAAGAAGATATTATTAAGATTCACATTCACGTTTTGAGAAACCAACTTTAAATTTGAAAAATAAAATCTCTCCAAAAATAATCAAATTCTCACAGTATGTAAACACATGACTTATAATGACTTACACATGAAGTATAATTTTATCGAGTATGTTTGGTTGTAATTTCATTAGGTATAGTAACCATTACCACCTGTTCTATGAACAATCTGTAATGAATAAATAAAATATGTGAATATGTAAATATATACACATTATTACAAATTTGAGAAAAAAAAATTAACAATACCTTGAATAAAATCAGCGAAGCAATATCCTGACCAAAACGATATTCGAACAAATTTCAGTATTATCATTTGAATATATTAATTAGTATCAATCAAAGTTCATAAAACCATCCTTCCCATTGATAGTTCATAGGTCATAGGTCACTCATGCTAATAGCTCAGAACTAATTATAAATGTGCTTCCAAATAGAAACCTGGTTCTCGTCATATTCCTGAGCTATTGTGCTATATTGAATTAATTACCAGGCAAACGCAGAATGTGCGTCGTGGGATGAGCGAGATATCTAGAAAGTGAAATCTAAAACTCTACACACCTTCATCATATAAAATGAACTTCAAATTCGATACCAACGAATCTAGGGAGCCGTGAATCTAGCAATACAACATTTTTATGCTATTATTTCTATCTATTCGATGAATAAAGAACATGTATTACATTATTTTCTTCGAGACGGCTGGTCCGAATTGCATACACATTTTCAATTATATGTGTATCACTTCCATTTTCACATTCGAGGGAAATTTGAATCATATTGGAGAGATTTTATTTTTCAATATTTTTCTTCCCGGTCTAATCTTTTGGGTTTATAAAAAAACTTCTAGATGATCTCTCTAAAAAATGGTCCAGCCGATTTGACCCCAAAAAATATACAGTTCCAAGTTGGATAAGTTTGCGTATAAAAAAAAGTTTCATGTCGAACGGTCAAACCCTGCGCCCTGTGCAGTGCCCACAAACAAACAAACAAACAAACAAACAAACAAAAACAGACAGACAAAGATGCGTGGACATCATCGCTGACGCTCATCTATCTATACTTGACGGTGAGGGGGGGGGGGGGGGGAGTCGGGCCTAGGGTCGCCCTATGTCTCAATACGGCCCTGGACGTAACACCATCAACTGTTCTCTAAACTGTTCGAATCTTCACAAGCTATACGCTCTGATGAGCATCACCTAGCAGTAATTGTTCGATATATTTTCAACTGTCTGAAATCAACGGAGGGAGAAAGCTATAGTTGTGTGTTTTTTTTGTTACGCCATTATAATTATCGATGTCAGGGCTCTACGAAAGCCTCAATGAATTATCACAGAAAAATCACTCGCTTAACTTTTGTTTTAGATTTTATTAATTTTAACGATATATTAAATAGTATTATAAACATTTTTTTATGTAACTTTTTATGAAAACAATTGTTTTTCACCTTGACTTGTGCGAAATGAAGTGATGTTTCGTAATGGATTCTAGCGCCAATTATCCAGGCCCGTGAGAGTGAGAGCGCCAATTACATGTAGGCCTTAAGACGTGTAATGCAACCGATTATGTAGATCCGATTGTAATGATGACTAGATGATTAAATCATCAAATTGTAGATACTTAAAGAGTCCATGGGAGTCGGGCGATCGAAATATCAGTTTTTTGATGATTTTATACCTTCGAGATAGTCTTATAATTATCTCTAAATTAACTCGTATCGCAACATATTGTTAGCGCATACAAAGAAAATAACGAATTTCTCAAGCCGTATGCGCTTGACAATTATTCATGAGTTAAAAAGTTTAGTTATGACGAGCTTTACCGAGGATTCAATTTGACGTACTGAAAAAAATTGGTGTTCGTTTTCATTTTTTTTTTTTTTTTTTTTGTTCGGTTCTCCACAGGTCAAACGGCTACAGCTATGGAGTTCAAAATTTTTTTCAATATGGTTCCTCATCCAACTTAGATCTGTATAGTTTTGTGGCATTATCGGGTGGTAACTTTTTTTTATGGATTTGAGAAATTTCAAAAAATACCCATCAGAACAACACGGCGGAAAAAAAAGAAAATATTTTCCAATAGAATGAAATTTAGCGTAAAGTTGAATTACATTTTGATACACATTTCTAAAAATTTTCAGCCAGATCGGGTCAGCCATTTTGAAGAAAAAACACGAAATGTGCTAAATTGGAACTAAGATACTCGAAGCAGTTTTGACCCATCTTGACCCATACTATCAGTATCCGCTCGTCTGACAACGCATATATGGCGTTTTCCCAGTTAATATCTAATCATCAGTTGGTACAATCGGCTCTTGGAATATCTAGTTCTAGGAACTTTTCTGGTTCAAGTATCACCTCTGTGGTATCAGTTGAGGCTCAGTTTCATTTCTCTTGCAAACAGTATTGAGAATCAGTATTCACTGATACCACTTTTATTAGACGAGCTTTAGCGAGGATTCAATTTGACATACTGAACAAAATTGGTGTTCGTTTTTATGTTTTTTTTTTTTTTTTTTTGTTTGTTTGTTTTTATGTTTTTTTGTCGGTTCTCCACAGGTCAAACGGCTACAGCTATCAACTTCAAACTTTTTTTCAATATGGTTCCTCATCTAACTTAGATCTGTATAGTTTTGTGGTATTATCGGGGAGTAACTTTTTTTTTATGAATTTTAGAAATTTCCAAAATTCCCATTAGAATAACATGACGGAAAAAAAAGAGAATATTTTTATTTTCCCAAAAAAATGAAATTTTGCGTGAAGTTGAATTACATTTTGATACACATTTCTAAACATTTTCAGCTTGATCGGGTCAGCCATTTTGAAGAAAAAAAATAAAATGTGCTAAATTGGTACCACTCGAAGCAGTTCTTAACCATTACTATACCCATACTATTACTATCCGCTCGTCTAACAACGCATATGGCGTTTTCCTAATAATATTGAGAAGGAGACGGTCGCGGCTGATATAAGGAGCCAACCCAGGCTGACACAACTACGTGAAACGCGAGTCAGCACGATAGACCGTGACAGGAACCGAACCCTGGTCTCCTGAACAACGGTTCAGCGCGCTTGCCACTGATCTACCCGTCTCAGTAGGTGGGTCTCACCTTCATGACCCGTATACGGCATACGAAATAACAAACAAAACACATTGTTGTCTTCGGAGTTTCATCCAACCATGTCATTCCAATGGACCGTGGAGTTGTGTGGTACTTTCGATCTAGGCCCTATTGATGTTCGTATATTGAGATTTGCTGGAGCCCACACGTCTACAAACAAGGAAGGGTGAGAAATATAAAGACTTCAGGCACAAGTTATGAAACTGCTCATCACTAACAGGCTGTAGCCTGTTTATCAATAACTTCAAAATGGTCAAAAAAAAGACAAATAGATTAACTACTAGGAAAACGCCATGTATGCGTTGTTAGACGAGCGGATAGTGATAGTATGGGTAAAAATGGGTAGAAACTGCTTCGAGTGGTACCAATTTAGAACTTTTTATGTGTTTTCTTCATAATGGCCAACCCGATCAAGCTGAAAATTTCCAGACATGTGTATCAAAATGTAATTCAACTTCATGGAAAATTTCATTTTTTTGGATAATAAAAATATTCTCTTTTTTTTCGCTGTGTTATTCTTATGGGTATTCTTGAAATTTCTGAAATTCATTAAAAAAAAAGTTACCACCCGATAATGCCACAAACATATACAGAACTAAGTTAGATGAGGAACCATATTACAAAAAGTTTGAAGTTGATAGCTATAGCCGTTTGACCTGTGGAGAACCGACAAAAAAACATAAAAACGAACACCAATATTTTTCAGTATATCAAATTGAATCCTCGCTAAAGCTCGTCTAATAATTTCTGAAATTGAGATGATGAGTTCTAGTTTTCTCTGTACTCAGGAAATGCATCGTAATTATTTGTTGAAATCTAGTTTTAGGGTTGTGATGTCCTTTGAGGTAAAACTCTTTGTTAACACGCACAACTAGATACAAAGTGATCGTTCCACAATTAACTCTGTAGATGAAAGGTAGGATCGTTTGGACGGGGCACCACAAGGGCGATCTTACCACCACAATGGAATTGGATAATTATACGACGTGACCCATTCAACAAGTTGTAAATAGTAGAGTAATACAGCCAGCAGGATGAAAAAGCAATTTGATCAATTTGTGTTTGTAAAATCGTATTTTCGATTTTCTTATCGTGTTTTAACGTTTTCACTTCCTTTCTCCTTTATCTTCTTCCATTCTGAAGCTTTTTCCTACTTTCTATCATTTTATTCAGATTTAATTTGTCAAGAGCCGATTGTTCCAACTGATGTTCAAATATTAATTAGTTAATCATAAGGTACAAAAACGTAAGGTACAAAAATATCATATGTATCAAAGGGTGATAACAAGTCAATTTGCTAATTGTTACGCTAATTCACTAATCATCACCTGGTACAACCGGCTCTAAGGCCCGGTATTACGAATAACAAATTTGTTGATTAAGCGATAATAAGTGGATTGGCTTCTAATAACCCTTGGTTACCAATGTTATTTTTGTACTGCAATTGATTAATTAGCTCGATGAACATATTTTTATCATTGGTGATATAGGCCCTGTTTGTACAAAACTGATGATTAAATATGAATGAGCTAATTATCACTTGAGGTACGACATCAACATATGTAACCAAGGGTGATAACAAGTTGATTCGCTCATTTTTGCCCAAGTCATTAATAATTGAATTCGTATGAGAAGGTACCAACTATACTAAAATCCAACTGTCCTAAAAGTCAACTGCACTGAACGCCGACTGACCTGAACTCCTACTTCTTGAGCAACCTGTGCAGAAGTTCGAGTGGGTGATTTGACTCCTCCCTCTTCGACTCAAACCTGACCCACCCAACCCTAACCATCACTAGAGCCTGGAGAACATTTGACGCTGGTAACAGCTTGTAAAGGGGAGGAGCCAGACCTCTGAACATCACTTCTGTTGCTCGAGAAATACAAGTTTAGGGCAGTTGGTATTGTTTTAGATCAGTTGTTTTCTAGCCGTCGACCATCTTTGCAGGGGTTTATCATGGTTTCCCTCTGTAGTCTAGGCTAATGCTGGGATGGTTCTCACAATAAGTCGGCCACGACCGCTTCCTTCCCACTACCCAAGAACCTTCATCTCATCATCCCATCATCTCATTAATCACCCATCACACGTTTCACAATCCTCATAATCACACGTTTTTAATAGCTTTGAGAAAGGCCGGCATAGACCGGTTGAAACGTCAGCCTTCCAATATTATATTAAAATATACATAGTATATATATATTCTATTGGGTGTTTCATATTAGAAAAAAAAAAACGACTTGAATTATCCATAAGACGAAGCAGAAACGAGGTAAAACGTTCAAAATCGATAAACAAGATCATCACAGAAATTTAATTCGTATGAATATTTATTATTAAATTACAATCTTCTGGACTTCAATTCCATTTTGAATTTTCAATTTGTTCCTCTTCACAAAACCACTTGCCAATAGTTATCTTCTGTTTCATCTGTTAATGTATGTGATCTTATTTTGGTCAGCCCTCTCACAAAAACTTTTCTTAAATTAAATTATATTGTATCCAATAAATCGATTAAATGCAGAAATTTGAATAATTTATCAATCCGTTTTGAGTCATATTACAATGTATTTTTTGTGGGGGTGAAACCGACAGCGTGGTCATTTCATTACCTTTTTCATTGTAATGATAATGTGGAATATTGTGAAATTGAAATGATCAAATCTCGATGAGTAAATGTATGTACTATGTAATTGCAGCGTCCACCAGAATGCTCGCTGTTATGCTCAAACGCCCGCTATGTGTGGGTGGAGGCGCCGGGTCTAGCAGCTCTAAGCCGAGTGGCGAGTATTGGTCGCAAAGAGAAGGAGCTGATTACAATACACAATTGTATTACAAAATCTCTGCTCACAATAGAGCTGCCTCATGACGCAGAATAACAAGCAGTATACAAATGATTTAATGAAAAATAATGGAAGAGTGAATATGGTTTGTGTTAATGGCATGGAGTGAGTTAAAATATATATGATTTGTATAGTGAGTGATGAAAGGTGATTAATTTAATGAATGACCATAAAGATGATTTCTGAGAATGAAGACAAAATCTCTAATGATTCTGATGACAATATTGGAAATTATCCCTGAAATTTCCCAATCTTTCATATATTCTTCAACCAGCTTTGGGATAGTTTCTCTAGCTCCAAATAGCAAACTCTGAACTTTTATTGTGTTCACGTTATATTTTGTTATACTAGGAGAACGCCATATATGCGTTGTTAGACGAGCGGATAGTAATAGTATGGGTAGTAATGGTTAAGAACTGCTTCGAGTGGTACCAATTTAGCACATTTTATTTGTTTTCTTCAAAATGGCTGACCTGATCAAGCTGAAAATTTTTATAAATTTGTATCAAAATGTAATCCAACTTCACGCAAAATTTCATTTTTTTGGGAAAATAAAAATATTTTCTTTTTTTTCCGCCATGTTATTCTAATGGGAATTTTTGAAATTTCTTAAATTCACAAAAAAAAGGTACTCCCCGATAATGCCACAAAATGATACAAATCTAAGTTAGATGAGGAACCATATTTAAAAAAAGTTTGAGGTTGATAGATGTAGCCGTTTGACCTGTGGAGAACCGACAAAAAAAAAACATAAAATCGAACACCAATTTTTTTCAGTATGTCAAATTGAATCCTCGCTAAAGCTCATCTAATAACTGGCAGTTGGGTCATCATTTACCTCCCTCGGTTCTCAGCTTTCTTCTCAGACCGCCTAGTTGGATCAATGATGTGGCCTCTGTTCCCTGTTCCCTGTCGATGCATATCATGTCAACTCGTCGTGTACTTCTTTCCTCTGAGAGTCCATGTACCTCCTCGTGAACTTCGTATCTTCCTTTCTTACATATCAAAGGCTGATGTGACGCAGAAAATAATCAATTCAATCATTTATCAACATTCTGTCAATCAGTCATCAATAACTGTGATCGCAGAGTCCTTATGATAAAGATTGTATACATACGTACATTCATGCCTTTATCATGTGAAATATGTTAGTTCTTATGAACATTGATTTTTATATTTTTCATATTTGTTTATTTTCATTCACGCGTATCCATTGTGATGGCAATATTATTATCGTGTGAAGAATACGTCTGAGATTGTCACACTTTCAATACAAGTGAATTATAATTCACTATTATATTATATTCTCAATGATTGAATGTCATTGAAGATGTTCACGATCAAATGAAGTTGTATTAACAACCCTTGATTATATAAACCGTTGGGTCTATTCAGTGGTGTATTCGTGAAAATAAAAGTACCAGGGCGGAGATAACTGAAAAACCCCAATCATCCCAACTCTACGGGGGGGGGGGGAGGGCCTTGTGAGCCGTAACATGCCACGTCAGTTTTAGGAGATTCTAATTCAAATATAAAATAAAAATGATGTGGTAAATAGTAAATACATTCCTGTCTAAGGTAGTACAAGAAATGTTACAAACTGACTCTACACTACATTACAAGATTCTGTAATTATTGTAAAGTCTGACGTTGCAAATAAATATTGGCAGATTCCATCTATCAGGATGCATCATTTTTAACATTGTGCGTTTACAAGTCAGCTCGTTCAAGTTAGCTATGCCTTCAAATACGGGTTTCAAGAGAAAAGGTACCGGGGCGCGCCCTGCCCCCAAATTAAAGTACAGGGCGCCGCCCGGCCCGAATACACCACTTGGTCTATTCTCTTCCGAGGGGGTACCCTCAGTATGAAATGGTTGAAAAAAGTGCAGATCTCAAATAAATAAAAATATATTAAGGGCCTATATTACCAATAATAAAAATGTGTTAATTAAGCTAGTTAGTCAATTGTAGTACAAAAATAACATTGGTAACCAAGGGTATAATAACAAGCTAATCCACTAATTATCGCTTAATCAACAAATTTATTATTCGTAAAACGGGCCCATAAGAAATCATCATCAGATTTACTTGATTGTTTTTTGTGATGTATAAGACACATATTATAAATGCATAGACAAATAATTCATTGAAAAAATTATAATATTGCATTTGTTTTTGCCAACAAAGTGCTTATGAATATTTCACTAAGAGCCCATAAAACCAATAATAAAAATGTGTTGATTAAGCTAATTTATTATTCGTAATACCGGGCCTAAACGTATCATTATCATCAGTTTATTATCAGTCCTGCTCAGTAAAACTTATACATTATTCTATGACGATATTTCGTACAAATTTATCTCGAATTCATTTTCTGGTCGATTAACCAATTAAGGTCTATCCAGTTGATCGTGACAAAGATCTTACGTATTCCAATGTGATTATGTGAAGATATAATTATTTGAAGGGAGTGCAATAGCATTGAAAATGAAGGACTATATCTAGAGAGTGAAATGCTCGTTTCGTTTCTCGCCTGATCGCTCGACACGTGAATCGTTACGTGCTAGTAGACGAGAGAGACTGCCGATCGGCACAGTCAGTAGAGGCGTAATTAAGTTGAGGTAGACAATGATATGAGCATTTAAAATAATTTCCTATCGAACAGTGTAGAAAGACGGAAGTTGTGGTTATTTGAATTGTAGGAAGTATAACATTGAGATTTTATAAATATATATATATTTTTATATATATACATACATATATATACATATATATATATATATATATATATATATATATATATATATATATATATATCAATATATATATATATATATATATATATATATATATATATATATATATATATATATATGAGAAAATGATTATATTTAGAGGTATTTTAGTCGTTTTATATATATATTATATTATATATAATATATATATATAATATATATATATATATATATATATATATATATATATATATATATATATATATACATATTTGTAGTTTATATACAAGTGTGGGAATAATATTTGTTATGTGTGTGAATGGCTCTACTTTTTCTTTGCCAATTTTGTATCGTGCACTGTTGAAGTTTTATAGTCATGTATATCTTTGAAATCACTCTGGCGAGAATTGTTTGCCTTATGAAGACTGGCGATGCTCTAAAACTCTTTACATAAATGGAAAGAAAGAACCTGAAATCACAGAGGGCGTAGGTTCGAGTCCCACATAGAGCATTTGTTTAGATCACTCATCTATCATCCGCTCAGTCGTACCCCCATATAACATGGCTGTTGTGATTGAGGTCGTTAATCAGCAGAAATACATAATATATTTTCTCAAACAAATAAATATGAATTTCAATAGATAAATAATAAAGCTAACTTACCACGTATGAAATTGAGATTCGCCTATCGCATGAATTCCTCCATTTTACCTTCTCAAGTCAGTTACTTCATGTAAACCAAAAATTAAAATATATATTTTTCAGTAATTAAATATATATATATATATAACCGGCAAATGCAGCGCAGTGGTTAACGCGCTCGCTTCATGTGATCCGGGAGTCGAGGGGAATTTCGGACCCGGTTCGATCCCCGCCGTCGACCATCTTTACAATTTTTTTTTTAAGTTTCCCTCTGTAGTCTAGGCTAATGCCGGGATGGTTCCCACAATAAGTCGGCCACGACCGCTTCCTTCCCACTATCCTACCCATTACCCAAGAAACCTTCATCTCATCATCCCATCATCTCATTAATCATCCATCCCACGCCATTAGATCTCAGTTATCATAACAGTGCGTCGTTAAACCCAATATAAAAATAAAAAATATAAATATAGTGGCTATACATAATAGGTCTGTTTGTTTGTCCTGCACTACCTGAACTGGTTCTTCAGTTCTTGCACAATCGTGTTTGTTTGTAACCGTGGTTCTGCACCAAGCTGCACTTTCTTGTTTGTTTGTCCCGGTTCACTTGCACTAGTTCAGGTACGGAGCTGGTGTGCTTAGTTCAGCGCAAGATGGCAGGCGCCAAAATCAAGTTGTAGGCGGACGCTTTGCTGGCTTACTAGTTCTTGGATGACGCTCAAATTCGTGTTGGTGAGAATGAAAAAATATATAATCGAATAAGGGTTGTCATTATTAAATATTTGCTATTCATTAGTCACATTCCATGATATTTATTTAATATCTCTTTCTCCATCAACGGGTCTGCTTCCATTTCAAAATTCGCGTTTATGGAACCGAAAAATCGGCACATTCCTGTTTGTTTGTACCTCATCATTTCGGTATCATTTCCTGCACACAACCCGTAATATGACGTACTTCCTTTTTACACCAGCTACACTTTAGTTCAGCTGGTGCAACACGAACAAACAGACCTAATGAAGCCAACTGTACGTCGAAGCGTATTATGGAGCTAGCCTCAATGTGCGCGGTAGCTCACTCTAGCAGCTATGGCTGGAACTAGCCAGCATTAGTTGAGACGTTCTGCAATAGATCACGCGACTGCTGAAACATGAGTAGAATTATATTCCTGTAGACCCAAGTAGTATTAGTAAGAAGTGGTAAGATCGCCCTTGTGGTGCTCCGTTCATACGGTCTCATCTTTCATGCATAGCCCTAATTGGGGAACAACGATTCTGTATCAAGTTTCGATGTTATTGAGAAAAAAATCTGATTGGTAATATTCGAAAATTAATTCACATGGTTTTAAGGTTTTTGCAAACAGGTCTTATTTTAATGCAATTTCTTCATTTTTTTCTTTTTCTTTTTAAACTTCGAGAACTTATATTCACATATATTGATCGTTTGGGATGTAGGATCGTTCGGACTTGGGCACCACAAGGCGATCCAACCACCCCGAAGCGAATACTAATCAGGTTTTGTTTCAACTCTTTCAGAAAAGTGGATAGGATGGTAAACTAAAGGCACAGGCGGGGATTAATTTGAAACTAGGAAAACGCCATATATGCATTGTTAGACGAGCGAATAGTAATAGTATGGGTAAAAATGGGTAAAAACTGCTTCGAGTGGTACCAATTTAGCAAATTTCATGTTTTTTCTTCAAAATGGCTGACCCGATCAGGTGAAAATATCCAGAAATGTGTATCAAAATGTAATTTAAATTCACTCAAAATTTCATTTTTTTGGAAAGTTGAAATATTTTCTTTTTTTTCGCTGTGTTATTCTAGCGGGTATTTTTGAAATTTCTGAAATTCATAAAAAAATAGTTACCCCCCGAAAATGCCACAAAACTATACAGATCTAAGTTAGATAAGGAACCATACTGAAAAAAAGTTTGAAGTTGATAGCTGTAGCCGTTTGACCTGTGGAGAACCGCCAAAAAAATATGAAGAATTAAAAAAAAAAAAAAACGAACACCAATTTTTCTCAGTAGGCTTCGCTAAAGCTCGTCTGATAAAAAGTAAACCATCCCACCTTCCCCATCACTAGGAGAATATCATGAGAAAAATACAACAGATTATTTAATCTGGTCTTGAAAAAGTATTGAAAAGAAAGCATTCGAAACTATCTTCATATTCATTGAACGATGATTGTTCATAACAAATAATAATACAAAACGTTCCCAGAATAGGAAAATATTTATTCATCTGTAAAAATTACACTGCATGGCAAAAGTGATGAATAAAAATCTACCCATCATTGATTTTTATTATTTTGAAACTGGAACGTGCGTACCGGTTTCAAAAAAGGAACCGGAACGCTGTTCCATTGCGTTCCGGCACAAATGACCACTGAGTGCAGGGATGATAACTTGCGTTGAGGTGAAGGAATACACTCGGTAATCTTCACTAATTCTCTTCGATGTCTCTTTATTCCATTCCTTTCATTTCAATATATATATATATATTCATTCATTTTATAGTGTTATTTACTCAGAGAGAATGAGATTATATGGGTATAGACGTGACTTCTAAGCTAAGGACATTACAAATCACACAGAAAATCTGAAAAAGTTTACGTTTATCACTTATCTGAATTCCAGAGGATGGTTTTCTTCGTCTAATTGATACTTATTCTAATTATCAAATAAACTGAAAATAGAAGTAATACATCTTGCGAAATTTGACTTTGAAAAATAATTTGAATTGAAATATTTTTTTATTTAACAATTTGAGACAAGAATACATAATTTTCACATACTAGGAAAACGCCATATGCGTTGTTAGACGAGCGGATAGTAATAGTATGGGTAGTAATGGTTAGAACTGCTTCGAGTGGTACCAATTCAGCACATTTTATTTTTTTTCTTCAAAATGGCTCACTCGATCAAGCTGAAAATTTCTAGAAATGTGTATGAGAATGTAATTCAACTTCACGCAAAATTTCATTCTTTTGAGAAAATGAAAATATTTTCTTTTTTTTCAGCCATGTTATTCTAATGAGTATTTTTGAAATTTCTCAAATTCATAAAAAAAAAAAGTTATCGCCCGATAATGCCACAAAACTATACAGATCTAAGTTAGATGAGGAAACATATTGAAAAAAAGTTTGAAGTTGATAGCTGTAGCCGTTTGACCTGTGGAGAACCGATAAAAAAACATAAAAAAAAAAAAAAAAAAAAAGAAAAAAAAAAAAAAAAAACGAACACCAATTTTTTTCAGTAAGTCAAATTGAATCTTCGCTAAAGCTCGTCTAAAAATCTCCAAACAGGCTTATCTGTGGAATTGAATAATTTTTAGTCTTGCATTAAATAAAATGAAACATAATTTCTGAAAAGTATACAGTTAGTGCAGTAATCAATAGAATCAAGAATTAAGAATGAAGAATTATACACAAATATTGATGAAAACAAGAAGGGCATTAAAATTATATATATAATATATTTTATAATATTATTATAATATATATATATAAATATATATATATAATAATTATAAAAATAAAAGGTATATAATTTAATATATATATATAATATATATCCATTTATCAATAAATCGGTTGAATGAAAAAATTGAATAGCTATAAAGCCGTTTTGAGTCTATTAAAATGGATTTATTGTGGGGGTAAACCACAGGTGGTCATTATTCCTTTTTCATTGAAAGAAATGGGGAAATATGTAAAATTGAAAGATCAAACTCGATGGTAAATGTATGTACTATAATTTGAGCGCCCCGAATGCTCGCTGTTATCTCACCAGTGCCATGGGTGGGGGGGACCCCGGGGGGTCGCACTCAAGGGGGAAGGCGATTTTGGTCGCAAAGGGAGGAGCTGATACAATCCAATTTGTATTAAAATTTTCCTTCTCGAATAGAGCTGCCCTTAGACACAGAATAAATGCAGTTAAAAGTTTTTGATGAAAAAAAAATGGAAAGTAAATTTTGTTGTTTTGAGGGCATGGAGGGGTTTAAATATAAGAGTACAGTGATGATGAAAGGGTGTTAATTAATGAAGACATAAAGATGATTTCGAATAAAGACGAACTCAGGGTATGAAAATTTTGGGAAAAATTACCCTAAATTCTAAATTTTTATAATTTTTCTTCAACCGTTTTTTGGGATAGTTTCTCAGCCCAAATAGCAAACCCTAAACTTTTTTTTGTGTTCGGTTTTTTTTTTGTTTTACTAGGAAAACGCCATATGCTTTTTTAGACGGCGATAAAAATAGTGGGGGTTATAGGTTAAAACTGCTTCGAGGGGCCCCCTTTGCACATTTTTTTTGTTTTTTTTCAAAATGGGCCCCGATCAAGCTGAAAATTTTAAAAAATTTGTATCAAAAGTAACCCAAACTTCACGAAAAAATTTTCTTTTTTTTGGGAAATAAAAATTTTTTTTTTTTTCCGCCAGTTTTTCTGGGGGAAATTTTTTTAAAATTTTTAATTCAAAAAAAAAAGGTACTCCCCGATAATGCCCAAAACGATACAACTAAGTTAGAAACCATTTTTTAAAAAAATTTGAGGTTATAGATTTCCGTTTGCCTGTGGAAAACCCGACAAAAAAAACAAAAAAAATCGAAACCCCAAATTTTTTTTCAGTATGTAAAATTTAAATCCCCTAAAGCTCGTCAATAACTGGATTGGGGCCCATCTTCCCCCCCCTGGGTTTCTCAGCTTTCTTCTCAACCCCGTTGGATCATGTTTCCTCTTTTCCCCTTTTCCCTGTCGGATATTATTCACTCGCGGTACCCCTTCCCTGAGAGTCCGGGACCACCTCGGAACTTCGCTTTTTCCCCTTTTCTTCATCTTTCCCTTTCTTACATAAAAAGCGATGTGACGCGAAAATAATCATTCAATCATTTAAAAACATTCTATAAATCAGTCATCAATAACTGGCGGCAAGCCCTAAAAAAAGATTGATACATTTTGACTCCATTCATGCCTTTATATGTGAAATAGGTAGTTTTTCACTTGATTTTTATTTTTTTCATATTTTTTTTTTTTCATTCCGTTTTATCCATTGGGGCAATATTATTATCGTGTAAGATACTTGAGTTGTCAATTTCATAAAAGGATTATAATTCACTATTATTTATTTTCTCAGTGATGAATGCATTAAAAGGTTTTCCCGTCAAGGAGTTGTATTAAAAACCCCTTTTTTTTAAAAACCGTGGGTCCATTCAGGGGTGTTTTCGTGAAAAAAAAAAGTACCAGGGCGGGAAAAATAAAAAACCCCAATCACCCCAAACTCTACGGGGGGGGGGAGGCCTTTGGCCGTACTTGCCACGTCTTTTTAGGAGTTTCAATTCAAATAAAGATCAAATGTGGGGGTTCCCTTTTGATTAAAATAGAAAATACATTCCTTTCCAAAGGTATAAAAAAAAATTTTTAAAACGTTCTCATACATTACAAGACTCTGTCATTTTTGTAAAGTTGCTTTTGCAAAAGTATTGGCGATCCTTTCGGGATGCTTTTTTTCAACTTGTCGTTTAAAAGTCGCTCGTTCAATTGCTAGCCTCAAATACGGGTTTAAAGAGAAAGGTACCGGGGCCGCCTCCCCCCAAAATAAAAGTACGGGCCCGCCGGGCCCGAATACCCCTTGGTTATTCTCTTCCGGGGGGGCCCCTCATAGGGATGGGTTTTTAAAAAAAAAGGCAATCTCAAAAAAATAAAAATAAAAGGGCCTATATTAAAAATAATAAAATGTGTTAAAAAGTATTTGCTTTGTAGTACAAAAAAAACTTGGGAAACCCAAGGGTAAATAACAAGTAACCCACTATATCGTTTAATCAAAAAATTTTTATTGGTGAAAGGCTAAAAATAATCTCACAGATTTACTTGATTTTTTTTGTGATTATAAAAACATATTTAAAAAGGGGGGAAAATAATTCTTTTGGAAAAAATTTAAAATATTGATTGTTTTTGCCAACAAAGGTTATAAATTTTTCCCTAAGAGCCCTCTACCTTTAATATTCTTTAAAACCGGGGGCCAAAAATGTACTTATCACAGTTATACCAGTCCTCTCTTGATTTATATTATTCTATACGAATTTTAAAAATTTAAAAATCAAATTCTTTTCTGTGTTAAACCAATTAAGGTTACCATTAATCGGACAAAGATCTTACGTTTTCCCAAATTGTTTTTTTTGAAGAAAATTATTTGAAGGGGATGCAAAGCATTGAAAAATGAAGGCCTTTTAGAATGAATGCTCGTTTGTTTCTCGCCTGTCGCCAAACACTAAATCGTTACTGCTATGACGAGAGAGAGGGCCGATGGGCACAGTCGTAGAGGGAAATTTAATTTTGGGTAGAAAAATGATATACATTTAAAAAAATTTCCTATCGAACGGTAAAAGACGGAAGTTGTGGTTATTTAAATTTGAGGAAGATAAATTGAATTTTAAAAATATATATATTTTATATATAACATACTTATTCCCATATATTAAAAAATATATTATATATATCTTTTAAAATTAATATATTTATTTTTATATATAAATTTAATTATATTATATTATTATATATATTATATGAGAAAATGTTTTTTTTAGAGGTATTTTAGTCGTTTTAATATATTATTTATATATATAATTTATATATTATATTAATATATATATATATATAGCCTTTAAAAATTTTTTTAATTATATATTACATTTGCTTTATATAAAATTGGGGGAAAAATTTTGTTATGTGTGTAAAGGCTCATTTTTTCTTTGCCAATTTTGTACTGCCTTTTTAAGTTTTATAGTCATGTATATTTTGGGAAATCACTCTGGCAGAATTTTTTGTTATGAAACTGGCGATCTTAAAATTTTACAAAAAATGGAAAAGAAAGATGAAATCACGAGGGCTAGGTTCGAGTCCCCATAGAGCTTTGGGTTTAGTATCATTATCATCCGCTCAGTCTCCCCCCCATAAAACTGGCTTTTTGGGGATTGGGTCTTTTTCACCCAAAAAATAATAATTTTTCAAAATAAAAAAATTAATTTTCAATAGATAAAAAAAAGCAAACTTACCCTATGAATTGAATTCCCCTATCGCATAATTCCCCATTTACTTCTAAAGCATTACTCATTAAAACCCAAAAAATTAAAATATATATTTTCGTAATTAAATATTATATAATAAACCGGAAAAGCACGCGTTTTTAACGCGCTCGTTAATGTGATCCGGGAGTCGGGGGGGAATTCGGACCGGTTCGTCCCCCCGTCGACCATTTTTAAAATTGTTTTTTCAATTCCCCCCTGTATCTGGGCTAATCCCCGGGAGGGTTTCCCCACAAAATCGGCCACACCGTTCCTTCCCACTACCCTCCCCCTTCCCCAAGAAACCTTCATCTATCATCCCATCATCTCTTTAAAATCACCACCCCCCCATTGACTCGTTATCAAACAGTGCGTCTTTAAAAAACCCTATAAAAAAAAAAAATATAAATATAGTGGATCATAAGGGGTCTTTTGTTTGCCCTGCCACCTGAACGGTTTTCAGTTTTTTGGCACAATCGTTTTTGGTTTGAAACCCTGGTTCTCCCCACCGCTGCACTTTCTTGTTTGTCCCGGTTCACTTGCACATTCATACGGAGGGGGGTTTGCTTATTTCGCGCAGAGGCAGGCGCCAAAAATAAAGTTGTAGCGGACGCTTTGCTGGTTTATTTTTTGGATGACGTTAAAAATTGGGTTTGGGAGAATAAAAAAAATATAAATCAAATGGGTTAAAATTATTAAATATTTGCTATCATTATCCTTCCATGATTTTATTTATATTCTTTCTCCATCAACGGGTCTGCTCCATTTCAAAATTCGCTTTGGAACCGAAAAATGGGAAAATTTCCCCTTTTTGTTTGTCCCTATCTTTTGGGTATCTTTCTGCACACCCCCCCAAATTGACGTACTTCCTTTTTAAAACCACTAACTTTAGTTAGGGGGTGCAACACGAAAAAACAGACCAATAAGCAACGTACGCAAGGTATTTGGTTGCAGCTACCCTCAATTGCGCGGCAGCTACTTACCCGTATGGCGGAACTAGCCAGCATTGTTGAGACTTTCTGCTAGATCCCGACTGCTAAAAACATGAAAAAATTATTTTCCCGTACCCCCCAAGTAGTATAATAAGAATGGTAGATCCCCCTTTGTGGGCTCCTTCATAGGGTCTCATTTTTCCAAGCCCTAAGGGGGGAACAACGTTTGTAAAAAGTTTCGAGTTTTGAAAAAAATCGTTTGTAATTTTTCGAAATTAATTTCACATTTTTTTAAGGTTTTTGCAAACAGGTCTTTTTTTTAATGAAATTTCTTTTCTTTTTTTTCTTTTTTTTTTAAATTCGAGAATTATATTCCATATTTTGATCGTTTGGGTTTAAAGGTTGGATTTGGGGCCCCCAAGGCGACCAACCAAACCCGAAGCAAATACTAATGGTTTTTTTCAATTTTTTTCAGAAAAGGGGGATAGATGAACAAAGGCACGGGGGGTTAAATTTGAAACGGGAAAAAGCCATATATCTTTGTTAGACGGGGAAATAAAATATAGGGTAAAAGGTAAAAACGTTTCGGGGGTACCAATTTAGCAAATTTCTTTTTTTTCCCTTTAAAAATGGCTGACCCGACGGTGAAAAATATCCAGAAATTTTTTTATCAAAAAAAATTTTAAATTTCACTAAAAATTTCATTTTTTGGAAAGTTGAAATATTTTTTTTTTTTTTCGCTTGTTTTTCTAGGGGGGTTATTTTAAATTTCTGAAATTCATAAAAAAATATTTCCCCCCCAAAATCCCACAAACTTAAGATCTAAGTTAGAAAAGGAAACCATACTGAAAAAAATTTTTGAAGTTGATAGCTGAAACCCGTTTGCCCTTTGGAAAACCCCAAAAAATGAAAATTTAAAAAAAAAAAAAAAAAACCAATTTTTCTCAGTAGCTTCGCAAACTCGTCTGAAAAAAAAGTAAACCATCCCACCCCCCATCCTGGGAAATTTGAGAAAAATAAAACGATTATTTAATCTTTCTTGAAAAAGTATTAAAAAGAAAGCATTCGAATATCTTCATTTTCATTGCGATGTGTTCATAACAAAAAAAATAAAAAACATTTCAAATAAAAAATATTTATTATTGTAAAAATTACACTGCTGAAAAAGTGATAAATAAAATCTACCCATCTTGATTTTTTTATTTTAAAACTGGAACGGGGAAAAGGTTTTCAAAAAGGAACCGGGAACGCTGTTCCAGGGTTCCCGGGCACAAATCCCACTGATCGGGGATAAATTGCGTTGGGGTAAGGAAATACATGGGTAATCTTCACTTTTTCTCTTCGATGTCTCTTTTTCATTCCTTCCATTCAATTTTAATATTTTTACTTTCTTTTTATAGGGTTTTTTACTCAGAGAAATGAGATTATATGGGTATAGACGGCCCTCCAATGGGACATTAAAAACAACAAAAAAACTGAAAAAGTTTTACTTTTACATTTATCTGAATCCAAGAGGTTTTCTTGTCTAATTGATACTTATTCTTTTTTTTCAAAAACTAAAAATGAAGTAAACATCCTGCGAAATTCCCTTTGAAAAAAATTTAAATTAAAATATTTCTTTATTTACATTTGAGACAAGAATACATTTTTTTCACTATAAAAAAACCCCAAGGGTTGTTAGACGAGGGGATAGAATAGTATGGGTAAATTTAGAACTGCTTCGGTGGTCCCAATTTCAGCACATTTTTTTTTTTTCTTAAAAATGGCTCCCCAACTAAAAATTTCTAGAAAGTTTGAAAATGAATTATTTCACGAAAAATTTCATTTTTTTGGAAAAGAAAATTTTCTTTTTTTTCAGCCATTTTTATTTAAGATTTTTTTTGAAATTCCAAAAATTCAAAAAAAAAAAAATTTATCGCCGATAATGCCACAAAACTATACAATCAAAGTTGTGGGGAAACATATTAAAAAAAATTTTAAAATTTTGATAGCGTAGCCTTTTTAAAATGGGGAAACCGATAAAAAACAAAAAAAAAAAAAAAAAAAAAAGAAAAAAAAAAAAAAAACGACCCCAAATTTTTTTAGTAAGTCAAAAAATTTTCGCAAAGCTCGTCTAAAAATCCCCAAACAGGTTTTTGGGGAATTGAATAATTTTAGTTTGCATTAAAAAAAATAAACTAATTTCTAAAAAGTATCTTTTGTGCAGTAATCAAAAAAAAAAGAAAAAATAAAAAAAATTTAACAAATATGATAAACAAGAAGGGCATTAATTTTGATGTGCCCTGAATTTTACAACCATTATCGATTTCACTAATTTTCTTGTATTCTATTTCCTAATATCAAGTCATGAAAATACAATTGGCAACATTTTATTACAAAATATTTTGATCTTGCAACACATTGCATTATACAGTCTTATTTATCAAGAATACAAATGAAATTTCCTTTTTGGCTGATTTTTTTTCTTTTTAACTGTGATAGAGGTAAATAAACATACCGTTAATTTACTATTTCATAAAAATTTTTCGGTACTTTTTGCTATTTTTACAAAATTTTTCTTAACAAATTTCTTACTCAAGCCAAATTAAATTGTCTTTTTAAATTGAAGTTTCTAATCCTAAAAAATTCTAAAAAAACATTTTATAAAAGTACATTGGTAGTTCGAAAACCGTTCGAACGAAACTTCACATCAAGTTCACCGACCGCCCGTCTCATCCTATCATTAATCATCAACGCCCGACTGTTTCGAACGTTTAATTCCACACATCTGTCTCAAAAATTTGCCCCCGGAAGCACAGTCATAAATAAGCTGCATCAGTTGCAGTGAAATTTTTAATACCCAAGATGCGGATTTTTTTTCCTTTGTTGACCGAGGCGTTCGAAAAATTAATTCAAATACTCATAGTTTCATTGCCACGCCTTCTGGTTTTTCGGATACGAAAGAAATGGTTTTGAAATTTTGTATGATCACAGAGTGTTTGGATCTTAAAAGATATGCAATCTTGTATTTAGTGAATCAAAATGGGTTTAATCTCTTGATCATTGCCAATCAATAGAGCGCATTTACTATTCAATTTAATAAGATTATAACATGTAAACGCAGTACGGTACTTATTATTGTTATTTGTGATGTTTTGTAGTATTTCTATGGTGCATCTAGGCCTCTGTGAGTAGTACTAGTACATTTGAACGTAGGAATGTGATTAGGACAATAGAAATGGCGTCAGACTATTCAGGGGGAAATTTTTCTAATTCTGAAATTTAGATTTCTAGATACAAAGTAACAAAAAATTTATTTTTTTTCTCGCTGTGATTTTTTTTTTTGAAAAAGGAAAATAAAACACAAAAATTGAAAAATTGAAATCATGTGGATCAATTTATGTGGTAATGATTGCCAATTTTTATTTTTTTTTCCTACTAGTTCATTTTTTCGATTTTTTTTTGAAGGTGAAGTTGAATGTGTTTAAACCCCCCCACCAACCTAGTTTATAGGGGACGAATGAGACTGTAATGAAACTGTGAAGTTAAAAGAAAAGGACTTTTTTAAAAATCAGCCTTATGGGGGTTTAAAACCCCCCCTTCTGAACGTGCCTCAGCTGACTAAACTACCGAGGGGGGCTATAATAATCATATTGCCCAAAATTTTAAATTTATATATCCGGCAGGGTTTCCTAAGAAAATACCCCAGTCATCCTTCCCCATTACTCAAAAACCTTTTCATTCTCTCCCATATCCACAATATTCATCCGACGCCAATAGATCTTAGTTATCATTACAGTGCGTCGTTATAAGAAAACAATACATGTGAACTGATTCATATAGTAGAAATTAATTGTGGAAACATTTTCCCATAGTTTCATGAAATATTTTTTTGACCACTGATACTCGAAGAATTGAATGAGAGTCTATTAATAATGTTCATAATATGATGTTGGCTAACCTGCCTTTGAAATAGCCTATTTTCTTTCCCCCTGTATAAGAGACGCTTGACGCACAGACCCGATCATCTGCAACAAGAGACATTCCTCAACACCCTCTCGAACATCCTTTAAATAATGAAATAATAAAAATAAACTCGGAAAACGCGGAATGTGCGGGAGATGGGCGAAACTCGAAAAACCCCTTGACAATAAAATGAACTTTAACCGATCCCAGGGTTTAGGCACCCGGAATTAAACAATGAAATATTTTTCATAGTTCCTTCTTTTCTATTCCCTAGAAAACCGGGAGTGTTTTGTACTGACGGATTTTATTAAAGTATAATCAAAAAACTTCAAAACCTTGATCATTCGAATGAACTTCATCAAATGTCAGACTAAAAAACCGTGACTTCGACAATGCAAATTTTTCAACTAATATTTCTATCTTTCCCATGAAAAAAATACTTTATAATTATTTTCCCAAAAAAGGTGGTCCCTACAAAACCAAATTTTATTCATTAAATTTTTCTTGTGTTCACATTTGTGGAAATTTTAACATTTGGAGATTTGTTTCAATTTTTTCCGTCAGCCAAAACTTATGGGTTTTCAGAAAATTCAAATTGTTTTTTCAAAAATTCCAACCGATTTGACCCCCAAAACTATACGTTTTTAATTGGGTAAATTTCATTAAAAAAAAAATTTTATGCGATCGGGCAAACCCGCGACCTTTGCATTTTACAAAAAAAAAAAAAAAAAACCACACAAACCCGCAAAACTCCGTGAACGAGTGGGAAACTTCGCTAAAAAGCCCCTAAAAACTATTTTTTCATTTAAAAGTGAAACAGGGATTGTGATGTGGTTTTTTTCAGGGGTCCAGCATGTGTTTAAAAGACAAAAATTAGGGGTTTTTTTATAAGATTCTGAACATGCTATTTTTTAAAATCATTTAGAATTTTGTTCATTACAAAAACAAAATACCCCTAAGAAGAAAAACTGGAAAAATGACTGAATACAATAGTCTTATTTTAAGATATAGGAACTAAATTCCAAAAAACACAATCATTTTACCTGGAATAGTTTTGAGAAAAATTTAGCTTTTGGGGGTAATTTGAAAGGGGAGTATCAGAATGTAAAGCGGAAAATAAAATACATTTTTTTACCTTCAAAAAAAGTGAAATTAAATTCCCCAAAAGAATAAAATACCGGAGATATAGATGAAAAGCGTACTGTTCGACAGTGCACGGTACCCGTCGAAAAAAGAAAAAAACATAAAAAATTTAAAGACAGATTTTAAAAAGCATACCGGGGTGTTTTTCAGGTCAAAAAAGTATTTTCTTTTAATTTTAATTTTTTTTCAGATTTTTGACTATACCGTGCCCTGTCCCCAAAGACGCTTTTTTTTTCCATGGAAAGAATTATACCTCGGTTTTAAAAATTTTTTTAATTTTATATCTTATGGCTCATAAAAATGAAAAGTGGGTTTTTCCCCGAATTTCCCCTTCGACCGGAAAAAAAGGGAAAAACTAATTTAACAAATGTCCTAGTTTTTTTGCTATAAAAAAACAATTTTTAATCTAATTTGGGTACCTGAATCCTGACACATTTAGAAGAAAAGCCAATTTAAAATTGCTTCGTGTGATTATAGCCTACTTGTAGACATTTTTTCTTCTATTTGAGAAAAACAGAAAACAAAAACATCGAGAGTAAAAAAAATTTTATTCTAAAAGTTTTTTTCCTGAAAATTTGAAAAAAAAAAACATTCATTTATTTTTATTTCCAGTGCATGCAATATGTACAAAGGTATTACGTAAATACTGTGAAACTTTATGCATGCAAGCGTCTACAGTTTACATGTATCGAAAAAGTGCACCTTTAACATTGACGGTATCGGGCTCACAATATCCCCTTAAAGGGCATCATAACCCCGAAACTAGATTTCAGCGAATAACGACGATATCTATTTCACTAATTCCAGAGGAAACCAGAAATCATCATCTACATTTCATGAATTACAACTGATTTATTTGTCCTCTTGCCCCGGCCCCGAGTCGTGACGTAGACAATACTCGATTCTGTTCGTGTTTCTTTACAGAATAGGTGATGTCTACGTCATGAGGCATGATCTCTGGAGCACCAGAAGTAATTATAATTTCCGAAATTGATATAATAATTTCTATATTTCTGTAAATTGAGGTGAATAAATATCGTCATTTTTCATTGAAACAATTGATCAGGTCCAGCTTTTAAATGTAAATTGAAAGAATTTTTAATATTTGAATGTTATACGGCATATACTGTATGAACGCTTTTTTAACGGAAACCATTCCAAATTGGATTCATAAACCAGAATTTCAGATTTCATAATTTTGGACCAGATTTGTTTAGAAACCATTATACAGAACATTTCAATAGAAATGAGATTCTGTACGCGGCATACAGGTCAGGAAAAATAATCAATCAACACGAAATTTGTTTTTCGATTTGGTGTTATACCAGAATAGGTTGGGAATGTTTTTCAGAAAAATCGGTCAAACGGTTTTTACGGAAAAAATTGGAAAGTTCGGAAAATCCCCATAAGAATAACCCAGGTGAAAGTACTTCGAAACGAAATTTGTTCGAAAGCTTTCAAATCCATACAGAATATGAAAACAACTATCATATACATTTTCAATAATTTGAGCAACAATCGGATGATACATAACGGAGAAAACGCAATAAAAGTATACATTCCATCGAATATCAGGAAAACATGTAATGCAAAGTGTAAGGTTTGCCCAGTGTAAGGTTTGGGATGCGGCAGGTTGCTCTATAAATAGCAACAAGTTTTAAAGATAGTTATAAGAATAGGAAAAAAATCGTGTTGATTATTTTTCCTGACCTGTATGCCACGTACAAAATTACATACAAAAAAAAAACATAAAAACCAAGCCCAAATTTTTTCAATATATGGAATGAAAATCATCGCTACGCTCATCTAATTATTCTCATTTTTTTTCCAGGATATTTGGTCATTTATATATTCTTTCTATATCATAGTACTAAACGAATTCAGAAAATTGAACCGATCAAATATAATGTGTCATTGTTATTGTGAAAATAAGAGTAATAAAAAAAAGAAAAGTGAAATGATGCTTGAGGGTTGCGATGTCTGTTGAATCAACAACAAATGGTTGCTCGATTCGAAGCGAACCGATGTGACAGTAATTGTGTTGTTCTTACACCGCTCAGGAGCTGCAAGTCAATGGTGAACAGTCCACAAGCACTGACGCCCAGTTTCTGATGTAACAGCTCAAGAGAGAAAACCCGCAACTGAAAAACAAATGTGATATATTATTTGCCGAAGTGGTTTTAACCAGGAAAACGCCATATATGCGTTGTTAGACGAGCGAATAATAATAGTAGGGGTAAAAATGGGTAAAAACTGCTTCGAGTGGTACCAATTTACCACATTTGATGTTTTTTCTTCAAAATGGCTGACCCGATCATGCTGAAAGTTTTCAGAAATGTGTATCAAAATGTAATTCAATTTCACGCAAAATTTCGTTTTTTTTGAAAATAAAAATATTTTCTTTTTTTTCCGCCATGTTATTCAAATGGGTATTTTTGAAATTTCTTAAATATATAAAAAGAGTTATCTCCCGATATTGCCACAAAACTATACAGATCTAAGTTAGATGAAGAACCATATTGAAAAAAAGTTCGAAGTTGATAGCTGTAGCTGTTTGACCTGTGGAGAACCGACAAAAATACATGAAAAAAAAAAAAAAAAAAAAAACGTAAAAACGAACACCAATTTTTTTCAGTATGTCAAACAAATTGAATCCTCGCTAAAGCTCGTCTAATTATATTCGTCGCTGTTTTCTCATAAGGGCCTAACTAACAATTTTTGAGAAATGCGTTATTTGTTCATAAAAATGTCCCGCGTATTTTCTTTCCTCAACGCCATATTTGTAAAATTGCCCGTCAACTCCCATTAGGGTAATGTTTAAAAGGGCCTATTTTGAAGGGCCTATCTTAAAGGGCCTATCTGGTAATGTTTGAAGGGCCTATCTGTATTGTACGCTTCAAGATGATCCGCCAGAAAGGCATATCTCCTAATATGAGGCTAGTGGACAATTTCAGAAATATATGTCCCTCCAGCAGAAGGGCTTCGGTACAAAATATGTAATTAAAGCTTCTTATCTTCCAATCAGCTGTTCTTATCTTCAACTTGTAATCAATGACCCAACTAAATATTCATATATTACTATAAACTTTTTGGTACCGATGTTTGAGTGGAGCTATGAAAAAAATGCTTCTGAAAAATTTCGAAAATGGCACTTTGGCACTTATAACAAAACACCGACGAATTATAATGTCACGAAAATCTTGATTCTTATTATTTCTAAGTATGAAGAAAAACTATACACGAATATTAGTGGATAGTTGAGTTCAATTAGGTTAGTTTGGGTCAGTTAGGTCAGTTAAAGCCGCCTCCGTGGCTCAGTTAATTATTGCTGGCGGTAGGAACTGAAGTTAGTTTGGGCGTGGGTTCGAGTTCCGCATAAGGCATGGGTTTATGTAAACGTTCTTTCATCTCTCATCCCTCCATCGTTGCATTACCATCTGCGCATTCGTACCCCCGTATAACCTAGCTGTAGGTGGGGTCTTTAAGCAGTAATACAAAAATGCAAATTAGATTGGATGAATTTATGTTCATCTAGTTTTGGGTCATTGTCAGGCACTCGCGCCTGCGCATTAGTGTCACTTCTGCAAGAGATTCGTGGCTAGGTGTTGCCATTAATTTTAAGACACGCCGGCAATTTTTTTTAACCACCTTGGAAGTGTAGAGTTTTGGGAAGAAATCGGTTTCACCACTTACGAAAAAATTGAATTTTCGGAAGTTTTTGAACAAAAATGCGACAAAATGCTTTCCACAGGTCGGATGGGTCATGCGATCAGTCTGATTTTTTCCGTGAAGACGCTGGCTCATACAAGTCGGTTCTGTTGAGGTTTTTGTCCTGATCGGTTCAACCACTTCTGATAAAAAAAATATTTTCAAGTAATTTCAAAAAATAATGGAAAATAAAAATCTTCGATCTTTTCGAAACTCCTTCTGAATGTTGCCACTAGGTCGATACACTCAGTCACAAAGTTTCACATTGATTGAATGAGGCGTTTGTTTGGGAGATTTTTTTCTGTCTTTCTTGAAATTCTAAATAAAATTCCTTTTGGTTATGCCACTGTCTTGATTTTTCATTGTAACATTGCCCATGAACAGCTTCATCAGAGATATAATCTATATTGTGTGAGTTATAAGTATCACCGAGGTATGCAACAAACCAATCAATGATTCCAACATTGAGTTTGTATTGGGATCATTTTTAGCCTACACCACCACACAAATGTATGTTGGGAAATGTTATACAGTAGATGAGTTTTGAAATATGAATGAACTTCTACCTCTCAAGCACTAACTGCCCGGGATGAGCCAACGTGTTGAGGTTATCAAGGTCAGGTTAGTACCGACTCGGACCTGACCTGATCTAACGTGTCCCAACCTAACTGCCTGGGTTGAGCCATCATTGTTAGGGTTGTCAAGGTCAGGTAGGGATCGACTTGGACCTGACATGACCTTAAGTGACCTGATCTATGTGACCTAACCTGACTGCCTGGGTTAAGCTATCATGGTTAGGTTGTTCAAGTCAGGTGACTCCACAGTGGGGTACAGTAGATGCAGCACAGGTGTTAATTTTCTAGCTCATTCTTCAACGCGAGGGTAAAGCGGGCTCTACATGACGCGGATTGTGCGCGGATTCTTGTCCGCGAAAGTTTGCGGATCGGCCATATTGGAATATTGGCCAATCAGGGAAAAGTGCGGACAGGCGGACGAGAGTTGGGCTGATCTCTACTATTTCTGCGGATTCCGCGCGTTTTACCGGATGTAGTTTCAATGAACTATAGTTTCAAACAAAAATCCAGTAGATGTCGTTGTATTCTGTTTCCGATTTAGAAGCTATACTGTCTTTTTCTTGTTCACTTGTTGTGCATTGACATAAACATAAACAAAAATGGAATACACTTCTGAGTTATTTATTGAAGAAGTACGAAAACGGGAAGTTTTGTATAAAATAACATTGAATCCAACTACCAGTATCAAGCTGCATACTTTCATAGTTTCTCAAAATGACCACTAGGCGGCACTCCCTTCAGAATCCGCATGAAATACGGTTCGCGACCGCTCGCGGAAGCGGAGCGTATTTTATCCGCCGACAATCCGCGTCATGTAAAACCCGCTTAACGCGTATAGCGTTTGCCTAGTCTATAGCGTACGTATGAGTACTCTCTAAGTGGTATCTGTACTCACACTTTCTTTGACGCGAGGACTCGCTGTTCTTCTCTCGGAGTCGTGGACGTACACACCAGTCAGCGCTGCCTACAATCATATGCACACACATATAAAAGCAATTAGGAAAATAAACTATACGTCAGATTATTAGACGAGCTTTAGCGAGGATTCAATTTGACATACTGAAACAAATTGGTGTTCGTTTTTCTTTTTTTTTTTCTCATGTTTTTTTTGTCGGTTCTTCACAGGTCAAACGGCTACAGCTATCAACTTCAAACATTTTTACAATATGGTTTCTCATCTAACTTAGATCTGTATAGTTTTGTGGCATTATTGAGTGGTAACTTATTTTTTTTATGAATTTTAGAAATTTCAGAAATACCCGTTAGAATAACACAGCGGAAAAAAAAATATTTTCCAGAAGAATGAAATTTCGCGTGAAGTTGAATTACATTTTGATACACATTTCTGGAAATTTTTAGCTTGATCAGGTCAGCCATTTTGAAGAAAAAACATAAAATGTGCTAAATTGGTACCACTCGAAGCAGTTTTTACCCATTTTTACCCATACTATCCGCTCGTGTAACAACGCATATGTGGCGTTTTCCTAGTTTAAATTGATCCCATTAGATTAACATCTTCAGGTCTAATGAACTGGCTTTCATCACCATATACAATTCGAACTCATGAGCTCAACACATAGAAGAACATATAGTCCCCTTATAACCTAGCTGTTGATGGGGTCGTGAAGCAAATATAAAACTTATAGAGAAATGTCATTAGCTGCCCTCGTTAGCTCAGTCAGCTGAGGCACCGCTCCAGAAACTGTAGTCAATGAGGGTCGTGGGTTCGAACTTCGAACCCCGCATAAGGCACAGGTTTTTCTGATATGAAACGTCCTTTTTCTTACTATCCCTTCATAGTTTCATAATCACCTGCTCATTCGTAATCCCGTATAATCTAGCTGTTGGTGGGATCGTTTAGCAAACAATAATGACAATAATAATAAAAATATCATTTACATAACTCTGAAATTGAAACGTGACTTTAACAGTTCACCAATCAATATTTTTTCCACACAATATCTGATTTATTCGGTTGAAATATATAATAAAATTCCTCTCGATAAATATTGATCTCATGAAACAATAGCGATAATTGCATTGTGCACCTCACCTCCTCGCACCTCCCCCCAACCCTACCACCCCTTACCTTACCTAACTCACCTCCTCGCAAGCCGAACTGGCAGCCTTACATATGATGTAGACCTTGGCAACGACCCATAGCGACATCATTGCCCAGAATATACACACACTCGAGCTGCTGCTGCCCTTGTAGTTCTCCGACGATATCACACTCCAATAAATCACGGAGAAAGCAGACAGTAAAAGAAGAACGAAATACGTCACCATGCCGTACAACAATTGGAATCTATAGTGGTCGTTAACAGTTCTTATGAGACGAGCCAACGACGCGTGAATGGAGCTCCAACGCTGAACTATTGCAGCGTCGACATAGCCCAGTTCTT
The DNA here is from genome assembly GCA_907164805.1 of Brachyptera putata. Taxonomy (NCBI): domain Eukaryota; kingdom Metazoa; phylum Arthropoda; class Insecta; order Plecoptera; family Taeniopterygidae; genus Brachyptera; species Brachyptera putata. The sequence goes on along the minus strand of OU015473.1, from coordinate 14,243,085 downwards.
GAAGACACGTGTTGAGCAGATGGTACCGTTGTTGGATAGCGAACATCCAAAACACTACTGGAGCTTCCGATATCACGCTCTGTATCTCAATAGTCGTTTGGAACACAATTGCGATTGGAGGCACGCCTACTACACACATGAAGTACATGAAATGAATCGATACGACAGTCGCAAGTGCTAATAGAAGCAGAATCGTCAGCAAACGTTGATTCTTCTTGTGTGGGATATCGTGTATTCGAGACAGTTTCATTGCAACGTCTATCCGATGAAGAAGCTCCACATTGGCTATGATTGACCGTTGTTGTTGAGCACCAATCAAATACATTATAACCTTGATCAGTGGTGCCACAATCGCAAGAGCAAATTTGAATATTTCAATATTGGATATGTGCAGTTTAATTACTGGTAGCATTCCGAATTTCCAAGTTAATGTTCCAATCGAGATGGCGATAGAGATGATGAGTAGATTGTATACGAATCCCAGTCGAGAGAAACGCAATTTCCTGCGATTGTTTTCGTGGCCGATTGAGAAACATGCGAGTCCAAGTGCTTTAGAGATGTAAACAAACGGTAGAATGCAGCTGAGAACATTGGTCGGTTGGGATATCGGATCTTCTGGGAAATCCGTGTTGGGACAAGAGCCTCTCAGTGGATGGATTTGAGATGTTTTTGAGGTGTCCAAATACTCCTTGATTCTTCTGCCAAGGATGTATTTGAAAGCAGAGCTCCGTTTAGTAACCATTTTCAGTGTGCTATTTTCTTTCCTTTCCTACCTGTAACTGTTGTAACCAAATATCAAAGAATATCAGCACAATATTACGATCCAATATCGAGATATTCACGATGTTATTACAGTCATGTCATGGAAGAAACTTGAAGATAAATATATCTTTTATGAATTCAAACAAATGAATGTCATAAAACGTTCAATTTTGAATGTCATAAAATATAAATGTATATGTATTTATATATACACGGTACCTATATATATATAAATATATATATATATATATATATATATATATATATATATATATATATATATATATATATATATATATATAAATATATAATATATTCCTAGAATTTCATAACTGTTCCAAAGTTTCATCATGGCTTGAGGGCTCTACTGTTGTAATTATTCCAATTTCCCAAACTTCATTTGTACAAGACAGTTTCCATTCATGGATACTATAACTAGGAAAACGCCTTATATGCGTTGTGAGATGAGCTTAGAAGTATGGAAATGTAGAATTAAGAACATTTGGTCAGCTCAATGTACATATACAGGCCATGGATCACTTCAAAGGTTTAAAAACCGCGGCTGTCTGTTGGTATATGGACCTTGGTTTCTCAACAATGATACCAGTGCCTTCTTCATATCCATCACAGATTTTAAACGTTTTAATTTATTGGTGACACTTGTTGCTCACATTTAATAGTTTCTTAATTGCTTTCTTAATTGCTTTTATTGATGTGTAAAAAAGTACATTAAAAATGAGTTTTCTTCGTTGTTTCACATCCGATTGTTCCATAAGTCGCTTAAAATGTGTATGATAGTTCTTCCCACACTCAGTATAAATTTGAGAGCTTTTGAAAAAAATAAAATTCCAAGTATTTCTCCCCTGGCCTATTCTTATGGGGAATTTCCATACTTTCCGATTTTTTTCCGGAAAATCCGTTTGACCGATTTTTCTGAAAAACAATCCCAACCTATTCTGGTATAACACCAATTTGTAATAAAAGTTTCGAGTTGATTGAAACTTTTTCCTGACCTGTATGCCGCGTACAAAATTACACACAAAAAAAAAAAAAAAAAAAAAAAAAAAAAAATAATAACCAAGCCCAAAATTTTTCGGTATATGGAATGAAAATCTTCGCTACGCTCATCCAATAATGTACTACTTTAGTATAATATGCTGTTTTGCTATTTGCAGTTTATTAAACTTTTCTGTGTACGTCAAATGGGATTGGAAGAACTTGTAAAGGGCACTGAATAACAATCGGCCATCTCTCAAACAATTTGCATAATATTCACAGTTTCTTCAACGAGTCCCATTAATAATTAAACCTCTGGAGCTGTAAGAAGATCGCCCTTGTGGTGCACAATCCCACCTTCTCAATCTCAGACTCAATTGAGGTTCAATGATTTTGAGCGAAATTTTCGATGTTAATAAATAAAACATACGAAGGTGCTGAATATTGACAACGATGTGGTGATAGCTACAGATTTCATCATAATATGAAGAAGGTGTACCCACTCGCTACTTCCAAGTGAAATATTACCGACGACAGTTGATCTGAGTCCATAGTCCCGCTTGCATGTCGCGCAACTATCGCTTTTATATCGAACTATTAACACAACAATACTCAACAATGCTATACACGGCTCAGTAGAATTATTATGCTAGAGGTAGCATTTGTTGATCAGGAAAATGATAGATTTTTTCAGTTCAACAATATCACCGGTACCTTATAGCGAGGGGTTAACAACTCCTGAAATCTGATGTACACTTGACTATGAAATCCCATTGAAATCCACTTGAAATCCCTGGAATCACTTGAAATCCCCTTGAAATCCCTAGAATCACTTGAAATTCCCTTGAAATCCGTATATGAAATCACCTGAAATCTCTTGAAATCACCTGAAATCTCTTGAAATCACCTGAAATCAGGTGTACACCAAATTTGCAAGTTTTAAACCCCTCGCCTTATAGCCACTTTTCTCTACATCTAGTTCACAAGGGAGCCGCTAAATCGCGGCAGGCGAATGGGACCGTTGGCTCTGATTTGACGGCAAAAAACCACAAATGTCTCTCATGTTATTAGTGTGGTGGTCGGCACATCTTCTTTGTGTTCTGATAAAGTATTTTGGTAGCACTACATCATGAATTGGCTATCGGTAACGCGAAGAAATTACATTTATTGGGGAATAAAGTGATCGGTAATTTGACCTTGCAACGTCACATACTTATAAGACTTGATCACGAATGACGATTTGCAGGAAATATAATTTTATTGCTCGTTTTGATAGATAGATATTTAGAAACTTATATTTTAATCAATATTTGTGGTGCTTTGAAAGCATTCCATATATCACACAAGAAGTATGTGATGCTTCTGTCAGAGGATTTGAGCTGCACTAATAATGAACTACTCGAAATGAAGTGTTCGACATCGAACGATGAAACGGCTGAGTAATAATAATGTATTCTGATGATTCAACAAGTATGTACGCGGGCGAGAAGGAAAACCTGCCTCCACAAAATATTATTAATCATTTTGAAACATTCACATAATTTATTTACCCGGGCTGTTAAATTTTAAATTAAATTATCGAGCTTAAAATACCTCAACCAACCTGACCTGACCTGTGATGAAATTAATATGACATTGATACTGAATTGATGATATTGATCTAGCTAAATAAAGTATCAAAACACATCATTTTTTTCGTACACTTTTATTTTTGAACTGATTTTCGAACGCTTTCTTTTCGAACAATTATTCTCAAACAGTATTAGTTGAACACTTTGAAAGCACTGTTTTTGAGCAATGACTCGTCCAAGCCGGTTTCTTCCAGCACTTGTACCTGACTGATCTAGCTGCAATTACAATTCCTCGCTCGCTGTTCTTATCTTCAACTCACATCGACGTTATTTCCAAACATAAACTTGTTGTTTCTGATCACGATATGATATATTGCGATGTCCTGATTCGATCTGAACTTTATTTATTGACTACAATAATTGTGATGGCTTATTCATTTAATCACTTCATTCTATTTCATGCATAGTTTTATTGCTATGTGTTCATATTTACATGTTATTAAATTAAGTGTTCCAATCTTGGTGAAGCAAATAATCGAGTTAAATGTAATTGTGCTTTATTTATTATATTTTATATTTCTATGACTCTGATATTTTCAATATATGCATTATTATTATTATATTGGGTTTAACGACGCACTGTTATGATAGCGCAGATCCATTGGCGTCGGATGGATGATGAGATGAAGGTTCTTGGGTAATGGGAAGGTTAGTGGGAAGGAAGCGGTCATGGCCGAACTATCCCGGCATTAGCCTAGACTACAGAGGGAAACCATGAAAAACCCCTGTAAAGATGGACGGCGGCGGGGATCGAACTGGGTTCGAAATTCCCCTCGCCTCCCGGATCATATGCAAATTTTATAAATGTTGAAATAATCAATTTTGATAATGCTAATGACTGTTGTTGGCTTAGAGGACATCACAACCACAACGAATGATGACGATCTTTATTTCTCTAATTTTATTTTCATTTTCTAATTTTAGAGAAAACTATTTCTCTAATTAATAATGTAATACATGTTTTTTATTCATCGAATAGATAGAAATAATAGCAGACAAATGTTGCATTGTTATTCACGGCTCTCTAGATTTGTTGGTATCGAATGAAATATATTTCATATGCTCAAGGTATGTAGAGTTTTAGATTTTACTTTATAGAGATCTCGCTCATCACACAACGCACATTCTGCATTTGCCTGGTAAAAATGAGAATTAATTAGGTCATTCCAGAATATTCATGTGATAAAATGGAATGTACTAAAAATATCGATAATATGAATACTGGAAGGTATGTTGAAGGGTTCTACTGAAAAAGAAGTTTTTGAAGGGAATAAATGGTTCAATCGTGTTTGAGCTTGAAAGTTGGTTAAGTGAATAAAAACTATACCCACGACAATTATTTGTGAATTGTATATCACTGTACTATCTATCGTTAATTTTCATCTGATATTGTTTGAAATGTGGAATAAGACAGGATTGCTTTCGAGCTGTATCGAATGAACCCAATTGATTTCATTAAACATGATATTCTCCACAACAATGCGTTTTACGAGGGCCCAAGTCAGAGAAGTGAATCAAAGTGGTATAATTCATCATAATAATTCTCAATGTGTATGAATAATCGAATTGAAAATTATCCTGACAATTTGATAAAACATTACAAATCCTGTATCCGATTGTTTTTATCATTCAATATTCGTGCTTCATAGAGAAACGTTGCAAGCCGCGAATAATGGCTGCCTGTTGAAATCATGTGCATTATTCATGTCGGAATCATTCCTTCACTTCCAGGTGTTTTGACTTTTGATCGGAAACATGAGATACAAATACAGGACAAGTATAAAACAGGAACAAAGTATGAAATATAACGAGGAGGCCTACAATCAATCAAGTCGTATGTATGGAAGTACTGTACTAGTAATGTAGCCTACTATAAGAGCCGGTTGTAGGCTACTAACTGATGATTAGTGAATTGAGAGAAAATTAGCAAATTAACTATCATTATATACCCCTGGATACATATATGCTATTTTTGTACCTTCAGTTATAATTAACTAATTATTAACTAATAATTAACTAATGAATAACTTATAATTAACCAATTATCAATTGATAATTAACTAATTATCAACTGATTATTAACTAATAATTAACTAATTATTAACTAATAATTAACTAATTACGGTAGGCCTATTAGTTAATAATTAACTAGTTATTAACTAATCATTAACTAATTATCAACTAATCAATTAACTAATTATTAACTAATTATCAACTTATATCAACATTAATATTAAGTGATATTAAATAACTATACCAATAGTCAACTAAAATCGGCTCTAACTGTACTATGTAGGCCTACCAATATTCCCTGTATTGATATAATTTGATATTATATATAGATATATATAATATATTCATATATAATATCGTGGAGTTGATAATATCATCGAGGGCGCTGAAGAGCGTATACCGGAATAAAGTCGACTCAGTTGTGTGATTTGGGCTCGGGGGTATAGGCCTACTTCTCGATGGAAAAGTGCAAAATTACAAAAAGTACGAAAAGTAGGCCTACTTAATACGAAATACCCAAAGTAAAACGAAGAGTACTGACAGTACAAGTGGACGGGAACTAGTCCGGAGAGAATATTTTTCCTGGACTTATTTTGTCCCTGTGAAGTTTTTCTACCTCAAAGTTGCATGTACCGTACCTATTTTCTCCGGTGATATTTTCACAGTGATTCATGAACCATTCACATTCATCACTTGGAATATTTCATTCATTAGACGAGCTTTAGCGAGGATTCAATTTGACATACTGAAACAAATTGGTGTTCGTCTTTATGTTTTTTTGTTTTTTTGTTTTTTCATGTTTTTTTGTCGGTTCTCCACAGGTCAAACGGCTACAGCTATCAACTTCATACTTTTTTTCAATATGGTTCCTCATCTAACTTGGATCTGTATGGTTTTGTGGCATTATCTGGCGGTAACTTTTTATTTTATGAAATCTAGAAATTTCAAAAATACCCATTAGAATAACACAGCGGAACAAAAAATATATTTTACAAAAAAATGAAATTTTGCGTGAAGTTGAATTACATTTTCATACACATTTCTGGAAACCTTCAACTTGATCAAGTCAGCCATTTTGAAGAAAAAACATAAAATGTACTAAATGTGTACCACTCGAAGCAGTATTTACATATTTTTACCTATACTATTAGGCCTACTATCCGCTCGTCCAACAACGCATACATGGCGTTTTCATAATAATGAAATAATTATATTACAACAAACTCCTCCCACCAAGATATATCATCTAATCGTCAAGCTTAAAATATAATTGATTTTCCACCTCGTTAGCTCAGTTAGTAACTGTTTGCAAATAACAGAATCACCTAGTCCAGTAGCGAGTTGATCACATGCACGTACGGCCATCTGTCTGCTCCCAGATGGTCTACCGCTATCCAGACAATAACACCGACCGTTGCGGCGTCCGATCAACCGTCTTCTCCACAGACCAACACTGACGGTCGCCAGTTCCGACACGTCAACAACACTGACATGGCCTAGCAAGGAAATATGGGATATGTATTATCAGAGTTGCAAACACACCGTTATGTGGTTAAACTGACTGACTTTAATTATGTCAGAGACAAAATTTTGAATATTGATAATTTAGATAATCCATCTGGTTCAGTGAGCTAGGATTGCCGCAGAAACTGCATCATTACTACCGTGGGTTCGAGTCCCAGATCAAGTATGTGATCCGGCAGGTGAGGGGAATATCGGACTTGGTTCGATTCCCGCCACCGTCCATCTTGACACTGTTTTTCCTCTGTATAGCCATATATATATATATATATATATATATATATATATATATATATATATATATATATATATATATATATATATATATATATATATATATATATATATATATATATATATATATATATATATATATACATATATATATATATATATATATATATATATATATATATATATATATATATATATGTATAGATGTATATACATATATGAACCGTCATTCAGGAGACCGGGGTTCTATTCTCGCCATGGTCGACCGAAAAAAAACGATTATCCGAAAAAAAAACAAGAACAGAAGGAAGGAAACAGTAATAACATTATCCACCTGACCGATTGAGGGAAACCATGATTACCCTCGCTCAGGATGGTCGACCTCAGCGGGTATCGATCCCCAGTCTCCTATCAGTTCAGTTCAACAGCGACTCAATCACCCAGTTCAATATACGCGCCATGAGAGGCCAGTTCCTCCACGTCCGCCATACGACAGTCATGGCATATGACGCAGTCATGGCATATGACGGGGGCTTGCAATATGGCATCAGGCATTGTTGTTGTTGTTGTTATGTTGGTACAAATGGAATGACCGAAAGAGTTGTTTACTATAGAATGCGGTGTCATATGTCGCTTCGAACGACCGTTTCTTGTATACGTTAGTGTTAACGGCCAGGTGTTTCGATCAGTTATTCGTAGAGTTGAGTGCAGTTGCATCTGTGAGGGGAACGTGTTAGTTGGTAGTCGTTCTGGGAAGAGTTGTACGAGATCAGTAAGTGTACAATATATTGTTGAATTAGTTTTAATTATATGAAAATCAATATGATTTTTAGACATGACATTTTAATAGGCAGTCAAATGCTTATTCAATGTATAAATAACTTCAATTAAGCTATAGTAAATACACATGCGAGTATTTTTGATGCCATTTAAAAACCAATGTGATTTCCCCATAACTTTGGTTGCTATATTATTGAATCTTTTGAACATATCATCCGTGTTATGTAAAACTAAAGAATCGAGAATTCTAATCTGGAATCGGCGTCGGATTCAAAGACTCGAATGGACTTGGATATCGACTCTGAAATGACTAGTCCGAGTCTCCGTCAGGATCGGACTCGGACTCGGACTCGGTCCAAGGTAGACTCGCACACCCCTGTCCATCCATTCTAAGCGCCCTCCGCGCTGAAACAAACTTACAAACACTCATTGTCACAACATGCTTCATCATGTCAATCAGATGCATAACTATCTTTACCCTGTCCCAGTAGGCCGGCCATATATTTTATTTTGCTGTAGGCCTAGTCACAGATTTTGGTTCCTAAATTTTTAATTTTTTTTCAACACTGAACATTCAATTAACTTCAATTATGTATCACTTAATTAATTCAACAATATTAAATTGAATAAATTGAAATAGGCCTACGTTGAAATTATTTAATTAAACTGTAACGATTTTCTCCATTCATTCTGTCTTATCTATCCATACAAATTCCATTAACGCGAATCGAATGTAATCGAATCTGGTATTAATCAATATTCAATTATTATTCGAAATGATGACTCATATTCTTCTATATTCTATTAATATTCACTGTCATATTAATATTGATAATGGATTGATTATATTTGAATATTTAATATCATAATATTGTTCTGTTTGTTTCCTCTGAAATATGGAATATTATGTATGTGTTCCGTCTCCGCTACGAGGTACAATATTTATAAATGTTCTCATTTTGTCAGCTCGCACCAAGAATATGTGTTCTTATGCAGGCTTCTGTTAACTTCACTATTTCCACTTATATCATGTATCAGCGATTATATATGCAGAATAAAATGGGATGAAATTGAATTGAATTGATATTAAAAAGATATGTGTAATAAAAGCTTCGCAAGAATATACATTTTTTTTGACATATCATTGAAACAATATCATTGATATCCTAATTAATATATTGCTGATATATTATATGCTAATATAATTAATATATTGGAATATTGCCTGAATTTTCACATCATAAAGAAGGGGGGATCATCATCTCTGTGACCAACTCGTCCAAGGGGGGGGGGGGTTAACCCCTAAAATGGTGTGCCATCATTTATATATGAGCAGCCCCTTAGTCTCAATTGATCATAACTTCTCTACATCAAGTTTCGACCGATGAAACCCAATTAGCCACTACAATACATCTTCTATAATTACCTCTAAAAATACCATCATAAACATATCATATGGACGATCCTGGATGAAGTTTTCGATCGACCGTCTCCCCTATCTCACGCCACTAACGCGCGGATGTTTCGCACTTTCGTCTCTCCTCAATACAAGTTTATCACCGACACTCGGTAGTTCCAACTCTCCACACTTGAATACATTCTGTATACTTGTTATTGATGAGGGATAAAGGCGTGAAACAGCCGAGCGCTAATGGTGTGGGATGGGAAGGACGGTCGCTCGGAACCCTTCATAGCTTTGAAGATCACGACCGGTGGTTTCCTGCATCTGTTAGTATTGCCGATCGAGAGTCCCGATGCTCGTAGGATCCAATAGATCACCGGAAGTGGGTTCTTCCTTGTTGTAGTTCTGTAGAGTTCCAGTAGGTGGATTATGATGAAAGCTGATCTGGTATATTAATAACTAATAATAATGATAATGTTCTAGTGTGGTGTGTCGAAACTTCTGATCGCTGGTGGAAATTAATAGGGGGGACGGCCGATCGGAATGTTATTTGTCCAGTATTTCACAGATGGTATATGACGTTCCATGTTGGTGATTTCTGGAGGTTCTTTTATTGGATGAGTAATCGATAAAGTAATAATATATTGTGTTTGAAATATAATTTTAATTGAATTTTTTTCATCGTTTTTTCTATCAAGTATTTTTATAGAATGAAGCATAGGATTATTAGTCGAGATGACAGCAGATGTCAGTTTCAAGCTTTTGTTATATTTTTCCATTCGAAGAAAACTATTTTGCTTCATCGAATTACTGTAAATTAAAATAATAATGTGAAGATTTTTTGACCGTATTGACTTTATTCATACATGTGAGTTTCGAGCTTATAAGATTCTGTCATTTGACATAAAAAGGAGCTAGAAATATACGTTGAAGATCTTCCTCATTATTAAACAAATGCAGATTCATTACCATTCGAATAATTTTTATATACTCCTCCAAATTACTATTCAATTCGAATTAAATATTTTTCTAAAATTCACCTGGAAATTTTATTTTGAAAATGTGCTACTCAAAAATGTGTAAACCTGAATACATGCATGTATGTACCCATGATGGAACATATCAGATTTTATATAACATAATTGATTAACATACCGTACTAAATTTCGTGGAATTGAAATTGTTATTTTGAAAATTATTTAAAAGTTGAAGTTTCTCGGACTTATTTTCAAATTCATTCCAAGCTGATATTTCATAATTATCTCGAACTATCAAATCATTGAACTTCTTTCGACTTATTATATATATTATATAAACTAGACTTTTATTTGGTAGTTTTTAGTTTTTCAATTCTTCATTGTCTGTATAGGCCCTACATCCTAACGACCATGTTTAATTTACCCCATACTTTTCTAAAAGGGATTTCGAATGACGATATATATTCCATCAATGTTTAATTAGAATCAATAAATATTATCACATGGAGCAAATAATAATATTGAGAACATTTCTGCTGTCGATGCGTCCGTCTGCATTCTAATCAATTATATTTCTCAGTCCAATATATTTATTCAATTGAAAAGAAAGGTTTTGATTGCAAATAGACCCTAATTTACAAGTAGGCTAAATACATATATCGAATATGTATATATATATTTATTTATGAATATATATATATATATATATATATATATATATATATATATATATATATATATATATATATATATATATATATATATATATATATATATATATATATATATATATATATATATATATATATATATATATAAATATATATATATTATAATATATATATATATATGTATATATGTATATATATATATATATATATATATATATATATATATATATATTCATAAATAATAAATATATATATATATATATATATATATATATATATATATTTATGAATATATATATATATATATATATATATATATATATATATATATATATATATATATATATATATATATATATATATATATGGTGACGATGACTTTGCGGTTATTTGCCCTCTTGGAATGAGATGTGGTGGTCCTAAAAGGACCTGTGGTCTCGACCGCAGTCCAGCGCAGTCCAGTCCAGTTCAGCAGACCAGACCGACTCCTGAAGATGGAAGTACGAGGACTTCCGAAACGTCGAGACCACAGGTTCTTTCTACGACCACCACATCTCATTTCAAGAGGGCAAATCACCGCAAAGTCACCATCTACCAGCGGCCCTGAAAACCTTCGTTCACATATATATGTACATATATATATATATATATATATATATATATATATATATATATATATATATATATATATATATATATATATATATATATATATATATATATATATATATATAATATGAATGTGTGTGTATCTGTCCATAACTCCATTGAGCTAGATGTCAACCCCACCCTGTGCGGTGCGCGGTGTCGCGTGCCTCGTAACGATATGCAGCAGGCCCATTACATGTGTAACCATCCTTACACGTATTGTGACATGTGGTGGTAATGGTCACTGCTCGACTGCGCTCGGCGGGGAGGGGGGGGGGGTAATCATCCCCTCCCCCCCCCAGGTCTCGTGGGTCGCACACGCCAACAATTAACCCCTGTCGCTATCCGATGACGGCTAGATAACTCGTGAGGTTTGAGAGGGGGGAGGGGGGAAGTGTTTTTTAGAGTCATTTAATAGGAAAACGCTATAGTGTTGACGGTATGGGTTATGGACTTGAGGAAGCGGTTCAACAAATTGGGTTTGGTTGATTATGTATTTGATTCTGTTAAAGGAGGGTACGATTTGATTAAAATATCTAAAAATTGAAATATAGTAATTGTTTTATTCAAGAATATTTTGATTGCCAAACTCCAAAACTACTATGAATCTCAATTCATTCCAAGTTTTTTTTAAATATTTTTTAAATGTGTTCTCCCTGAAAATTTCAAATTTCAATCTCAATAGGCCCGTCTATATTAAGTTATGTTGTCATTTTTAATATATAAATATAATCAATTTAATATAATATATATATATAAAATATAAATATGAAATATATAATATAAAATATAATATATAATCAATATTATGTTATCATAATGTCGTGTTCAACTTTGTTATTGTTATCACTAATAATAAATTGATGATTGATTCATTAAATATTTTTTCATGACATTGTAGGCACTGAATAAAATAAAACCAAACTCTACACAAACTCAACTGAACTGTAACCTTAACTTGATAATTCAAATAAGTTCCAATGTGACGTAATCCAATTTGTATGCGAAACTTTTCATCAAAAGTCATTCGATTCAATTCCTATAAGCAATTGAAAATTATAAATTATAATTATATATGCAATCCAAACAGGGTTTGAACCCCCTCTCAAACACGCCATTGGTCCACATGACAAACTTACACACTTGAAAAACACGACTCAAGAAACTATTGCTTCAGTTCTTCGCTGCTCGATGAAAACACATGTCCCTTGGGCCAAACACATTTCAATATTCTATTCAATTAACGATAAACCCTCAAGATATTTATCTATGAAATAATAACAACTTCAACCCCCTTAATTTAATCATTCGGACATTTTCGCGCCTTATTCTCTTTCAATATCCTTCCACTTCCTTGTACGCGTGCTGGCAACCGACACCACCGACCTACGCTGTTAAATCATAGGGGAGACGGTCGATCGGAACAATCGTTTACCGTACACAGCCTACATACAATCTCATATCTTGCTTTAATATTTCTATTTAAATATTAATAGTTTCCATAGTTATTAGTTTTATCTATCCTCACAATATATCTTTAAGTAATTATTAGATGAGCGTAGCGAAGATTTTCATTCCATATACCGAAAAATTTTGGGCTTGGTTTTTATGTTTTTTTTTTTTTTTTTTTTTTTTTTTTTTTTTTGTGTAATTTTGTACGCGGCATACAGGTCAGGAAAAAGTTTCAATCAACTCGAAACTTTTTTTACAAATTGGTGTTATACCAGAATAGGTTGGGATTGTTTTTCAGAAAAATCGGTCGAACGGTTTTTCCGGGAAAAAATTGGAAAGTATGGTAATTCCCCGTAAGAATAGGCCAAGGGAGAAATACTTGGAATTTTATTTTTTTCAAAAGCACTCAAATTTATACTGTTTATGGGAAGAACTATCATACACATTTTAAGCGACTTATGGAACAATCGGATGTGAAATAACGAAGAAAACGCATTTTTAATGTACTTTTTTACACATCAATGAAAGCAATTAAGAAAGCAATTAAGAAACTATTAAATGTGAGCAACAAGTGTCACCAATAAATTAAAACGTTTAAAATCTGTGATGGATATGAAGAAGGCACTGGTATAATTGTTTGGAAACCAAGGTCCATATACCAACAGACAGCCGTGGTTTTTAAACCTTTGAAGTGATCCACGGCCTGTATATGTACATTGAGCTGACCAAATGTTCTTAATTCTACATTTCCATACTTCTAAGCTCATCTCACAACGCATATAAGGCGTTTTCCTAGTTAGAATAATTGGAGTATTGCCTTTTTATGATTGCTTTTAATGTGACATGACTTATATTATGTTACGAGGTTATATACGTGTACGCTCGTTACAAGTAAAACCAGAACCTGGGACTTCATTATATGTTTATTGGTTTCAACGTAGCATTGTAATGATAATTAGATGAGCGTTAGCAAAGATTTTCACTCAACTCTTTGTCAAAAGCTTTGTCTGTGTTTTTTTTTTTGTAAATTCTACACAGGTCGCAGAGTTTGACCGATCGACATAACCTTTTCTGTATAGCAAACTCATCCAACTTAGAATAGTATAGTTTTTGGGTCAAATCGATTGGACCATTTTCTATAAACATTATCTCAAAGTTTCTAATAACCCTGTAAGATAAGGATGAACGGAAAAAATTGAAAAAAATCCCTCCAATTTAATTCAAATTTTCCTCATATGTAAACACGGAAATGATACACATAATTAAAAATTTGTATGCAATTCGGACCAGCTGTTTCAAGAAAATAATGTAATACATGTTCTTCATTCATTGAATAAATGGAAATAATGTCAGAAAAATTTCGCATTGTTAATTCACGGCTCTCTAGATTCGTTGGCATCGAATGAAGTATATTTCATATGATCAAGGTATATGTAGAGTTTAGATTTTACTCTCTGGATATCTCGATCATCACACAACGCATATTCTGCGTTTGCCTAGTTAAGATCTATTGGCGTCGGATGAATGATTAGAGATGATGAGATGAAGGTCTCATAGGTAATGGAAGGGATAGTGAAATGAAAGCAGTCGCTGCATATATAGTAGGAACCATCCCGGCATCAGACTACAGAGGGTATAGCAATCCGAAAAGCCCCTGTTAAGACGGACGGCGGCGGGGATCGAACCAGGTCCGATATTCCCCTCATCTACCGGACCACATGAAGCGAGCGCGTTAGCAGGTGAGCCAAATGTGCCGGTTTCATCATCATTAACCCCGAGTCGTTCTAGAATGATTATAGTTCCCTTCTCGATCCCATCAACAGCTAGGTTGTTTGGGGCACGAAATGAACGGTTGAGAGATAAAAGCTGTTTACAAAAGTCCTCCGCTGAACAAGCCATGAGGGGCGGGGGGGGGGGGGGGGTTTGATTCAATTATTCACTGTATTTTACTGAGATGTGTGGTCGAATAGCTAGCATGTTGAACCGTCATTCAGGAGACTGGGGTTCGATTCTCGCCATGGTCGACCATCCTGACAGAAGTTTTGGGATAATTACTGGGATATTTATCAGTTACATATTGCACTCATACTCATCAAAACTTGTGAATGTAATTGTTGAATATCAGACAAACAATAAAGCTAGATTCTTGGCATGCTTGAATAACACTATAGTGACTACTGTAAAGCAGGGTTTCCAGTTACGATTTATTTTTGTCGTCCGACACGATATCGGTACGATTTTCTACAGTCGTGCTTCCACTTCGCCTTTACCGTAACGTTTCCGTGACGTCATAACCATAGCCTTCATTACCTCTATATACTGAGGCTTCTTTGAATGTGAGGAATTAAATTTAAAATCGCACTTTTTATGAATGGATGAATCGATATTTTCGGGAGTCGATTCTTTTTTTTTCGATCTTTCGATATAAATCCTAACAACCGGAAGAAGTTGAATCGCAATCACTGTGTGACTTCCGGTAAAATCGTGATTTTGGCCGACAAAAGTTGGAGTTGAGTCAATAATCACGTCACCGAAACGGTGTCGTGAACCGCCATGTTTTTAGGTGAATACTGGCTCGTGATTGGCCAGTTAGGAAAATCGTGTCGTACGACAAGAAAAAATCGGAACTGGGAAGCCTGCTTAATGGTCTCAGCTGACGACACAATATTATATTATTTTGAGAACTATATTTCAACTTGATTTTTTTGCTGCTTAAGCGACCCCACCAACAGCTAGGTTATACGGGGGTACGAATGAGCGGGTGATAATGAAACTATGAAGTGATGATAGGTGAAAAGACGTTCACAAAAACTCATGCCTTATGCGGGACTCGAACCCACGCCCAACGGTCACTTTAGTCTCTGAAGCGTGCCTCAGCTGACTGAGCTACCGAGGGAGGTATTTTTGAGAACTATATTTCACAACTTGAAAATAATGTTGAAATCTATCGAGTTTATTTTACTTCTATGTGTGTACATTTATTTGTGTGAATGCTTTAAATTCCCTTTTGAGAAAATCGGAAGAAAAACTATACATAAGGAATAAATACTCCAGGTAGGCCTAAATACCAAGAAAGGAGGAAAAATAGGATGAAATAATTTCTTTTGAAAAAATCAAATTTTCACTGAATTTATAAATACAAGCATTATAGGCCTCTACGGTTTTCGAACTTCCACATGATTGGGATAATAGTATAAAAATAATTATACCTCGTGTGATTTTTTGAGATCAATTAAATCTATTGAATTGAACGCCAGGTAATCGATGAAAGATGCAAAGATTCAAAAGATCGACAATGGATCATTGTCGATCTATTCTAGAGCCATTTTAATAGAGTTGTTCTTCCACATTATGTATATTTGTATAGGGTTCTTTAATTTCTATATGAAAAGAGGGAAACTATTGATTGCGTTTAGCTAATCGCTTAGCATTCAAATACAGAATGATGAAAAATAATCAAATTACCATCATTAAGCCCTTTAAAAACAATAAAAAAACTGCATATTTCCAAATCTAGCGAATTCAGTTCAGTGACGATGAGCTGATGATGAGTGATGATTAGGATCTGAATTCTATCGGACAGATGCGAGCCAACACTTCTCTGAGTGCACGCGCACCGGAAGTAGGTCGAGAAGCTTCCTCCCTTTCGACTCGACACGACTTCTGGGCTGTAATTCTCCTTCTTCTTCTTCGTACCACGTGAGCTCGCGGTGCTAGTGGAGGGAAAACAAAACAGGTGAACTCGGTCGAATCATGTACATACTCGAGAGAGAGAGAGAGAGAGAGAGAGAGAGAGAGAGAGAGAGAGAGAGAGAGAGAGTGAGGGAGACAGAGAGAGAGAGAGAGAGAGACAGAGAGGGAGAGAGAGAGGGAGAGGGAGAGAGAGAGACAGAGAGACAGAGAGACAGAGAGACAGAGAGAGACAGAGAGACAGAGAGAGACAGAGAGACAGAGAGACAGAGAGACAGAGAGACAGAGAGACAGAGAGAGACAGAGAGACAGAGAGACAGAGAGACAGAGAGACAGAGAGACAGAGAGATAGAGAGAGAGAGAGAGAGACAGAGAGACAGAGAGATAGAGAGATAGAGAGATAGAGAGAGACAGAGAGACAGAGAGACAGAGAGACAGAGAGATAGAGAGATAGAGAGACAGAGAGACAGAGAGAGAGAGAGAGAGAGAACGTAACAGCTGATCAGGGTTGCAACCCTTACACTGGTAATATGTCGGATTGAGTTATTGCTTACGTGCTAAAGATGGTAATCTTTGTTCCGTGTTGTTGGTATTTTACGTTTTATTTGTCTAGTCATAAAACTAATGAATATGAAATAACGTTTAATCTGTAATTTCTATAATTGGGCTGATATTTATCGCCAGCTCCACCACACAACCACTTCTGCTGGATATTCACGGAATACCTCGTCTACTAATTCGCCAGACAAATTAATCTAGTATTTAAAAACAAAATGTGTGCAAACTATTTAAATACCTCACAGCTTGATAACTATAGAATATGAACTTCTCTTTGTAATCTTACATAATCTCATAGAAATATAAATTATCTGATCATTATTTGTTTCTCATACTATTTTCGTATTATAATCCACACCAAAAACAACAACTTGTAAAACCAGGGCGCCAAGCCCGGTTGCTGTTTCAACACGTTGTCATATGAAAGTAGTGATCTACTCTTAGGTAATTTGCCCTTCCTTGAAACAACTGGTGGCTCTAAAACGAGTCTGGGGTTCCGACGTTTCGGCTGAAAACGTTCAGCCATCTTCAGGAGTCGTTGTGGTGTGGTGGCCGGCAATCGGAAAAGTGTGTGTCTGAATTACCACCAACATGAGAGTAGCGAGGCCCATTCACAATGCAACGCTAACATTAACATTAACATGAACATGAAACAACTGACGGTTCATAATAGAAAAGGACGTCAACGTTAACAATAACCAACAGCCAATCAGAAGTCTAGATTTTACGCGCCGATTCCACTGCCATCTCACACGACTACAAGTGATCGAGTCGAGGCAGACCTAACCTAAAATCAAAATAGTCATTTGTAGGCTTAACCTTCCAGATATTCTCTTCCGCGTTCCTGTCTTTGTAGTCCGGACTGGACTTGTGTAATAGTGCCGGACATGACGCATACAGATTCAACCAATTTTAGTCATCTTCCATGTTTTATTAAAAAATTCGTCAAAACTCAAGAGATGAACAAATGTAGCCTACGAAACAAGATGGAGGGACAATCCGGACAACGTGTGCTTCGCTGTCGCACTCGTTTTACTTCGCTACTAGTCGTTGTTATTTGGAAATTGAAGGATTCTGACTGGCCGATTCTTACGTTTCGACAATAACGTTAACATGAATGCTTGGAGCTTGCAAGGTTTCATGTTCACGTTAATGTTAGCGTTATTGTTAGTGTTGGTTGTGAATGGATCAACGCCATCCCATAAGGCAAACATTTCTCGCGTTAATGTTAGAGTTGGTTGTGAATGGATCAACGCCATCCCATAAGGTAAACATTTCTCGCGTTAATGGTATAGTGTTGCGCGTTAATGTTAGCAATGCATTGTGAATGGGCCTTAACTGGCAGTGTAAAGGTATGCTCACCATGGTTACCCACGCTATCTGGTGGTTTCCCCGGGTCTCAGATGAAGGCTAACAGTACTGGACCTAAGACAGGGTCAATACATTTTCACCGAACGTTGAATATCAATTATCTACTTTCATTCGTGAAATGTATCAAGTCATGGAAAAGTGCATTACCGATATACAGTTAAACAAAGCATCAGTTAACTTAACCGCAACTGTTAACTTCTGGAAGAATGAAATAACGGAGATTTTATACACAATATTAATGGACACCATAACCCTGAACCAGATTGTAAAGAATGATGACTATATTCATTCTGTAATTTCAGAGAAAAGTAGAACTTATAATTTCAGAAATTATAATATTGTTTTTCCTCCAGTGACCATGAGTCATAAAGTAGACATTACCGATTCTGTATTAAAACACGAACAGAATCGATTAATGTCTACGTCACGACTCGGAAAACGGGTCGAGTCCTGGAGGACAAATGAATTGATGATGATTTCTGTTAATTGAGATGACGGTTACTATGGTTACCGCTAGAATCGGGGAAATGATTGCGCGTCTTATTGATTGAAATCCGGTCTCAAGGCTGCGATTTCTTTGATATTATATTTGAGAACAAAACTACGAGATTATTTTCAAGAAACGATATATTCGAGAAAATAGAGCACTTCTGCATAATTAATTACGGTACTTTTGAATCATTATTGGCAATATTTGTCCCCTGATTGGGGCCTACTCTTCGTTTGTTAATCTTTCAATTCATTTACGCTCGATCTTTTTCATTCCTGCTAAAATTATTGACCGGTTTTTCTAAGCTATTTATGTTATGGGTTCAGCATTCTTATTTCGTTACTGTATTCTGTTTTTTGTTGTCGTTTGCGAGAAACAATATGTTGACAGTTTCAATTATCTATATGTATATTCATGTAGACCTTTTGGGCCTGTTTACTTATATAAATAGAAAATATATATATATATATATATATATATATATATATATATATATATAATTATGTGTAGTGAATGATCTATGGCGCGAAAAGAGGCTTATCACACAATCCTTTTTCTAATAAATCTTCTTTGAGTAGCTGAAGAATGCAGAGAAAAGTCAGAATGTTTTCCATTATATTTATTGATGTATGTTGGGCAAGCGCAGGAACAGATAAAACCAAGTCCCTCTTCAGTTTCACAAGTTTAATACGACTGTGTGGTTTCTTTATCTGCCACAAGGAGGCATTTGCTTCAATCGGAAGTACAATAGGTTCAATCTGATACCACTTCCTCCCCCCCCCCCCCCCCCCCCCCTCCCCCACCTGCCACGCGACGCAATAGGCGGTATAATCAACACACAATCATACATCTACAGGTGTTTCTCTGATCCACACTCGTTGTGGTGGGTCGAGACACCCGACCGATGGTGGTATTAGATGGGGGAGACGGTCGATCGTGACCACCTGAGTCTTGTGTTGAGCTTTGAAACACTGTTATTTGTTAGTCATAAAGGGTAAAGACTTCTTAGGAAGGACGGATTTCTTTAAAATATGTCTATTGCATAGAAATGTTTCCAGGATCCTAGTTTCAACATTGTTTTAATATGCGTGTTGAGAATCATAGAAAAGGACCGCAATATTAAATGTCACGTTTCTATAACAAGATACTGGAGATATTAAATTGATTGCATACCTGTACTCAAAACTAGGGTCAAGAAACTGTTGTGATGTGAAAATTCATTTTACTCTGTTGATGATTTTCTAGCTTTTAGCTATTTTCTAACTTTCAAATTGTATGTGAACGTTTATATAAGTTTATCATACTGTCTGTATATACAGTCACCCATAATGAGAGTGATTATTATTATTGTATATTATAATATACTTTTATCCATGGAAAAAGGAGGTTAAACCAACTTAACATATACAAATATCACCGCCACATTTGTACATAGCTGTGTTTCTCTTTAGCCTATTCAGGGTGATTTTTCAGAAAAGATTTACGATAACAAATACAACATCATCTTTCAAAAACGTTAATCATTGAAGCTGGACAGTAAGATTCTCGATTATTTCATTGGCTGACGACATCCTTTTATATAATAGAAATAATAATAATAGAAAGTCTTTATTAATCGTGTAGAACAATGTTATCACAGTCATAAAGGGCGAGGTTCTACCACCTAACCTTACCTATGAGAGAGTGGGAAATTTCAGATTAAAATACAGTATTAACAGCTTTAAAAATTCAAATGCAGTTCGAATAACTTCTTATATCATAAAAAATGTTCTTCTTCAAAAAGTTGCAGACGTTTGATTTGAAATCAGCAGCTGAATTGCTGTCTTCGACATGTCGTGGCGAATGGTTATGAAGTTGAGCTGATGAGACCATTGGACTATTGGTTGATATGGCTAGAGTTACAGTTTTATTATGAACATCTTTTTTCTTCTTGTGTTATGAATATAGATCTCTGAATTGAATTGGTAAAGACTGGGGTTTATTTTTCTTTCTCTTGGGTATAAGTAGGCCTATATAGTCTGACCAAATACTAAAGTTGAGGAAGATATATTTCTCTCCTTCTGTTCACACATCAACGACGGTAACTATATGGTTTTCCCCTGACAATTAGTCACAGCGGTCAGGTGTTTCTGAAGGACGTTTAATCGTCCCTGTGTTGTATGTAGTTACACTCTAAACTAGATATTATTCATGAATTATGTTAATAAAATGACGATAAAATACTGTATTAGAAGACAGCTGATTCTCTGTTAATACCAATCCACGAGGAATTAAAATAATAATGATGATAAAACATCACCTTCGGACCAGAGTAATTATTGAGGTACGTGAATGTTTTGAAAGTATAATATTTTCAACATCCTTTCTGATAGTTTCTATTGTTTACTAAAATACCCGGTGATTAATTCGCTGATCATAGTTTTTGTATAGTATACTAGGCCTATGAATAATGTATGAAATTTGTTATATTGCTTCTGATAATTAAGATTTGATCTATTTAGAATCTATTACAATTTTGAAATAATGATTATTTTTTAATGTTACACATTTATTTGTAGTGAATGAAAATGATATTTGTATTTATTTGTATTTATTTATTGGTCCCAGTTGAATTACAAGTAATATTGGATAAGTCAGCATAATAGAGAGGAGATAAAATACATTGAAGCAGAAAACATATTGATAGGTAAAAGTACATGAAATAAAATAGCCAGTGAGAACATTTTATACGGAATAAGAACGAGAAGTCATAGTCTGGCTAACTGGTAGTCTCCATTAGTCAGTATGATTCAAAAATTCATCGAGACTTTAAAAACAGTGATTGATGAGCCAGGTTTCTAAAAACCTTTTTAAGAAAATTATTAGAATCTCCGTTATTAGAACATCGAGAATAATTATTTTCGGATATTGCTTCATTACTTTGACTCATCACAATAGAAACAGACTGGCAATGTAGCTCAGTGGTAAAACGCTTGCTAACCGGGATGTGAAGAAAAGGTTCCACCCCCGCCACCTTCCATCTTCACAAGTGTTTCTCGTGGTTTCCCTCTCTAGTTCAGGCTAATGCTGGGATAGTTCTTAAGTCACTAATGTAAGAAACCTTCGTATCGATCATGAATCATTAATCCGACGCCAATAGATCTCAGTTATCATTATCAAGCATCGTTAGGCCCTGAACCAAAATTAATATGAATATTTGTTGGAAAAATAATTCAATTTAAACATAAAACCACGATGTACTCCTGAAGATTTGAAATGAATCATTAATTCACTTACAAAAATCAATGCTATTAGTATACACTACTTCTGATTATGGACGAGTTTTACGATAAGAAACGAAACTGTGTTTTTCGAAATGTTGTCTTTGAAATGTTTCGGCGAGATTATTCTATTATGTTTTTACAATCTTTCTGTTGGTAGTCAACATTCATCTGTCGTGGATACCAGTATAGAGATAATACCACGCGGTTTGTGCGAGGGGCTAACAGCTCCTGAACTTGCAGTGAAATCCCCCTGAAATCCCTGAAATTCTTGAAATCTCTTGAAATCATTGAAATCCCTCGAATCCCTCAAATCTCTTGAAATACCTGAAATCTCTTGAAATCCCTTTGAAATCTTTTGAAATCCCTGACATATCTTGAAATCCCTGAAATCCCCTTGAAATCCCTGAAATCTCTTGAAATACCCGAAATCTCTTGAAATCCCTAAAATCCCTGAAATCCCCTAGAAATCCCTGAAATCTCTTGAAATCCCTGAAATCTCTTGAAATTCCTGAAATCCCTGAAATCTCTTGAAATACCCGAAATCTCTTGAAATCTCCTGAAATCTCTTGAAATCTCTTGAAATACCTGAAATCTCTTGAAATCTCTGAAATCACGTGAGATGTTGACATCTGAAATCAGGTGTACACCAAATGTGCGAGTTGTAAGCCCCCTCGGGCTCATGCCGGATTGTTGGGGGGGGGGGGGGGGGGGGGGGGGGGGGGGACATGAAACTGTCGTGGTGCAGAGGGAAGTGTTGAGAGGGTGTTTCAGACTGGTTATTGATTGGTATTTACTCTCACTATCAATGTTTTCATTTCAAGTTTATTATTTAGTGGAAGTCCAGCTTGTCACCGCAATTCTGTGTAACTGAGTGTTCACCATTTACACACTACAGAGATACTCAGGACGTCCCACGTAAGTTACTTCGCGAGATTCAAACCCCTTTCATTATTACCTGAAGGTACGTCAATGATCGCTACACATTCCTAGAGCGCTGCTAGCAGTCAAGTGGAGGACTTGGCAGACAACACAGCAAGCATCCGTCTTAACGTCTACTGACGCACAATCGCAGAAACGATTCTGAGCGCACTTAGCGGTGAACGACGGTACTAGAGGGTAAGGGGTGTGGGGAGGGTAGAGGCAAAGGAGTGGGGATGAATCCTAATCTAGCGTTAGGTGAACTGTCTTTGTATCTCTTTAGTCGATATGGTATCTTGAAACTATATGAATAAATACGTTTTTCAAGTAAAAGTCATGTAGTAAAATCAATTCATCAAGATTTGTGATTATGTATTGTTTAAGTCTAGAATTAATTTCTTGTATCAATTTAGACTAATGAGAAACAGTGATCCATTTTGAAAAAAAATCACAAAATTTTCTTTCCACAACTCTCTCCATCAACAAATAATCGTATTTAGACTTTCAGTGTTTCATTAATATATTTTCTTCTCACGACCGATATAACTAACATATGTGCGTCATCAAAAATCCTATCAAAATAAATTATTCATCAAAATCAGCATAACTATTAGATATATAGATAGATGTTTATTATTTCATAGTGATACATAGATAATATATACACTCACCCTTAAGTATACAAAGATGTGTTGTTACGGGTTTAAGAAATTAGTCAGGAGAAAGAAAATATAAATGAAATGAAAAAAACAAAACAAACATGTTAAATATTATGTATAGGAGCTAATTTAAATTACTAAAATTAGGTAATTGAGCGAAAGGTACATTGACAATACTTGGCATCACAGAATTCGTCAATAGTATAAAAGGCATGTACAACTAAAAAGTCTTTGATCCTATTTTTAAACATATATATGTTTAAAGTGAATCCCACCAACTACTACATTATGATGTGATAATATAAAATACAAACAAGTCAATTGAACATACAGTTATACATTCTTGTTACGGCTCTAACAAGCGACAGTTGCAGTACAGGCTATGACTAAAGAAGGTATGCGACATGGGGTAGGTCAGGATGCGACACGGCGTGGAATATAGTGGTTTTTATTCTTCTTCTTCAAAGTCACATGTGGTGGTATTAAAAGGGTTTGATCAAAATCAAGCTAATTGTTCGGATTAAGTGAATAAGCTAGCCTTTTAAAGAGTTGTCCACTGACTGGAATATTCAACGAAGGATGGGAAAGGTATTGAGGATGGGATGGCTATATATACTATAGCTATTAATTAATAGCGTATATGGAGAATTGACACCATATGGTATTTAATATGTTTTCGTTTTGACGTGACATATGTTCAAATAAATACGTAAGTACGTTTTCATAGAAATATATAGGCCAGTTTGGACTGATGACCTAAACTCCGTGGTCGCGAATAAAGTAAATCAGATTAAAATAAAGTATAGTTGGTGTAATTGAATGTATCTTAATGATAATAATAATATATGTATTTATATTTTCATCCAATAAATGTATACATAATAATAATAATAATAATAAATGTTTGTTTTTTATTCTTGATTGATCACAATTGGTATAAGAAAAGTCAGTTCATGTCGAAATTCAAAATTACAGATAACATTACATGTGTATAAATCCATCAGTCGTTAAAAAAGTCAGCATGGATTTAATTATACGTCAATGAAACATAAAACATATAGGCCCACTATTGATCAGCTAAAAATAATACTATCATCTATAAATATTGTTAACAGTGAAAAAGCACTTCTGTATAAAATAATGTTTCCAAATTACATTCAAAATTCTTCTGATTTCTGATAATTTCAATTCTCGTGGAAGATTATTTAGCAATCTGATGCCACATGAAATAGGGCTCTTATTTACTCTCTGGAGTGATCTGCATTTGCCTTGTGTCACACAAAACATGCCATGTGTCATATAAAATATGTACCATATTCATAACATTGTATTAAAACTTGAAGAAAGGGAATAAATAAATGAATGAATAAATATTGATGTTGTGTCTTGCGCTGTTATAGAAGGTTTATTAACAATTTTATCCAAGGAATTACCCTGGCTTGAATTTGTTGCCATTGATACTTTTGGGAGACCTTAATTGATTTAAATGTAGATCCTTTATCGACTGTAGGCCTACAGTTGATAGAACAATAGGTTGGGAGAGATAAATATCTCGATTGGGGACAAAAAAGCTTTGATACACTAACTAGGAAAACGCCATATATGCGTTGTTAGACGAGCGAATAGTAATATAGTGTGGGTGAAAATGGGTAAAAACTGCTTCGAGTGGTACCAATTCAGCACATTTAATGTTTTTTCTTCAAAATGGCTGACCCGATCAATCTGAAAATCTTTAGAAATGTGTATCAAAATGTATTTTCTTTTCCACCATGTTATTCTAATGGGTATTTTTGAAATTTCTAGAATTCATAAAAAAAAGTTACCACCCGATAATGCCACAAAACTATACAGATCTAAGTAAGATGAGGAACCATATTGAAAAAAAGTTTGAATTTGATAGCTGTAGCCGTTTGACCTGTGGAGAACCAAAAAAAAAACATAAAAAAAAAACACATAAAACATAAAAACGAACACCAATTTTTTTCAGTATGTCAAATTGAATCCTCGCTGAAGCTCGTCTAATTATCTTCATCTTCTTTTGATATCCTTCTGCGTTGTTGTCTACTTAATGAGAACACAGGAATACAGAGAGAGTCTCATATTCACAAGATGAGTAATATTTATCCAAGACTTGCCAAGAGAGAATATGGAACCCGGAAAAGAAATGTGATAAATGTGATTGATGGAAAGACGTGAGGCGAGGAAAAAACACATGATCACCGAGAATCAGGTCTAATTTGTCTTCTGGAAAGCGCTTACTTCGTACAAAATTAACATTCTTTCGGAATAAAAAAGTGAGAAGAACACATTTGGTGCTAGAAGTATGTGTTGTTGGTATCACATGGGTATTATTCATTGACTGATCAGGCATTATGCTAGCAACAGGTCGGGTTCATTCAGGGACAGTGGCGGGCGGTGGAAGCTTAGGAAATTAAAATAATTGACCGTATGTATATATACGCAGCCTGCTGATCAACACGGATCCCTGAAGATGATAAGTGATATCTTGTCGAAACGTTGGAACAACAACGGATCTTTTCAGATCCCGCAATTGTATTCTAAAGAGCGAACGTGGTTGTCCCGAGAAAAGAGTTTAACACTTATATATATATATATATATATATATATATATATATATATATATATATATATATATATATATATATATATATATATATATATATATATATATATATATATATATATATATATATATATATATATATATATATATATATATATGAGTGTATTTATTGAAATATTCGATTGAAAAGTATTGTCTCTTTTCATTTTATTCTGGATCTCATAGTTCTAGAAGAAAATGTGAATCCACTCCGTTATAAACTCCTTTTATCTCTCCTTACTCACCCATCACATCACTTATAACAAAGAAACTGTTTTATTTGTGAAAGATAATATCCACTCTTGCAGAGTGAACAATGATATTCATGGTTCCAAAACAAGAACAAGAAATAATTCACGATTAATCAAACACAAATGAAAGCTTTTAGAAAATGATCCAAAGATCAGAATGGCTCAAAAGATCTATAACTATTTGCCAAAACATTTTGAAGAGATAACAAGTCAGCTGTATTTGAAGCCAAGGAAAAAATACAGTTTGAATTAATTTTGTACGTTCAACGTTTCGTATTGACAGAAAGTAGTTTTAGTAATTATTCATAGTTTTTATATTAATGATGATTTCGAAGGTGACACGTGCATATGATATTGTTATGAGATTTTCATAAGTTTGACCAATATAGCATCTACAGAACTAGTAAGTTATTAGTAATTCATCGTGTTCATTTCTTGATTATAATTATAGTAATACCATCACATCTTTTTTTAATTTTAATTGTGGAATTCTTTCATAACCTTCGTACGTTCAACGTAATGTTGTCACACAAGTTAATTGCATGGAGTAACATGAAATGCTAATAAATACAATACAAAACATCCTTACTTATCTATTATTATGATTTATTTATCGATGGTGGAATGCAAAAGTAGTAAGCGCCATTTTGAATATTTTTCACAGCTGGAAGTTACAAAGCGTTTAATGAATTCAGACTTGAAGATATAATAATTCTCAAACATTTTGTATGATATTTGTGCACATACGTTCACTGATCGCAACAAATTTTCATGGAAATTCAACAAGTTATCACGAACTTTTGGCGAATATGTATTTTAATTGGAAAATTGCACAGCATTATTTGGAGCTTACGACAAAATTGTATAGGTGACCACGCCTAATTAGACGAGCTTTAGCGAGGATTCAATTTGACATACTGTAAAATTTGGTGTTCGTTTTTATGTTTTTATTTATTTTTTATTTTTTTATGTTTTTTCGTCGGTTTTCCACATGTCAAACGGCTACAGCTATCAACTTCAAACTTTTCAATATGGTTCCTCATCTAACTTAGATCTGTATAGTTTTGTGGCATTATCGGGTGGTAACTTTTTTTTTATGAATTTTAGAAATTTAAAAAATACCATTTTGCATAACACAGCGGAAAAAGAAGATATTTCTTTTTTCCCAAAAAATGTAATTTGGCGTGAATTTGAACTACATTTTGATACACATTTCTGGAAACTTTCAGCTTGATTGGGTCTACCATTTTGAAGATAAAAAACATAAAATGTGCTAAATTGGTACCACTCGAAGCAGTTTTTACCCATTTTTACCCATACTATTAGCCTACTATTCGCTCGTCTAACAATGCATATATGGCGTTTTCCTAGTGTATTAACATGTCGCTTAAGACACTTTCCACCATCGATATAAATACTATCCATACCACCAATTCAAGATTCATAATTAAGCATAATTATCTATAGATATCTTCACCATCTCAACTATTTGATATTCATTTTTCCATCTGCTGCAATCATTGACTATTGACCCTAAGGCCTCGAGGGCTATAGGCCCTACTGTCTTCATTAGATCCACCACTGTGCTAATAACCAACACAGGCTGTCCAATATCATAAAAACTAAATCATAAATTGTGAAACACGGTGTGAAATTCTGCTACTAGACAAACCGTCGTGTTACCAAATTACAAACATTAAAAAAAGAACAAAAGAATATAACAACTTTGATTTAAAAAAATAAAAAGTGTCCGTCAGTTTTGTGATGAACAGCGGTCTCGTCGTGTAGGACCGGCTAATTTATAGGAATAATTATGTTTATGTATGAAATCTGATGTTTCTGGCTGCATGTTGCGGGTTGTGTAGGGAGCGGAGTGCTACAAGTGGTTTGGTTGCTCGTTGCGGCGTGGGAATCTTGGCTGATGGAACAAGATGCTAATGGATTGTGATGGAATTAAGAGTCCACGGGAGTCGATTTAGAGCAATAGCATTTCGCACGGTATGAGACATCGGAAGTCTAATGCGGAGCAAACACAGATAATTAGATACCTTCACGATGGTATGAGTAATAACTATTCAACTGTTGCCTAACTGTCAAGCGGATAAGGCTGAATAAACACATGTTTTAGCACTAGGAAAACACCATATATGCGTTGTTAGCGGATAGTAATAGTATGGGTAGAAATGGGTAGAAACTTCTTCGAGTGGTACCAATTTAGCACATATTATGTTTTTTCTTCAAAATGGCTGACCCGATCAAGCTGAAAATTTCCAGAAATGTGTATCAAAATGTAATTTAACTTCACGCAATTTTTTTTTTGTGAAATTAAGATTATTTCTTTTTTTCCGCTATGTTATTCTAATGGGAATTTTTGAAATTTCTAAAATTAATAAAACAAAAGTTACTACCGATAATGCCACAAAACTATACAGATCTAAGTTAGATGAGGAACCATATTGAAAAAAGTTTGAAGTTGATAGCTGTAGCCGTTTGACCTGTGGAGAACCGACAAAAAAACATAAAAAACAAAAATTAAAACGAACATCAATTTTTGTCAGTATGTCAAATTGAATCCTCGCTAAAGCTCGTCTAATTAGCCGTATGCGCCTGACAATTGAGTGACATGAGTTATATAGTTCTATGGTTATATTTGATACCATCTTGAAGGTATCTAAATTATCTGTGTTTGCTTTTTAACAGAAATGTGATATCTCACACCGTTCAAAAGTCATCACCATAAAACTGATTTTCCTCTTAATCTACTCCCAAGGGCTCTTAAATTTGACGAGTCGACGATCGAGCGATGCACGGCTCGTCATTCGAGTTGGATGACGTCAGTTATGTCAGTGTTGTCTTGTGTCATGAATACGTTGATAGTAATAAGTTAGCCCCTACTAGTTATAAACTAATTGAGGCGAGGAGGAGACTAATTCATTGGATGAGCAAAGCGAAGACTCAATTTCACTTGACTCGAAAAAAAGTCATTTTTTTTTGCGCTCTACAGGTCGAACAAAAATTTCAAATTCAATTGAAACTTGGCATGCCTAATAGCCAGTTCACACGAGGCATTGCAATGCTAATCTTGGAATGCTAGCATTCCAATGCTTCCGTCTGAACTATCTTAACGTTGGCATTGGAGCTTTGAAATCTTTTAGATGTGAGTTCCAAAACCAAGCATTGGGCTTCTCGGCGTTGGAACGCTGACCAATTAGATTGCAGTATTTGTAGTCGAAATTGATCAAGATCGAGATATATCGATCTGAAATAATTTTCGAGTTATTCGATTCGACTCATACTCAGTGAGAGCAAAGATAGTGGGCGTGAGAGCACTTTTTTATTTCCCATTTCAATTATTGTTTGTCATTTCGTCGTTATTTCTATAATGCCTCCTGAAAAAATACTAATTGGACATACGACTGTGAAGTCATTTTAATCAACTTCTATGAAGAAAATGTATTTTTGTGGCAATCTAACCACAAGAACCGTGTAATTGGAAAAAAAGTAAGGTTATGGACGATCTTATCCAAATCCACGATGGACTTCTCCTCTGAAGCTGGCGCGAAAACTAGAGCCTCCTATTGGTCAAAATGTCACAGCCTGCTAATATCCCAGAAACAAGAGAAACGTAGCTGTGGCTGAATGCTCCAATGACGGCATTGGCCTTCAGTAGTGTGAATAGTAAAACGGCTGGCATTGGAATGCTAGCATTCCAAGATTAGCATTGCATGCCTCGTGTGAACTGGCTATAAGGAGTGTCATCATCTAATTCGATAGCCTATAGTTTTGAGGCGCAATCGGTCGCGCCACTTCTGAGAAAACTAATTATCAAGTTGTAAATATCGCCATAAGAATAAGCCAGAGAAGAATTTTCGTAATAAATGTCCTTCGAAAAAATTCAAATTTTCACCATATTTCAATATAATAATGATACACATTACCCCAAACTTCCACTCAAATTCGAACAGTCGTTTGGATGTAAAAATGATGTAATGAAATTTTGATATATCGCTTAATTAAAGCTAATAAGAAAACCAATTAAATCCAAGCAGCAAGTGTCAGCAATTAATGAAGAACGATTAAAACAAGGCCTCCTTCATTAGATGAGCGTTAGCGAAGATTTCCCTTCAACTCTTACAGAGCTTTGTTTGTTTGTTTGTTTGTTTGTTTGTAAGCACTGCACAGGTCGCAGAGTTTGACTGATCGACATGAAACTTTTTCTGTATACGCAAACTTATCCAACTTAGAACTGTATAGCTTTTGGGTCAAATCGGTCGAAGCATTTTCGAGAAACATCATCTAGAAGTTCGTTCAATCAGTTACGAGTGAGAGAAAACGATATAGTTAGCAATGCTCAGGTTGTAGGCCTCTATGTGATTTTTGTAAAACAAATATTTAATTACAATATTTTGCAGTATATTTTGTTCATAATATTCACATATTTACATATTTTATTCATTCATTACAGATTGTTCATAAAACAGGTGGAAATGGTTACTATACCTAATGGAATTACAATCAAACATACTCGATATAATTATACTACATTTTTTTCTTAGCTCTCTTCCTAAATCACCAATCTTCGTTATGTTCTTGATATCTTCTCCCAATTCATTCCATTCCCGCGTCGTTCTTTGTATGAATCCACATTTACCTACTTCTCTATCCACTTTTTCCACTTCCATTCTTACCCCTCCCCTTGTACTTCTTTGTAATCCCTTTCCAATTCTATTGCTATTGAAGTCGGCGTTTGCTTATTAGGTAAGTTATAATACTTATATAGGTTTATATACTGACAATGCGTTCCGGACTTGGCGAAACTGAAAGATTTTATCTGCAGCAGAAAAGTATGGTCACAGACAGCGCAGTTCTGTAAAGTTTTTTTTTTTCAAATAATTAAAATGGGGTGCTAAGATCGCCCTTGTGGTGCCCCGTCCACACGATCCTAACTTTCATCCAAAGCCTTAATTGGGGAACGATGATTTTGTAGGCCCATCGAGTTTCAATTTTAATAATAAAAATACATAAATATTCTATCATTTATTCGAATTCATTCTAATTCGAATGTATACTTTATCGTCATGCATATCTCATTCTTGTCATGTGTAGGCTTCACTCACTACTAATACATCAACTCAACATTGCTCGCTTTCCGTCGCGTTGTTGTCGTCGTCGTTGTTTGTCTAACTGTCGCAAGATCCCGATGATGACTCTCTCACGTTTGTCTGAGAGAGAGAA
Organism: Brachyptera putata; assembly: GCA_907164805.1. NCBI lineage: Eukaryota > Metazoa > Arthropoda > Insecta > Plecoptera > Taeniopterygidae > Brachyptera > Brachyptera putata. The sequence continues at coordinate 14,210,940 of OU015473.1, read as the reverse complement.
AGAGAGAGAGAAAAGTGACGCGCCGAGAAACTACCGCTCGAGAGGAAAGGAATGATAGAACGAGCGGTGTTTCCGTGAACAAGAAGTCAAATCATTTTCAAATCTATCTTCTATTATTACTAGTTGAAATGGTTCCCACCAGGGTGATTTTACAGAACAATGATCATAAAATGTTAACCTTGCGAGATATTAGTATGTTATATTAAACTAGGCAAACGCAGAATATGCGCGAGATCTCTATATAAATTATAATAAAAAAGTCTACACACCTTGGTCATATAAATATATTTCATTCGATACCAACGAATCTAGGGAGCCGTGAATTAACAATGCAATATTTTTCTGCTATTATTTCTGTCTATTCAGAGAATAAAGAACATGTATTACATTATTTTCTTGGAAACGGATTGTCCGAATTGAATACAAATTTTCATCTATGTGTATCACTTCCGTTTTCACATTTGAGGAAAATTTGGAATATATTGGTGAGATTTTATTCTCCAATTTTTTCTACCCTGCCTAATCTTACAGGGTTTTTAGAAACTTTGAGATGATTTTTCTAAAAAATGGTTCAACAGATTTGACCCAAAAACTATAGGGTTCCAAGTTGGATAAGTTTGAGTATACAGAGAAAGTTTCATGTCGATCGGTCAAACCTTGCGACCTGTGCTGTGCTCACAAAGAAAACAACACAAGACAAAGCTCCGTACGAGTTGCAGAAATCTTCGCTAACGCTCATCGCTAATTATACTATACCTAATATACGATATACAGACACGTGATCAAGGTTGAGACATTTTGCCCGGCACGAAAAAAGTGGGTGAGATTTCATCGAAAAACCATCTCAGAGAGATTTTATTTGTGTGTTTGTGATGGGAGAGGGGGGGGGGCGTGAGTTCGAGTCCCGTTTTAAACAAAAGTTCATGGTAAACTTCCTCTCATTTAACATTATTCAATACGTTCATTCTCACCCGCTCATTCGTAATCTCATATAACCTAGCTGTTGGTGGGGTCAATAAAAATTGTTACAAAAATACAACTACATTATATAAAAAATAGGCATTGCCACATTTTGAAATGTGAATGAATATAAATAAACGGCCACCCGTCAAGAAAACATCTACAAATGAAATTAAATAAACATTTTCTAAATTCTTAGTACCCGTAACTAGAAATAAATCGTACCTGTCAACTTTATATATATACTAACCACCGTAGACAATATTAATATATTTATGATCATATAATTTATCAATTTATTACTTCTGTGTAATTTAACACAGTTATTACGTCTCCCATTCAACTATTCTATTCCCTTCTTCTCGAGCTCGTTTATGAGTAAACAGTTTCTTACAAAGTCACACTCTAAGTGGCCGTGTATTCTGTTTCTCGCGTCTGTTTTGTCACGGCTGGGATTGTTGGACTGTAAAGTGTCCACTCACAGTCAGTCGGCTGGCCGCTAGGATGATACTAAACGGATACAGTTATACAGCAGGGATACTAATGGATATACGGCATGGATAGTTAAATGTGACGGAAAGATAAACTGATTCATGGATACTGTTTTATAATAGGTTGGGATTCATTAAAGGACGTTACAAGTCTGAAACCAAGTTTCAACTAACTAGGAAAACGCCATATATGCGCTGTTAGACGAGCGGATAGTAATAGTATGGGTGAAAATGGGTAAAAACTGCTTCGAGTGGTACCAATTTAGCACATTTTATGTTTTTTTTTCAAAATGGCTGAACCGATTGAGTTGAAAATTTCCAGAAATGTGTATCAAAATGTAATTCAACTTCACGCAGAATTTCATTTTTTTCGATATATGCCTCACTAATATGGGAGAAAACTAGGAGTCATCGTCTCAATTTCAGAAATTATTATTTATTTATTTGTTCTGTAGGACTCAGCTTTTTTCTGAGTTGTGACGTATACATTACTCCATTCTGTTAATGTTTCTGTACAGAATTGGTGATGGGTACGTCATGAATCAAGGTCCCTGGAGGACAAAATATCAATTATAATTTCTGAAATTGAGATGATTTCTATTTTTCTCTAAAATTAAGGAAATATATATCGTAATTATTCGATGAAATCCAGTTTCAGGGTTGTGATATCCTTTAATATTATCAGAGGAGTATAATTTGAGGAATTAGGAATTAAATCAATTAAATTGGATCGTTTGAGTGAACAATAATCATATATTAAGAAACGCACGTGATTATGTTGAAAAATACTGGCAGGGTATTTATTTGTGTATAATATAAATTATGAATATTTATCAAAATTGGAATAAATACTGAACAATTTTACAAATAAAATACACTTCAAAAAGCTTTTAGTGCAGCTAAGAAAAATATTTCATATCTTTGGTATGCTAAAAAGTCGTGTCTTTAAACATAGCAGGTTATCATAAAAGATCAAAATCGTTTATTGATAACACTGAAAGTCACGAGGAAAAAATATATATTTGATACATTATTTACATTTTTATATTGTATTGTAATTCGAACATTCGTCATTAAGTATAAATTATTATTCTAATTTGGTTTAAAAAATATACAATATTCATTTCTACTTCTAGTTTGGGGCGCGATTGCATGTGAACGACTGATAATTTTCTATTTAGTGATTTATTCAATAATTTTAAGGCTCAGTTTGGACCTGAATGACATTTGAAAGTCGCATGCGTGAAGTGGGTTGCTCACAAAATATATTTCATCAGTACCTTTTATTCAGCCGAAAAAATATTTGTCTTGAGCCAGTTTTACGAACATTATTCGAGTAACCATCCTCTAACTATCAGTTAAAGTACGAACCTAAATGTGTAACCAAGGGTGATAACAGGTTGATCCACTAACTATCAGTTGGTAGAACCGGACCTCGAAACATCATTATCCAAACTCATTGCATTGCAATTACTCTATCCATAAACATAATACTCGGGAATACATTTCTCGTTTTATCGTTTCGAATTGATTCGTGAAAGTGTTGTAATATTTTGAGTTAATGAATTTTGACTAGTTTAACATCCACAATCATCACAAAATATTAACCTGAAATTCGTGAATTATAATTACCGTACATCATTTTAATTGAATGTAAAAATAGTTCACACAAATAATTGTTAGACTATAATAGTTATAGCTGATCAATATAACATTTGAATTGTCTTTACAAACTATATACAAAAACTATGAGTACATATTTAAAACTGAATGTTTAGGCCTACATATGTAGGCCTACTAAAAATGCATATTTGTCAATTCCTATACTTAGGCTATCTACACTTATTCACGTACAGTATACATGAAATATATCTTCGTTAATTTGAATACTATCACTGAGCAATTGATAGAAGCAGTTTGGAAACAATATTTTAACCACTCATGATGGGGTGATGAGAAATCTACTCTTATACGAGATGAATGTCACCCTTATGTTGTTTTATTTTCATTTTATTGAATTCATTTTCTCAAAAGAACAATGTGAAATTTGAATTTCTTCGCCCATTACAAATAAACGATTTCCATTTAATACCATTGAAATTCATAATAGTCGATAGTTAATTGAGTCCTCATAACTATATAGTCTTAGTCACAATAATATAAATGACAAATCAAATACAATTAATGATCACATTTCTCAAAATTACAATAATTGTCCCAACATTTTCAATATCTCACTATTAATCATCTTTTCCCCCTCTCCAACAAATCACAGAGCGCAGAAATGTAAGTCTGTGCCATTTGCAACGTTTCAAATTTGGACAGTTTATGATCCTCCCCCAACGACGGTATTACCTCTCTCAGTTTATCAAACGCCTCGTTCAGCCCGTTCATCCTCCTTCTCTCTCTCGCGTTCGCCGCTAGGCGTCGTTTCTTGACGACTGGCGACGCTGGCCGGTCCACCCCCGTCGACAGCGCCCTTCTCCTCCCGCCCCTGCCCCCCGCAAACCTCCTCCCTCTTCCCACATTACCATTCCATTCCAAACCGGAACGGTTCAGATCGGAAATCAACTCATTTTTGCCATTGAATTTCGCGCCTCTATCGTTGTAATTATTAGATTCTGAAACATAACCCTTTTCGTGATCGTAATCATACTCGTAGTTCTTAGCTCCTAATACCCGAGTCTCGTTCCAGTTGTATCGTTTCACTCCTAAAGCTTTTCCTGGTATACATTCCTGGTCGTTATTATTTCCAGGAATAAAATCAGGACATTTCGTTCCTAATATAACTCTACCCTCTTGCCATTTCGTTTCTGGCAGATATTCCTGACTGTATTCCAGACCGCGTTCCTCGTAGTCCTTATTCCCTAGTAATACATCGTAATCCTGTCCCGGTTTCCACACGGGATCTTTGACGACTTCCTCAATACTTCTGTCGGGAGATATCGACGAATTCCACTCGTCTGATTTGTAAACTAAATTATTATTATTTTCTGGTTTTTTATCTAATCTTTGAAACTTTCCGAGTTCACCACTGCGAGCGCTGTTTGCGAGATCGTAGAAATATTTATGTTTACCAATATCAATATTTGGATCACTATTTTGTCGGTATAGTAGATTACTGTTGTTATTATTCTCTCTTGCATCAGTTTTGAAATCAGCCAGTTCGGAGTGGCGTTTGAGGTCCTCGTAGTGCCTATCATCATAGCCACTCCTGTCGATTGTTAGAGACGATTCTTCCCTGATGAAGTCTTCCTTCGGGACGTCGCTGTTGGCGTATCTCTTGTCGCTGCCGCGGCGCAGGATGATCGGGAGAGCAGGAGTGTTCGGGACCGGGACGATGTGGCGATAGGGGGAGAAGTGGTCGCCGGGAACCTCCTGGTCGTAGGAGGAATGAGGCGGTGGGATGAAATGTCTTCGGCTGGTTGTTGATTGGAGCATTGTTTCTTCTAAAGTTAATGAGTGATAACCAGCACTTACCAGTTCCATTTTTTGGACCAGAAATATTATTCGAATTTTAATTTTCACACGTGTTAAATCTTACATTTTTGTTTTATATCACCTTATTTTGAAATATCGTTTTTTTATATTTTCAACTTTCACATGTCAATCAATGTCAATCAATCCGCATTTGTTTTTGTCCGGAAATAATGCGATCTTCTTATAAATCACAAATGTATCAAGACTTTGATAAAATACAAATCGATGTTATTTCAAAGTGTTTTTCTTAAACTTGGGCAAAATAATTCAATTTTTGAAATAATCAAAACATTGGAATTTTTTAACGAATGTATTTAGAGGTTGAGTCACTTCACCGAAAAAATAACACAGAACTGTCGATAATTGATCACTTGTATCAATAAATATAAATTGTTATTCTCAGATTATTTCAGAACTGCATCCGAAAATGTACCGGTATATAATTCTTCGACCGCACTTGAGATGCACTTGCTCATACGTCTCCGTCTGGCATCGAACTAAGCGCCCATACTGTTCTCACCAGCCAGCTATGTGAGTCTTTTCCAAATACGGTACATGAAATTATTTACGAGTTAACACTAATCGTGACAGTTACCAATACTGCATTGTCAGTCCCATGGCTCCTGTGCGAGTAAGAGTGAGACAGACAACAAACACACATCGACAAAAAAAGGAATTGTAATATTTGAAAATGAAAATGTATTTTGTGTTGGGTAATTTGAGTTGGTATAACATTAGCACGTGATGAGATGATTGGACCAATCGGTGAAGTTCTTGAAATTCACGACTTTTGATTTGTATCCGAATCGGGAGTAAAAATATAATGATTATTTTCACTGTTAAGTTCGCAGAAGAATATGTTTGTATTCAATCGATGCGTGAGTCACTTATACAATGTATTGTTAACTTTTTTGAACAGTATTCGAAATGTATTTCTCAAAAAATTTAATGAATATCGTTAATTGTCTCAATAATAAAACACACGAAAATAACTATTTATAAAAACCGAAGAAACTATTTTTGAATATATTTTTTTCTTCAGAATCTCATTTCAAACAGATTCAAATCACACCAAATCTTATCATCACCATCCGAATCAATCAACTTGTTTTTTGCACAACAATTAAAACACAAATCTCTTTCACCCCACTCTTCCTCCAGGTTCATGAACCTATTGCCAAAGTCACGTTAGGCGCACTGAAACCTAAAACCACCACTCTTACAAATTCAATACCAAAATTCTAATTTGTCTTCGAGTTTCGGTCACGTGGTGATGGTACGAACCAATCAGGATCGAGTATTGTTATGATAATGATAATGTGATGAACATGAGGTAGGGGTGGAAGATGGTGCTTGCGGTATGGCGAGGGGGGGGGGGGGGGGAAACAGCTGACGTTTAAAGCCACACCTGTTGGCACTGGAAGTACGAAACCAATATGTTTATAATCAAGAGTAATTTTAGAGTTGACTATTAACTTTTACTTTTAATTGTTTTATTAATTGGTGTATAATTTATTAAATATAAGCTTATATAAATATATATATATATATATATATATATATATATATATATATATATATATATATATATATATATATATATATATATATATATATATGAGTACATGGCTTTCTGTTGGAACGTACAGCACGTGATGTTGATGGGATGGATATTATTACCACTGAAAAATACCTCCTCGTCGAGAATTCGAACCCCGGACCTTTTGATTGATACGCGAATGCTACCATCTGACCTAATAATATATATATATTTATAATATATATATATATATATATATATATATATATATATATATATATATATATATATATATATATATATATATATATATATATATATATATATATATATATATATATATATATATATATATATATATATATATATATATATATATATATATATATATATATATATATAACTTCTTAGAAAACTTCTTGGATACGATCCAATATCGATATATGGGGGATATTCTAGCGATGTCGTGAAAGATACGTCTCGACCGGGAACCCGGGACCTTCAGATTGCCGGTCCGCTGCTCTCCCACTGAGCTACCGGGATATTACCTTTATGTCATGGCTAAAATATCCCATATATATATATATATATATACAGGGGCGTCGGAACGTTTTCAAAGTAGGGGGGGGGCAAGCTCAAAAATTGCGACCCGCGGAGGAAGGAAGTATGGGGTGCCACACATTCAATAACATTTGGGTATTTTCCAGGATAGAAGGACAAAATACTGAGAATACCAAGATGGGGAGGGGGGGATCTCAGTTTGGAAAAGAAAATGCCATATAAGAACAGTTGTACAAAGGCCAGTTTACGCGAAGCATGCGACCCGCGGGGGCAATGGGGAAGGACACCCTCTGGCCCCGCAGGGAATTTTTTTAAATTACCTTTTTTTAACACGATTTAACGTGTTTCAGATAAGATTTAGATGACAAAATTGATTGTTTTGAAGAACTAGATGTGCCCAACTGATATTTGCCAAACATAGTTATTGTAACAGCAGGGTCAGTCTGGCTCATTTTAGCGCCACGGGCAAGGACTAAATTATGAGACCCAAAAACTATATGCGCATAGTGAAAGTGAATGCGAGTGAGGGAGGAACCAAGCCCCGCAGGGAAATTTTTGTGAATTTATCTTTTTAAATGCGATTCTACGGGTTTGGGAATTGGACGAAATTTCTGGAATTCATGAATTCTTTAGTGTGGTAAGAGCTAGTTTTGCTGAATGGCTGATCCAAGAAAAATCTATGTCTTTCGATAACAATGCTGTTCGAATGATAACATTTTGTCCACCCAATAATGCACAAGTAAAATAGAATACGATTTATGGCATATTATTATTAATAGAATGTTACAAATATGCGCCGACAGCGCCCCTTAAATTTGACGCCCCTGGCAGTCACCGAACGACCCTTATTGGAAGTTCCCTTTCTCCATTTCATTGTATTGTCATTGTTACGACTGTTGGAATTTTGGAAATTTACAAAATTCACAAAAATTGTAATGAATAATTTATATCTGAAAGAAGCACTGCCGGTAGGGTTGTTTGTTGATTTCTGATAACTAATAACTACTTACCAGAGCTATCATTCCAAAACAGTCCACCAAATTCCTTTAAATCACACCTTTTTTAATATGGTTCAACGTGTTCCAGATGAGATTTAGATGCAAAAATCAATTTTCTCCTAAAACTGAAGGTGCCCATCTGATATTTGATTTTCTATGCAATGTGAAATATGAATCTATAAATAGGTCTACATCTTTCCTTCTTACTCTTTCTTTCTTTTTTTTTTTCTTTCTTTCCTTCTCTCTTCCTTCTTTTTTTCGTCTTGCCCCCCCTGCCCCCCCCGGTTCCGACGCCAGTGTATATATATATATTTATATTATTTCAACAAATTTCTGATTAACTATCAGGGGGTTATTATAATGATATGATTTAATACTGCTTCAAAAACGCGACCTCTGGAGGTCCGGGCTCAAGTCCCGGGGGAGGTCGCGATTTTTGAACAGTTTTGAATCGTATCATTATAATAACCTACTGGTGGTTGATCAGAAAGTTGTTGAAATAATATATATATATATATATATATATATATATATATATATATATATATATATATATATATACCGTATATATATATATATATTTGTCCTACGAACAATGACCAAGAACAGGCTGGTATGTCCAAGTACAGGTAGCCTTATTCTGAGAGTTAGTTGAAACAAATAGCTTCGGTGATCACCAATTCTAGCTCTTCTAGTTAGGTATAATCACTGGTTGGTAACTCGAACACTAAGGCCTGGTATCATTTACTCCAGTAGCTAATTTATCTGAGAGTTGATCAAGTTATTAGTTTTATTCCCCAGTATATAGCCTTTTGAAGGTATTGAGACTATCTGTGTTTTCCCGTATTACAATTTCGATATCTGATAGGGTTAAGGGGCCCCAAAAACAATTCCCTAAACGACCTAAAAAACTGTATAACAATTGTAAAAAAATTTTAAAAAAATAACTAATAATTATAAAAATTTTTAAGTTTTTTTAAAAAAAATTTTTAACATTTTAATCTTAAAATTAATGTTTTGTAAATTTTTGTTTGTTGAAATTTTTGGGGGGGGGGGGGGGTCCTGTGCTTCAAAAATTGGGGAACTATATTGTTTTTAAAAAAAAAGGCATTAAAAAAAATCTCAAACTGTTTTACAGTTTTAATTTTTAACTTTTTTAAAATTTTTTTTGTCTTTTTTTAATTATCATTGTTTTTTTATTTTTTCCATGGATAAATGAATTTTCTATACGGAAATTATTTAAAATATAATTAATACTAATTAAACTTTTTTAAAATAATTTTAAATTAAAACTAATAAATTTCAATTTTTTAGGTCAAAATGAAACCCTTGGGGAAATTTGGAAAATAAATTGGGGGTCGAAATACAAGGGGTTTGTGTTAAGAAGGAAGTAAAAAAGTGGGATTTTGGGGTTCTAAAGAACGACCGGGGAAATAAGAAAAAAAAATTCAAAATATACAAGGTCGGGATTTAAGAAAACAAAAAAAAAATTTGGTTTTTTCTTTTTATGTTTTTTTTTTTCTTTTTTTATGTTTTTTGGTTTAAAAAAAAACCAAAAATAAATGACTTTATGATTTTAAACTTTTTTAAAAAGATGGCAAAAAGGGGTCGAATTTGCCTTTTAAAAATATTTTTTAAAAAGGAAAGAAGTAAAATTTAAATATTTTGTAAAAGGAACTTTTGAAAATTTTTCCTTTAAAGGCGAGGGTTTTCCTTTTGAAGAAAAAATCAAGTCAAATTTTTACTAGAACTAACATCCATTTACTTGGTGCTCAAAAAAAGGTTTTTTTTTAGTTAACTATCACGAAGTTAAATGCAGTACATTTTCAAAATCCAATACTTTCCAAATTTTCTCAGTACATATTTTATGAATCTAGGACATTTTATTAGGGTTTCCCGAAATTTAACTTTTTTGAAAACAAAAAATTTACTTTTCAACAACCTTTGGGGAAGTTTTTGGATTTTTGGCCACGAAAGAAAAAAAAAAAACGGGGATGAAGGGTTTCAATTTAAAAGGTAAATACAGTTTTACCTCGTTTTAAAAAATTTGGGGTCGGAAAAAAAAGGGAAAATATGGTTTTACGGAAATTCTAAAAAAATGTTTTAACCCGACTTTTTTTTTTTTTCTCTCAAAGTAACCAAACTCAACCCTAAAAAGGGGAAAAATTATTAAAAAAAACAAAACTTTTCTCCCCCCGGGGCACCGAACAATTCACCCTAAATCAAGCTTAAAAATTTTTAGATAGCTTGTTTCAAGTAAAACCTACTTAAAAAGCTATCTTTTTTCAGGTTTTGTTTTTGTGACACGACAGGGGTCATTTACTCCATCATTTTTTTTAGCGAATATAACTTAAAAACTTAATTTTTTCTCTTGGAAAAATGCAAAGCTTTTTAGACGCAAAAAAATTTGGTGGGTAAAAATTTTTAAAACTGCTTCCCGGTTACCCCCCAAAAAGCTTTTTATTGAATTTTTAGCAATTTTATCACCTTTGCAATTTTTATTTTTTTCTTCAAATATGCCCCGGGGCTAAAATTTCCAGGAAGTTAAAAATGAATTCAAACCCCCAAAAATTTTTTTTTGGAAATAAAAATTTTTTTCCGCGGTTTTTTTAAAGGGGTTTTTTGAAATTTCTAAATAAAAAAAATAAAAAAAATAATCCCAAAACTTCGAACATTTGGTGGGGCCTTTTGAAAAATTTTTTATAGCTTACCCTTTCCTTGGGCCGAAAAAAAACCAAAAAAATGCGCAATTTTTTAAAATTAAAATTGAATCCTGCTGAAATGATCTTAAAACATTTAAAAAGGAATCCTCTTGTCGATACGTTTTTCAAGAAAAGGTTTTAAAAATTTCCCGCACTGTGGTCTGGATAGTTTATTAAACAATAAGAATTTCACGTGAAAAATGTTTGCACATCTGGAGGAAAAAATTTGGGGGGGGGGAAATATCCAAAAAAATAAAACCCCATGGATTCCCTTTTTATGTTTTGGGAGGTTTGTGCATCAAGGGTTTTTTTGATTTTTTTAAAAACAACAGGTTGAATTGGGATTCATAAATTTTGTTTTATTTTTTTCAAATTTTCTAATAAAATACCAAAAGACTTAAACTGCTTGTTGTTGATCCCCTTAAAAATTTCTGAAAATGTGCCCAATCATAGTCTGGCGGTACCACCCCGGGTAAAAATCGACTACCCCCCGGTCAAAAAATTTAAATATTAGGTAAGTGGGGGTTAATTCTTTTAAAAAATACTGTTTTAAAAAAATAAATATATATCCCCCGGGCCCCGGGGAGGGGGGTGGGGAAATAACTGCCCCCCCCCCCCGGTCCTGAGCATTATAACGGGTTTATTTTTTCCGTATGTCACTTACTAGAAAAAAAAAAATCACCAAAATTTTTAATATATGAAATCTTCACTTCCGTTTTCATTTTTTAAAAAATTTAATTATAATCAATCTTTTTTTTTATCCCGAAAACCTTACTTAAAATTTTAAAATTTTAAATTTTCTTACTTCTTGCCAATGGTTAAAAATTAAAAATTAAAGGGTTTTTAATTAACACGCCTTTGGGGGTCTTTCAAAACGGCCACTATCAGGTATATACTGAAAATCTCATTCCCAAAACATTGTTGGTTTTTGGCAAAACAATATCTCCTTCAAATCTAACATTATTTTTTTCCCCAGATTAAAAAACAATTTTAACTCCTTTAGCAGGTTTTATTTGACATATGAAAAAAATTTGGGGGCTTTTTAGTTTTTTTCCTTTTTTTAAATTTTTTTTGCTTCTACACAGTAAATACGCTATAATTCCCCCTTTTTTTTTATTTGTTTCTCCCAAAATTAATTTTAGGTTTTTTGTCTTTATCGGGGGTAATTTTTTCATGATTTTGCTTTTAAAACACTCATTAAATAAAAAAAAGGGGAAAAATATTTTCTTTTCCAAAAAAATAAAAAAATTTTTTTTTCCTGAAGTTGAATTATTTTGCCATTTCTAAACATCTAGTTTCGGGTCGCCATTTTTTAAGAAAAAAAAAAAATTTGAAAGGGTACCCCCTGAAGCAGTTTTTACCCCTTTTTAAAACCCATATTTTATTTGTTTCAACCGATATACGTTTTCCATTTAATAAAAAAGAAACGCAAATGCGTTCAATGGGAATTCAAAGAACTTAAATTAAAACTCTACCACCATTACAAAAATATTTCATTGGGTTATTGAACTAGGAGCCGTAAATAAACCCTAAAAATTTTTTAATTTTTTCCTTTTCGATAATGAAAAAATCGGGGAATTATTAAACCTAATTTAAAACAAAAATCTTAATATGTAGCAAAAAAAAGATAGTTTTTAAAGTGGTTTGAGCGTTATTTTATAGAAAAAAAAATAAGAGAACCCTTGGGATTTGACTGTTCGAATTGAAAAGATTATCATTTATTATTTTTAACGGAAAATAGAATTATTTTGGTGGTTTTTTTTTTCCTTTTGGGGTTTCGGGTCCCAAATAAATCATCGTTTTCAACGGGAGACAGGATTCTAAAAAATGGTCCATTTTAATCCCAAACTTCACTTTAAATATATCCTTTTGGGGAATAAAAAATAACTTTTTTTGGTTATAAACTAGGTTGAGGAAAACCGCATTCCAGGGCCCCCCGGAGCTACCCGTGGGGATAAAAACCCAGCGTAAAATTATTCCAAATCAAAATAAACCCCAAATAAAGATCGGGCAAATTTCCCCCCAATTGGAAGATTGGTGTTGTTTTTTTTTTGTTTTTTTTAAAAGCCGAAAACGGGGGAAGATTTACCAGAATAAACTGTTTAAAAACCAAAATTTTTTGAAAAAAAACTTTAAAACCCTATATTTTTTTGGTTCAAACGGTTTTGGAATTTTTTTTAAAACTCATTCTAAAGTTTCAAAAACCCCAAAAGATTGGGGGGAAAAAAAGGAAAAATAAAACCCCATAAATTAAATTTTTTTTCAATTTTTAACACGAAAAAATTTAAAAATTACAATTTTTTATAATTCAAAAAGGTTTCAAAAAAATAATTTTCCCATTTCTTTTATTCTGAAAAGATAGAAAAAGGGAAAAAAGGGCGTTTTTAATTCCCCTTTTTAGTTTTGGGAAAATTCAAAAGACGGGGGTTGAGGTTATACCTTTCAAGTATCTGTATCGAAACCAATTCTGCTTTTATTCCCCATAATCTGAAGGTATTCCCACATAATACTGAGTTATTCACATCTTCCTTTTGTGACGACGTTCGTTCCTAAACCTCGGGATGTGACCCGTTTTAACAAGCATTCCCCGTTACCCGGGGTTCTTTAAAAAATTAAATTTCAAAAGAAAATTTTTGGGAGTATTTCCAATAAGCCGCTGAAAGACTTTCTTTAAGCAAATTTAGGGTAATTTTTAATCATCAACATTCAATTTTAAAAAATGTATTTTAAAAAATAAAAATCCATTTTAAAAATTTTACTTTTCATTAAAATCACACCCCTTTTTTTTGATAAAACCCCTTCTTTATCCATTCATTTTCTTCACATTTTTTTTTACTTTACGGGGGTTTTGATTAAAATATTGGAACCGTTTCCGGGTTTAGGTTTTTTTTGGGGGATGATAAAAAGGGGGGGGGGAGGGGGGGCATTGAAACCCCTTAAAACCAAAAAGTATTTAAAAAGCCAGAATTAAATTAAATTCCAAGAAATCTGTTTTGTTTTTTTTGAAATGTTATTACCCCTTGTTAAATTAAATAATAATGCGTTAGTTTTGGGGAGGAATGAGTTTTGTTGCTTGTTTTTTTTGGGGGGAAATGGAGAAACCCCCCGGGGTAGGGGGGTTTTTAAAATTAAAAAAAAAATAAAGGGGTTTTTAGGCCGGGAAGGTTTTCATCTAAAAAATTTCTTTTGTTTTGTATTTTAAAATTTAAAGGGGTAAAAATAAATTATTTTAAAAAGGGGTTTAAATGTAAATTTAAAAAAATGTGAACAGATTCCATTTCATCCTGTAAAAATTTTTGTTTTTCACATTTCTAGTTTGGGATTTTATTTTGAAAAAAATATATTCACTTTAAAGTTCTTTTCATTGATTAATAAAACCCACTTGCATAACATATTAAAACAAAACTTTTGAGGCCATCTTCCAGAAAGGGTTAGTTTTTCCTAATTTATAACGTTTACGGGGATTAATTGACTATGAAAAAATGGGTCGTTTTAGTTTTTTTGTGGTTTAAGGGTAAAGGGGTATATCAACTTAAACTTTTTTTAAAGGGTTAATAGGGCCCCGGGGATTACCCCTTTTAATTTTTTTGGATAAATTTTAAAAATTTTAAAAAAAACCCATTAAAATGGAAAAAAAAAAAATATTTTTATTTTAAAAAATTAAAATTTTTCCTGAATTAATTATTTTTGATCACATTTCTAAAAAATTTATTTCTAAAGAAAAAAAAAAAATGTCAAAAATTTCCATAAAGTTTTTACCATTCTACCCATAACATTTTTATTCGCTCGTCAAAAGATAAAAAGGCTTTTCCTATTTTAATATGTAAAAAACAAAATTAATCATAAACCTCTCCATCAGCAACAATAAAAACCTATAACTTTTTCCCAAAAAAACCGCGAAATTTCTCTCCACTTAAAAAGTCTAAAAATCTTAAAATATTGATAGGTTCCATACTAGGACATCTCATGGAAAAATTCTTTGAACTTTAAATTTCGTCTAATCCCCCAAAAAAACGTTCGAATTTTAAAAAACCCAACAAAAAAATTTCACTCCCTTCTTGACAAAAGATGACAGTTTGAACGAAAGGGAAATTTCGATTTAACCAAAGGACCCAACCGAACTTTTTTTAATGTATTTTTTTCTTCAAGTTTTCGCTTGTTATTATTTTTTTTTTGGGGTTTTGATTTTTGGCCTTTTGATGTTTGAACAATTTTAAAATTTTTCATTTTTTGGGGTTTAATGATAGTTTTTTCGGTAACGAGATTTTGGGTAGCATCAAAGAGAAAATCCCGAAAAAAAGGGAACGAAACCAAATCTAATGTTTTTACCCCCTCAAAAACCTTTTGCGACTGCGTCGCGAAGGTTTTTCTAGGACCCAGTGACACTAAGAAAGGGATTGATTTTTTTTCGATCGGTTTTCAGTCTCTTTTATTCGACTACAAATCCAACTAAACAAAAATTTAAATTGACGAGTTTTAGCGCGATTAAATTTGATTACTGACAAAAATTGGTGTTCGTTTTATTTTTTTTTTTTATTTTTTTTGTTTTTATTTTTTTTTTATGTTTTTTGGGGTTTCTCCCGGTCAAACGGCACGCTATCAACTCAATTTTTTTCAATTTTCCCTCTTCATTTGACTGTTTTTTTTGGGCGTTATGGGGGAAAATTTTTTTTTATAAATTAAAGAAATTTAAAAAATACCCTTAGAATAAATACGGAAAAAAAAAAAAAATATTTTTATCTACCAAAAAAAAAGAAATTTGCCTGAATTAAAAACCTTTTTGAAACCTTTTCTAAAAATTTGCTTGAGGGGTCACCTTTTAAAAAAAAAAAAATAAAAGTCAAAAATTGGTACCACTCGAAGCAGTTTTTTTCCAACTTTACTACCCCGTCAAACCTATAGGGCGTTTTTCTATTTAAATTTATACAGTTAATTTCCCTACATTTTAAATCGATACTGCCGCCCTGGTGCTCGCAACTTTTAAAAAGCGGTAAAAAACGATACTTTGGGGGGTTGGGTCCGCGTATCATTTTTTATCTTTTCCCTACCCCAGTCATTCGTTCCCCGTTAACAAAGCGTTGGTGGGGTTTTTAAGAAGCAAAAAAAAAATTGATACTTTATTCAAAATGCATTTAACAATTTAAATTTTAAAACATTTTTAATACACTAAACGTTCATGAAAGTCTACAAAAATTTACATACGGTAGTAGACAAAAAAAGGGAAAAAATAAACAAAAATCTTTTCAAAAGTTAAAAATTTTTTAAAACATGAACTATTTTATGAAAAAAATTTGATTAAATTTTTTGTATAAATTATTTAAAAAAATTTGAAATGATTTTAAAATGCGAAAAGTTTTTTTAACATTTATGAAATTGTAAAAAATTTATCCAATCATTTATTTAAATTTTTTAAAAGTCTTTATCTTAATAAGATAAAAATATTGTAAAATCTTGAAAAAAAATTTTCCAAGGGGAAATTTCAAAATAGAAAAAACATCCTCGCTTTTTAATACTAAGGTAATAAAATTTTACAAAAAAAAGACTTTTCAAATCCCCCAAAAAAAAACATCTTCAATATTTTTCCTATAAAAAAAAAATTTCCAAAAACTAAACTCACCCCTTTTTTAAAAATTCAGTTAAATTTATTGTTTAATATAAGCATCTATTACAGAATATAATATGTTACTCCCCCCACCCCCTCAGGGCTCGTCCCTTAGCGCCATAGGTCGGGGGGGATATTAACTACCGGGGTTTGCCACCCCCCCCCCCCCCCCCCCACTATTGTTGTACTAAGTCGTCTGCTTTTGTTGCACTAAAGAGATAGAATCCGTTTTTTTTATTAGGCTTTTAAAATTAAATACCCACTTATATTGTTTTTGAAGTTCATTTTTTGGGGGGAGTCTGTTTTTTTTTGTCCTGAATATCCACCTGTCGGGCTTGGGATATCTTTTTGAAAGTGAAGACGCGAAAAGACGCTATTTGTCTTATACTTGTGAAAAATTTAAAGGATTTCAATTTTTTTTGGGTTTTATAACCCCCCACGCATGGATTGTTTGGGGTTTTGAATTGGGGTGATTAAATGTGAATGGAAAAAACTATTTTTTTTGTGGGGGAAACGAGCCCACGCCCATTGATTTTATGTTTTAACGCAGCTTGCTTTAAAGGAAGGTTTTTAAAATTTTTTTCACTTCAAAAAATCTTTTAAAATGGTTTTTCTCAAAAACCTTTAGGAGATATAAAATTTAAAATATTACGTTTTTTTTAAAATTGATTAAATTTACAAAAAAATAAAACCATGTTTTTACCTAGGTCTAAGAAATCATAATATGGGGGAACGGCGAAGCCCCAATTTGACTATTTGAAAAAAACGAAAAAAAATTGTTCAAACGAAATTATATTTTGATTAAACTTTGGAACCCATTTTCAAATCCTCCCGATCGACTTTTTTGAAGCGAGAGGGTTTTGAATTTAATTTAACCACTTTTGGGGTATATTTTACATTTAGAAACCCTGGGGAAAAAAAACCCGGGGGAAATGACTGTAAAAATCAAATTTTCGAACAAAATTTATTCAAATCCAAAACACATTGCTAAAAATTTACATAACAGGGGAGCATTTTTACTACAAAAAAAAAACGTTTTTTTTTAGATACGTTAGCAAAGATTTCCACCTATTTGGAGCTTTTTTT
>OU015473.1:14166259-14193020 GCA_907164805.1 Brachyptera putata | reverse complement strand
TTTTAACTCTCAAAATAACAACATTTTAGGGGGGGTAAAAGTTAATTAAAAATACGGGCTTTTCTATATTTTCCAGTATGCCTATATGTATGTGCATATAGACCAGCATGTTATAACATATATGTTACAAATACAATAAACTAGGCAAACGCGGAATAAGATGAGCGGTTGTAAGATGAGCGAAACTCTACACACCTTGATCATATATAATGAACTTGATCCGATGCCAATAGATCCAGGATGCCGTGATTTTAGCAATGCAATATTTTTCCACTAATATTTCTATCTTTTCTATAAATAAAAAACATGTATTAAATTATTTTCTTCGAAACGGCTGGTCCGAATACATGTCATTTTTATTAATGTGTATTATTTCTGTGTTCACATTTGAGGAAAATTGAATTATATGGAGAGATTTTATTTTTCAATTTTTCCTCCCAGCCATCTTATGGGGTTTTTAGAAACTTTGAAATGATGTTTCTCAAAAATGGTCCAACCGATTTGACCCCAAAACAAACCTGCGACCTGTGCAGTGCCCTCAAACAAACAAACAAACAAACACACAGACAAAGCTCCATAAGAGTGGCATGGAAACTCTTCGTTAACGCTCATCTAATTATATTATAATAATATTATTTTCTTGAATATAATCCATTACGTTCGAGAACATCACAACCTGAAAATAATTTCAACGATTTTCGACGTTTTTCATTTTCCTATTTTATGAGTAGGCCTAAATTAGAAATCTTCATCTCAATTTGAGATATTATAATTAATTTGTTTTCTCCTCCAGGACCCGGTCCTCTTTCTGAGTTATGACGTAGACATTACTGGATTCTCTGTATGTTTCTACGCTGGATCGTTAGTGACTACGTCATGAATCAAGGTCTCTGGAGGATGAAAAAATCTATTTATAATCTCTGAATTGAGATGATGATTCCAGTTTTCTCTGAAATTAGGAAAAAATACATCGTAATTATTCGTTGAAATCTAGTTTCAAGGATTTTATATCATATTATTCGCTAAAAACTAAATACATTTACCAAATACTAACAAAACAGGAAACCATATCACAAACCCAACTTCCGTCTCAAAAACTTTCAAAAATGAAACCTCAACCTTATTTCCAGCTAATAACTCACCTCTAGTCCCAGCCAAGTCACCATTTTGACTTATCACTGCAACCCGTGTCAAATCTCTCACCTCCTCCCCCGCGCGCCATCCCTACGAGCGCCCGTCTCTCCTATGGCCAGGGCAGGGCGATCGGACGTGTCGGGCCGCATGCCGGTGTGCCACTCCAGCGTTGAGCTTACCCTGTGATTTGCAAGCCGCACAATCGTTTGGCCGTAATGAGAGGGGTTGGAGGGGGGGGGTAATAGGGGAGGGGGGGTTGTGTGTTTCCTACCGTCTCTGACGACAATCCATCATTACACAATCGTTAGACATATTGCTTGTGGGTCAGGAATTTAGAACATAGAAGAAAAATATTATTTTATAAATAAAATGATAAAGAAGGAAGGAATTTCATTGTATTCACTGGGGGACAGTGCGCTTATTTACCTTTGACCTTTTTTTAAAAGTAATTGGTGAATAGAATATGAGTTCAAGTAGGATAAATGAGATATTTCAATACAATGTGTAATAACTATTTGACAGTATCGGTAGTTCAAGTTCTTCTGATAATTCTTACATTACAGAGCATGGTATAACTTTGAAATCTGTTACAATAATAGTCCTTTACAGTAAAATCATCTGAATATATTTCAAGAGTTATGCCCGCCTTAAACGGTTTGATTGTCAACAGAAAAAGTTTGATTAGGCGAGCTTTGGCGAGGATTCAATTTGACATACTGAAAAAAATTGGTGTTCGTTTTTTTTTTTTTTTTTTCGGTTCTCCACAGGTTCAAACGGCTACAGCTATCAACTTCAAACTTTTTTTCAATATGGTTCCTCATCTAACTTCTGTATAGTTTTGTGGCATTATCGGGGGGTAACTTTTTTTGTATGAATTTTAGAAATTGAAAAAAAAACATTACAATAACATAGCGAGAAATATATAATATTATTCCCAAAAAAATGAAATTTTGCGTGAAGTTGATTACATTTGGATACACATTCTAAAAAAATCAGCTTGATCGGGTCAGCCATTCGTAAGAAAAAACATAAAATGTGCTAAATTGGTACCACTGGAAGCAGTTTTTACCCATTTTTACCCATACTATTACTATTCGCTCGTCTAACAACGCATATATGGCGTTTTCCTAGTCTAATTAACAAAGAAACAATCGATATACCGTTTGTTTATTGACAAACAGATGAGGCGTACGAACAAATGTATGCTGTAATAGCAGTAAAAGTTGCCTGATTCTTCAGAAGTAAACATCAATCATTTCCTATAAGACCAACTCGTTGTAGTCTACCTGTTAACTTAAGTACTTAGTCTGTGCACGATTCTGTTACTATTCGTATTCTGTTCTATGTCTTGTTTCTACAGAATACGAATTTGAATTTGAAAGTAATTTGAATTAATTTTGACTTCGAAGATCCCACACGATTAGTAAAATACTCTTACTTTTTTGAAGGAGTATATTTTTAAGGGGGTACGTGCACGGTGCCATAATGAAAATAAGAAATTCATTTTTTTTTTTTTTTCTTCATCACGAACAAGTGTATTTGAATAAAAAGTATATCAAACCCAGGATAATTTTATGCTTTTTTATTATTATGACATTCTATTTCTGTGAATTCAACCAGTTTCGAGATAATCCCCTACGTCAATACATTTTATCACATTCTTGATATTTATTGACGTGTTACAGTATCTTATAACTGACGTTGAATTAACAAAAATAGAATGTCATAATAATAAAAAAGCATAAAATTATCCTGGGTTTGATATACTTTTTATTCAAATGCACTTGTTCGTGATGAAGGAAAATATATAGTAAAGATGAATTTCCTATTTTTATAAGCACCGTGCATGCACCGCCTTAAAATATACTCTTTACTAATCGTGAGGGATCTTCGAAGTCAAAACCAATCAAATTACTTCCAATTTCAAATTCGTATTTCCCGTCATTTTGGAAGGACGGACAAGTTTAGTGTGAACATAAAGTGCCGACGTGGTGCGTATCGTACAATAAGTTATCCTCTTCACTTGACCGAATACTTATTATCCTCTCCTCAGGTAGACTTACACGCTCCGCGTCAAACATCAACTCCGCCATTATTTGATCTGCTGTTGTTCTCATCTTAAACAAATCCTTCCCTTTTCACTCACTCAATCCTGACTTCTGCCTAACCACCTGTCACTCCCTCGACCGTTACGAGCGTCAGTCTCCTCCTATCTTACAACCGAAACGCTCGCGTGTTTCGAACCTGATGTGATTGCAACACGCCTACTGATAGTTAGCATGGTGAAGATGGATGACGATGTATGGTTTGTTTTTAACCAGATATTGTAATTTTTGACAGGAGTAAGCCCGGATGGAGAGAGAGAGAGAGAGAGGAGAAGAGAGAGAGAGAGAGAGAGAGAGAGAGAGAGAGAGACGAAATTGTCCCGTTGATTGATGAGACGTGAAATTTGGAACATTTGAATTTATTTGTCTCTTCTATGTACAAAAATGTAACTCTTCATTTATGCCATTTTTCCATTCTCCGATGACTGAAATTGTGGTTATTTGCTGCATGTGCATTGTCGTATTCCAGAGTTACACACACCACACACACACACAATATTATATTATACATCTATATATATATATATACATCTCCTCTCTCTCTCTCTCTCTTCTCTATATATATATATATATATATATATATATATATATATATATATATATAATATATATATATATATAATATATATATATATATATATAGGGAACGCTGAATTTCTACTAGCTGGCATTACTACTACCCGGGATTACTACTATCTGGAAATACTACAACACGATACCAGAATAGAAATAATAAAAATAATATAAATTTGAAGCAAAATTACTACTATCTGGAAATACTACAACCATATGAGAGACTAGAGAATATATTCATTGATACATGGAAAAATAGATTCTACTACCCGGCATTCCTACTAGCTGGAAACTCTACTATTCGGAATTACTACTAGCTGGATTTACTACTACTTGGACATACTACAACCGATGCTTCAGTAATTGTTATTTATTACATTTATCCATCTGAATTTCTACTAGCTGGCTTTACTACTACCTGGAAATACTACAACCGATACAGGATTTTATTATTAAAATGGTTGTAGTAATGCCAGGTTGTAGTAATTCCTGCTAGTAGAAATCCCAAGCTAGTAGTAATTCAGTCATCTATATAAATATAATTATATATATATATATATATATACTATATATATATATATATATATAATATGAGTACATGGCTTTCTGTTGGAACGTACAGCACGTGATGTTGATGGGATGGATATTATTACCACTGAAAAATACCTCCTCGTCGAGAATTCGAACCCCGGACCTTTTTGATTGATACGCAATGCTACCATCTGCCTAATAATATATATATATATAATATATATATATATAATATATATTATATATATCTATAGATATATATATAGTATAACTTCTTAGAAAAACTTCTGGATACGATCCAATATCGATATATGGGGGATATTCTAGCGATGTCGTGAAAGATACGTCTCGACCGGGAACCCGGGACCTTCAGATTGCCGGTCCGCTGCTCTCCACTGAGCTACCGGAATATTACCTTATGTCATGGCTAAAATATCCCATATATATATATATATAATATATATTATATATATAATATATATATATATATATATATATTATTTCAACAAATTTCTGATTAACTATCAGGGGGTTATTATAATGATATGATTTAATACTGCTTCAAAACGCGACCTCTGGAGGTCCGGCTCAAGTCCCGGGGGAGGTCGCGATTTTTGACAGTTTTGAATCGTATCATTATAATAACCTACTGGTGGTTGATCAGAAAGTTGTTGAAAAAATACATATATATATATATATATATATTATATATATATATATATATATATATATATATATACCGTATATAATATATTTGTCCTACGAACAATGACCAAGAACAGGCTGGTATGTCCAAGTACAGGTAGCCTTATTCTGAGAGTTAGTTGAAACAAATAGCTTCGGTGATCACCAATTCTAGCTCTTCTAGTTAGGTATAATCACTGGTTGGTAACTCGAACACTAAGGCCTGGTATCATTTACTCCAGTAGCTAATTTATCTGAGAGTTGATCAAGTTATTAGTTTTATTCCCCAGTATATAGCCTTTTGAAGGTATTGAGACTATCTGTGTTTTCCCGTATTACAATTTCGATATCTGATACCGATCAAAAGTTGGCACCATAAAACTGATATTACGCTAAATCGACCTCAAGGACCACATCAGTATTATATCAAGTTGATAATTATATCATATTATTATAATAATTATATCTATTATATATATATAATTATATATATAAATATATTATAGTATTATATTATTAATTAAAATTATATTATGCATTATTATTATCTAAATAATAATTAATATGTTTGATAAATTATTGTTTGCTTGTAAATTAAAACTGTCTTCAGTTTTTGTCCTCGATTGCCTTCATAAAGATTGAGGAAATATGACTGTTTTTTTAAAAAGGTTTCATTAAATAAAAATACTACAAATCTAGTATGTATAATCAAGTAATTATCCATTCATTCTAACTTCATTTATTATATATATATTTATTTGTCGTTTTCAATTCAATTCAATCGGTTCCTATTTTTATTTCTTCGACAACCTGGATATTATGCATATCTATTATCCACGAGATTTAATTTGCATGCAAATATCAGGAGTTGAATACTCGAATAAGATGTTCATGTACAAGATCAACTTATAATGAATGTATACTAATGAATTTACAATTTTGTTAGAGTCAAGAATGAATTATCAGGTTGGGATGAATTGAGCAATAGAATTGGAAAGGGATTACAAAGAAGTACAAGGGGAGGGGTAAGAATGGAAGTGGAAAAAGTGGATAGAGACGTAGGTAAATATGGATTCATTCAAAGAACGACGCGGGAATGGAATGAATTAGAAGAAGATATCAAGAATATAACGAAGATCGGTGATTTAAGAAGAGAGCTAAAAAAAATAACTAGGTTTAATTTCATTGAGTATGTTTGACTGTAATTTCGTGTTAGTCATATCACCTGTTTGATGAACAATCTGTAATGAATGAATAAAAATAAATAAACAAATAAATAAAATGATCATATGATTTGTAAACTTGTTATAGTAAGAACTGAAGCAGTACAGAATGAGTACATAATATGAGATATTGCCTGATTGTAAATTAAGTATTTATTTATAAGAAGTAGTCAAGTATTAAATATTAATATTTTGTTGAACTGAACTTTATTGACTGCTATACTTCCTTTAAAAGGCGAGAGTGTATCCTCCATACCCTGAATGTTAAATTAGCTCAAGTCAATGTCATTTATCTGAAGAACTAACACTCCGATTCACTCTGGTGCTCAATTTTATAGATTAAGAAGCTTTCTGTTAGTTCACTGAATCACTGACATGTTATATGCATGTATCATTTCAGAAATACCAATACATATTCCATACATTTTCTACAGATTCACATATTTTATAAATCTAGATGACAGTTTGATAGTTAGGTTTCAGAAATTACACGTTTGTAAAACAACTTAACAAATTTACTGTTCATACAATTCCATTGGATAGTTCTCTGGATATTTGCACACGAAACTGAAATAAAAACGAGAGGAGTGAATTGAGATTCAAGTTGTAAGGTCACATGACAGGATTTAGTCTCCTTTGTAATAATGGAGTCTGAGAAAAAGTGAAACTATGGTTACAGGAATATCCTGAAAAAATATGTTTTAGCATCGACTTTTATTAATTTTTCTACATCAAAGCTAAACACATATACTTCCAACCACATATATCTTGGAAAAAATTATAATAAAAAAATTATACATTCTCCCCCAACGGAAGACACAACGTAACACATTCAGCCTAATTAATCAAGCTTATTAGCTATTAGATTAAGCTTGTTTCAAGTAGAACCTATCATTAGGAAATATGAACATATCTATTGTATTACCGGTATGTCATGTTTTTGTGTGACACCGACAGCGTGGTCATTTCACTACCCAGTCATTTCTTCAGCTGAATAATAATATCTAAAAACTTCAATCATATTTTCTCCTACTAGGAAAACGCCATATATGCGTTGTTAGACGAGCGAATAGTGAAAGTATGGGATGGGTAAAAATGGTTAAGAACTGCTTCGAGTGGGTACCACTCGAAGCAGTTTTATGCACATTTTATGCACATTTTATGCACAATTTAGCACATTTTATGTTTTTTCTTCAAAATGACTGACCCGATCGAGCTGAAAATTTCCAGAGAAGTGTATCAAAATGTAATTCAACTTCACGCAAAATTTCATATTTTTGGAAAATAAAAATATCTTTTTTTTCCGCTGTGTTATTCTAATGGGTATTTTTGAAATTTCTAAAATCCATAAAAATAAAAGTCACCACCCGATAATGCCACAAACCTATACAGAATTAAGTTAGATGAGGAACCATTTCGAAAAAAAGTTTGAAGTTGATAGCTGTAGCCGTTTGACCTGTGGAGAACCGACAAAAAAACACGAAAAAAAAACATAGAAACGAACACCAACTTTTTTCAGTATGTCAAATTGAATCCTCGCTGAAGCTCGATCTAATGAATCAGTTAAAATAGGAAATTCGGCGTCTTTGTCGATACGTTTTGAGTCAATTGACAATATTGTATCTAAAGATGTCTCCATGACAACTGTGGTCTGAAAGATGAGTATTTATTACAATCAATAAGAATGTGTTCCACAGTGAGAAGTGCATTGCATGCATGGGCGTCGGCAGGAAGAAATTTGAGGGGGGGGGGGGCAAAATATCCCAAATTCGAAAATGCACAAGTCCCAATGGGATTCCATCGTTTTATGGTGTTTTGGGAGGTTTTGTGACTATTCAATTGGCTTTTGATTTTTATAGAGAAAGCAGACAGAGAATGTTGAATTGGTTGAATTCTATGCAAGGAGTTGATCCTATTCATCTTTTCAAATATTTCATCATACAAAATAGCCAAAATGAGTCATTAGAATCTGATTGGTCTGTATGATACCCAATATCAAAATGTCCATGAAATAAGAATAGCCCAATAAATCATATTCGTCAGTCGGCGAGGCCTACCCGCCCCAGTCACATCAGACTCATGACCACCCGCGTAACAAGACATGTTACAATATGTCACCGGTACAGTCGGTACTTACAAAGTTTCGAAAAACATCACTGTTTGATAAAAAAAATCAAATATATATCTGCCTGGCCCCGGGGAGGGGGGGGGCAAGTGCACCACCTTGCCCCCCCCCCCCTCCCGACGTCCATGATTGCATGTATCACATCGAGGTTTCATTTGTTCCAATGTATGTCACTTACATCCATGAAAAAAAAAATCACCAAAGAATGTTCATATCCTGAATAGGGGATTGACCAGCTGTACTAAAAAAAACTGTACTAAAACCGACTGTACTAAAAAAACTGTACTAAAAACCAACTGTACTAAAAAAAACTGTACTAAAAAAAATGTACTAAAATTCAACTGTACTAAAACCCAGCTTTTTGAGCAGTCTGTACTTCTGTATAAGGCTCCTCCCCCTTCACAAATTGTTACCACCCATCCTTGAAAAATAAGTTAGTTGTGGTTAGGTTAGGGGGTAGGTTGATGTCGTTGTTGGGAAGGGGGGGGGGGGGGTGGGGGGGGGGGTTGGCTGCTGGAACTGTACTAAAAAAAAATGTAGTAAACTTATTATTCAAGGATGAATGGTAACAATTTGTGAAGAGGCGGAGCCTTATACAGAAGTACAGACTGCTCAAAAAGCTGGGTTTTGGTACAGTTTTTTTAGTATAGTTTTTTTTTAATACAGTTGGTTTTAGTACAGTTTTTTTTTTAGTACAGTTTTTTTTAGTACAGTTTTTTTTAGTACAGTTGATTTTTAGTGCAGTTGATACCTTCTCTAATGAATATCTTCACTATACGCTTATTCATAGATTAAAATGATAATTTAATTACTATATAATATTCTTTGATATTTTTATACCGTTAAACCTTAACTTAAATTTTAAAACCTTTCATATTACTTACTTACTATAGCTCAATGATAATGCAAAAACCTAAATTGAAGGGTTATTCACATTGAACTCGATCGCCCGTCTCTCCGGGTCATTATCAACAACGGCCGGGAGTTCTGATCCACGGTATATCACGTGACACAAGTAGCCTCGTATCCAACATCTGTGTGATTTGTGCGCCTCTTAAGAGGGACACGATATCTCCTTGCGAAATACTGAAACATTTAGATTTCTCTCTCAGACTTATATTACAATTTTTAGACGTCCTTTAGCGAGGATTCAATTTGACATACTGAAAAAAATTGGTGTTCGTTTTTATGTTTTTTTCTTTTTTCTTTTTTTTATGTTTTTTTGTCGGTTCTCCACAGGTTAAACGGCTACAGCTATCAACTTCGGACTTTTTTTCATTATGATTCCTCATCTAACTTAGATCTGTATCGTTTTGTGGCATTATCGGGGCGTAACTTTTTTTTTATGAATTTTAGACATTTCAAAAATACTCATTAGAATAACAAAGCGGAAAAGAAAAGAAAATATTTTCATTTTCCAAATAAATGAAATTTTGCGTGAAGTTGAATTACATTTTGATACACATTTCTAAACATTTTCAGCTTGATCGGGTCAGCCATTTTGAAGAAAAAAAATAAAGTGTGCTAAATTGGTACCACTCGAAGCAGTTTTTACCCATTTTTACCCATACTATTACTATTCGCTTGTCTAACAACGCATATATGGCGTTTTCCTAGTTATATAAACCATAGGCAAACGCAGAATATGCGTTATAAGATGAGCGAGATATCTAAATGAACTATAATCTAAAACTCTACACACCTTGATCATATCAAAAATATTTCATTCAGCTACTATTGAATCTAGGGAGCCGTGAATCAATCACTGCAACATTTTTATACTATAATTCCTACCTATTCGATGAATGAAAAAATCTTGAATTATTGAACCTTGAATTCAAAAAAAAATCTTAAATAGTGTAGCAAAAACAAAACATATGTTTGTTTAAGATGGATGTTTGAGCTGCTTAGCGTATAGAAAAGAAAATAGAAAAGAAACGTTGGGATTCTGTATCTGGTTCGAATTGTAATGATGTGTATCATTTATGTGCATGTTTACATTCAGGAAAATATGAATTATTTTGGAGTGATTTTATTTTCCATTTTTGTTCGGTCCAGCCTGAAGTTATGGAGTTTTGCGAATCTTTGAGACAGGATTTCTAAAAAATGGTCCAACTGATTTAATCCCAGAACTTCACTTTTGAAATATCATGCATTTCGGAAGTTATTATCAAAAAACTCAACTTTTCTATAAGGTCTATAAATCTGATGGTTGAGGAAAACCAAAAGCATGGGTAACCATGGTGCCAGCTCTCGGAGCTATTTCCGTGTTGGTGATAGACTCCCACGCGCTAATAATTATTGCCAAAATCAATCGAACGATAATTATTAGATGAGCGTGGCGAAGATTTCCACTCAACTCTTACGGAGCTTAGTATTGTGTGTTTGTTTGTTTGTTTGTTTGTTTGTAAGCACTGCACAGGTCGCAGAGTTTGACCGATCGACATGAAACTTGTTTTCAAACGCAAACTTATCCAACTTGGAACCCTATAGTTTTTGGGTCAAATCGGTTGGACCATTTTTGAGAAGCATCATCTAGAAGTTTCTAAAAACCCCAAAAGATTCGGCCGGTTGTAACGGAATATTTGTTACTGCTAGATTATGTTTACCCCCGTAATAAAATGCTGGCTGATGATTACTGTACGGTAATCATCAGCAGGCATTTTATTACTGATCAGTGCAAATATGCTGGCAGATGATTACTCCCTCTGATTCCTTATTACTGATATATTAGTGACCAGATTAATAATAATCCAGCGGATCTTTACTGAATTCCATACAACAGTAGTAATGAGAATCCAGCATTTGTTTACTCCCTCGGGTGTGAAACATGAATGTGAATCGAAATACTGAGGTAAAAATAATCCGGCGGAACTTTACTGTCATTTATCAGATAGGTAATAATAATCTGGCAGATCTTTACTGTCTGGTTTCAAAATACTTTTTTGAACGATACTTGAGGTAATAATAATGTGACAAATCATTACTGTCTTGTTTCTGAATACTTTTTCAACGATTAGGAAGTAATAATAATCTGGCAGATCTTTACTGTCTTGTTTATGAATACTTTTTCAACGATACTTGAGGTAATAATAATCTGGCAGATCTTACTCTCTTGTTTCTGAATACTTTTTTCAACGATACTTGAGGTAATAATAATCTGGCAGATCTTTACTGTCTTGTTTCTGGATACTGTTTCCAATTATACTTGAGGTAATAATAATCTGGCAGATCTTCACTGTCTTGTTTCAAAATACTGTTTTCAACGATACTTGAGGTAATAATGATCTGGCAGATCTTTACTGTCTTCTTTCTGAATACTGTTTTCAACGATACTTGAGGTAATAATAATCTGGCAGATCTTTACTGTCTTGTTTCTGAATACTTTTTTCAACGATACTTGAGGTAATAATAATCTGGCAGATCTTTACTGTCTTTTTCTGAATAAGTTTTTTAACGATACTTGAGGTAATAATAATCTGGCGGATCATTACTGTCTCGTTTTTGAATACTGTTTCAACGATACTTAAGGTAATAATAATATCTGACAGATCTTTACTGTCTTGTTTCTGAATACTTTTTTCAACGATACTTGAGGTAATAATAATCTGGCAGATCATTACTGTCTTGTTTCTGAATACTTTTTTCAACGATACTTGAGGTAATAATAATCTGGCAGATCTTACTGTCTTGTTTCTGAATACCGTTCTCAACGATACTTGAGGTAATAATAATCTGGCAGATCATTACTGTCTTGTTTCAAAATACTGTTTTCAACGATACTTGAGGTAATAATAATCTGGCAGATCTTCACTGTCTTGTTTCTGAATACTGTTTTCAACGATACTTGAGGTAATAATAATCTGGCAGATCTTTACTGTCTTGTTTCTGAATACTGTTTTCAACGATACTTGAGGTAATAATAATCTGGCAGATCTTTACTGTCTTGTGTTCTGATACTGTTTCCAATTATACTCAAGGTAATATCTGGCAGATCTTCACTGTCTTGTTTCAAAATACTGTTTTCAACGATACTTGAGGTAATAATAATCTGGCAGATCTTTACTGTCTTGTTCTGAATACTGTTGTCAACGATACTTGAGGTAATAATGATCTAGCAGATCTTTACTTGTCTTGTTTCTGAATACTGTTTTCAACTATACTTGAGGTAATATAATCTGGCAGATCTTTACTGTCTTGTTTCTGAATACTGTTTTCAACTATACTTGAGGTAATAATAATCTGGAAGATCTCTACTGTCTACTGAACATTGTAATACAGATATACAGTACAAATACACCAGCATATGATCACTCCCTCTTATTCCTTCCAACTGATATATGAAGTGACCAGAATAATAAGAATCCAGCATACGTTCACTCCCTCGGATGTAAAACATGGATATTGAACTCAATATTGAGGTAACAATAATCCGGTGGAACTTTACTGTCATTTAACGGATAGGTAGAAATAATCTGGCACATCTTCACTGTCCACTGAACATTGCAATACTGATCAGTAAAATATACTGGCATATGATTACTCCCTCTTATTCCTTTCAGCTGATATATAAGGTGACCGGATTAATAATATCTCAGCGGATATCTACTGAATTCCATACAACAGTAGAGATGAGAATCCAGTATTTGTTTACTCATTGGATGTTGAACATGGATATTCATCGTACTATTGAGGTAAAAATAATCTAGCGGAACTTCACTGTCTTCTTTCACGAAAGGTAAGATACCATAACCATGGAAAAATACCATAGAAGAGGTAAAAAAAACGGCAGATCTTTACTGTCCGAATAGTGTCTCAACGATACTTGAGGTAAAAATAATCTGGCTGATCTTCACTGTCTGAATACTGTTTTCAACGATCGTTGGAATACGAAAATATCGTTGAAAACAGTATTCAGATACAAGATGGAAGCTAGATTCTTATCACTTCCCTCAAAGAAGACAATAAAGTTCGGCTAGATTATTTCACCTCAATAGTACGATGAATATCCATGTGAAACATCCGAGCAAGTAAACAAATGCTGGAATCTCATCACTACTGTTGTATGGAATTCAGTGAAGATCCGCTGGATTATTATTAATCTGGTCATTCCATATATCAGTTGAGAGGAATAAGAGGGAGTAATCATATGCTGGTATATTTGTACCGATCAGTATCACAATGTCCAGTAGACATTAAAGATCTGCCAGATTATTTTACCTATCTGATAAATGACGATAAAGTTCCGCCGAATTAATTTAGCCTCAATATTGAGATCAATATCCATGTTTCACATCCGAGAGAGTGAACATATGCTGAACTCTTATTACCACCGTTGTATAGGATTCAGTGAAGATCCGCTGGAATATTATTGATCTGGTCACTTCACATATCAGTTTAAACGAATGAGAGGGAGTAATCATATGCTGGAACATTTGAACCTCGGTAGACAGTGAAGATCTGCTAGATTATCATTACCTCAAGTATCGTTGAGAACGGTATTCAGTAACTATATGGAAGCTAGATTTTTCACCCATCTTATAGATGACAGTAAAGTTCCGCTGGATTATTTTCACCTCAATATTGATATCAATATCCAGGTTTCACAATCGAGGGAGTAAACGAATGCTGGATTCTAATTACCACAGTTGTATGGAATCCAGTAGAGATCCGCTGGATTATTATTAATCTGGTCACTTCATATATCAGTTGGAAGGAATAAGAGGGAGTGATCATTTGCTGGTATATTTGAACCTCAGTAGACAGTAAAGATCTGCCAGATTATTATTACCTCAAGTATCGTTGAAAAAGGTATTCAGAAACAAGACAGTAAAGATCTGCCAGATTATTATTACCTCAAGTATCGTTGAAAACAGTATTCTGAAACAAGACAGTAAAGATCTGCCAGATTATTATTACCTCAAGTATAATTGGAAACAGTATTCAGAAACAAGACAGTAAAGATCTGCCAGATTATTATTATCTCTAGTATCGTTGAAAACAGTAATGAGAAACAAGAGAGTAAAGATCTACCAGATTATTATTACCTCAAGTATCGTTGAAAAAAGTATTCAGAAACAAGACAGTAATGATCTGCCAGATTATTATTACCTCAAGTATCGTTGAAAAAGTATTCAGAACAAGACAGTAATGATCTGCCAGATTATTATTACCTCAAGTATCGTTGAAAAAAGTATTCAGAAACAAGACAGTAAAGATCTGCCAGATTATTATTACCTCAAGTATAATTGGAAACAGTATTCAGAAACAAGACAGTAAAGATCTGCCAGATTATTATTATCTCTAGTATCGTTGAAAACAGTAATCAGAAACAAGACAGTAAAGATCTACCAGATTATTATTACCTCAAGTATCGTTGAAAAAAGTATTCAGAAACAAGACAGTAATGATCTGCCAGATTATTATTACCTCAAGTATCGTTGAAAACGGTATCCAGAAACAAGACAGTAAAGATCTGCCAGATTATTATTACCTCAAGTATAATTGGAAACAGTATCCAGAAACAAGACAGTAAAGATCTGCCAGATTATTATTACCTCAAGTATCGTTGAAAACAGTATTCAGAAACAAGAGAGTAAAGATCTGCCATATTATTATTACCTCAAGTATCGTTGAAGAAAGTATTCAGAAACAAGACAGTAATGATCTGCCAGATTATTATTACCTCAAGTATCGTTGAAAACAGTATTCAGAGACAAGACAGTAATGATCTGCCAGATTATTATTACCTCAAGTATCGTTGAAAACAGTATTTTGAAACAAGACAGTAAAGTTCCGCCGGATTATTTTTACCTCAGTATTTCGATTCACATTCATGTTTCACACCCGAGGGAGTAAACAAATGCTGGATTCTTATTACTACTCTTGTATGGAATTCAGTAAAGATCCGCTGGATTATTATTAATCTTGTCACTTCATAAAGCAGTAATAATAAATCAGAGGGAGTAATCATCTGCCAGCATATTTGTACTGATCAGTATTAAAATGCCTGGCTGATGATTACCGTACAGTAATCATCAGCCAGCATTTCATTACTGGGGTGTAATAATCAGCTACAGTATAGAAATGCCACCACACCGGGCGGAAAAAATTGAAAAATAAAATCTCTCCAATATAATTCATTTTTTTTTCAAATGTTAACACGGAAATTATACACATAATTACAATTTTGTATGCAATTCGGACCAGCCGTTTCAAAGAAAATAATGTAATACATGTTCTTTATTCATCGAATAGATAGAAATAATAGCGGAAAAATGTTGCATTGTTAATTCACGGCTCTCTAGATTCGTTGGCATCGAATGAAGTTCATTTTATATGATCAAGGTGTGTAGAGTTATAGATTCAACTTTCAAGATATCTCGCTCATCGTACAACGCACATTCTGCGTTTGCCTAGTTACTATAGATACTCGATAGCGTACTTCCACATAATACATGCAGCTTCATTCACCATCTTCCTATTGTGATCGACCGTCTTCTGTATCCACTAGCACTGACGGTTGGGAGTGTCGACCCGTCTCTATAACACAGCAGTTCCCGTTACCGTCGGTTCTTTCAAAATATAAATTATCTAAATATGATAAATATGTTGGAGTATTTCCAACAATAAGCCGTCTCGATCGACGGTTCTTTTCATACGTCAACATTTACGGTCATAAGTTTCGATCCATCAACATTCTAAAATTAAAAATGTATTTTAAAAATAAAAATCTCATTTTTGAAACAATGGTTACTTTTCATTAATATGCTTACACCTCTTCATTGTTTTTTTGTTTATAACAGATGTCCATTCAATTCTAGGTACACGATTTCTTATTTCGTCTTCACATTTTTTTTAGCTTTTAGCGGTAGTGTTATTCTGTCATTTAAAATACTTTGGATACCGTTGGCACGGTTTAGTGTCTTTTGGGGGGATCGAGTAGAAGGTGGGGAGGGGGAGGGGGGGGGGCAGTTGAACCACCTTGAAAATACAACACCGTATTTGACACCGACAGACATTAAGATTCAATCAGTCTCAAAGAAATACTGTTATTGTTTTTTTCGCAATGTAATATTATCTTTGTTAATATAATAGATATATAATAGAACGGTTGATGTTTTGGGAGGAATGAGATATTGTGTTAGCTTGTAGTTGAATGGGTGAGATAATGGAGATAACGACCAGGGTGGATAGATGGAGACTTGTAATTGAGATAAAGGAAATAATGGATTAGGCCCAGGGAAGGAAACTTTCATCTCAAAAATCTTGATTGTATATTGGTATGAATTATTAGAAATATTCGCACAATTGAAGTGAAATATATAGATATTCATTTTAAAATATGGGTTTGAAATGTAAATTAAATGTGGAACGATTGATTCCACGTTTCATCCTTGTAAATATTATTTATTGATTCACATTTCTAGTTTGATTTATATTCTATAAGAGAAAAAAATATATTCACATAATATGATTCTACATTTCATTTGATTAATGAAATCACTGCGATTATACATTATTAAAACAATAACATCTTCGTATGTAGACCTATACTTACGTCAGAAGGATGGGTAAAAGTCTTTTCACTCAATTTATTTTTAAAATATTAGAAAATCGTAAAATATAATCCATCAACCATCTGCAATCAGCAACAATAGAATCCTATTAACTCTTTCCAAAAACCAGCGAAATTTCTCTCCATCATTAATAAAGTCTAGAAGTCATTAAATATTTGATAGTGTTCCATACTAGATGACATCTACAATGAGCTAAATTCTTTGACATCATTAAATGTCGTCAATAATACACCAAAACGTTCGAATTTTAAAAAAGCCAATCAAAACAATTTATCACTGCCTTCTTGTGACATAAGATGACAGTTTCGAACGAAATTGAAACTTCGATTGTAACCGATAGAGCCACCGAACAGTTTTTAATGTCATTTCTTCTCTTCAAGTTTTCAGCTTGTTATTATTTTTGTTGCGGTTTGTAGTTTTGCCTTTTGAGGTGTTTGAACAATTTTGAAAATTTCATTAGTTGTGAAGTTAATGATAGTATTTTTCGGCTAACGAGATTTCTGTGGTAGCTATCAGAGAGAGAAAATGCCGACAAAAAGGGAACGTAATCTCAAATCATAACTGCTTTACCACCTCGAACCTTTTGCTGACATGCTGTCGACTGAACGGTTGCTAAAGTGACCCAGTGACACTAACGAGAAGGATTTGATTTATTTCGATCGAGTATTGCAGAATACATTCGTTTATTCGACTACAATATCCAACTCAACATAAATGTAATTAGACGAGCTTTAGCGACGATTCAATTTGATATACTGACAAAAATTGGTGTTCGTTTTCATTTTTTATTTTTTATTTCTTTATGTTTTTTATTTCATTTTTTCATGTTTTTTTGTCGGTTCTCCACAGGTCAAACGGCTACAGCTATCAACATCAAACTTTTTTCAATATGGTTCCTCATCATATTTAGATCTGTATAGTTTTGTGGCGTTATCGGGGAGCATTTTTTTTTTATAAATTCAAGTAATTTCAAAAATACCCATTAGAATAACATGACGGAAAAAAAAATGAAAATATTTTTATCTACCAAAAACATGAAATTTTGCCTGAAGTTGAATAACATTTTGAAACACATTTCTAAAAAATTTCAGCTTGATCGGGTCAGCCATTTTGAAAAAAAAAAACATAAAATGTGCTAAATTGGTACCACTCGAAGCAGTTTTTTACCCATACTATTACTATCCGCTCGTCTAACAACGCATATATGGCGTTTTCCTAGTGTAATTTATACAGTTATATTTACCTACATTTTGAAATCGATACTGCCGCCCTGGTGGCTCAGGCAACTATAGTAAGCGGTAGAAACTGAATACAACGTTAGGCGTGGGTTCGAGTCCCGCGTATCATCTCTTCATCGTTTCACTATCACCAGCTCATTCGTACTCCCGTATAAACTAGCTGTTGGTGGGGTCGTTAAGCAGCAATTAAAAAATTGATACTTTCATGTCATAAATGCATTTAACTAATTAATTTGAAATCATTTTAATCACACTCAACGCTTACATGTAAGTACTACAACAATTACATACAGGTAGTAGACAGAAAGATAGAGATGAACAAATAGACAAATAATCATTTCGAAAGTTGACAAATTATTTCAAACATGAACAATAGTTATAGACAAAATTTGATATAAAGTTTTGATATAAAATTTAGTTATAAAATTTAGAAATGATATTTTAAAATTGCGAAAAGTTATTTAATTCATTTATTGAATAATTGTAAATAATTTATTTCACTATACATTTGATTTAAAGTTATTTACAAGTCATTTATCTCTTCAATAAAGATAATAAATACTTGTATAATACTTGTAAAAAATTATGTCCAAGCTAGGTGAATTCAAATAGAAAATAACATCCTCGAGCATTTTAATACTGAGGTGAATGAAATATTATCAAAATAATAACTGACTTTTCAAATCCCCCAAAAAATTGAAACAGTCTTTCAATAGTTTTCCTATAAAAACTAAAATTCCAAACTAAACTCACCCCTTTTCTTTACAAAATTTCAGTTAATACTTATTGTGTTAATAATAAGCTATCTATTACAGAATATAATACTGTTACTCTCCCCACACCCCTCATGGCTCGTGCCCTTAGCGCCATATGGTCAGTGGGGGTATCATTAACTAGCAGCGCGTTGCCAACCTCCCCCCCCCCCCATCACACTATTGTTGTACATGAAGTCGTCTGCTATTGTGATGCACTCAAGAGATAGATATCCTGCTTTTCTTTTATTACGGCTATTAAATTAACTACCTCACTTATATATGTATTTTGTAAGTTCATATTTTTGGGGGAGTCTGTTGTTTTTTGTCCTGTAATAGTCCACCTGTCCGGGCAATGGGGATATCGTTTTGTAAGTGAAGACGCGACAAGACGACAATATTTGTCTTTATACATTGTGAAGAAATTTGAATGGATTTCAAGTGTTTGGGGATTTATAACGACCCCATCAGCAGCTGGATTGTTTGGGGATTTGAATTAGTGGGTGATACATGAATGTGAATGGTAAAACTATTTTTTTTGTGCGGGAATCGAGCCCACGCCCGATTTGACTTTATGTTTTCAACGCAGCTTGCTTTAAAGGAACGGTTATTATAATTTTTTCACTTTCAAAAATCTATTGAAATGGTTTTCTCGAAACATTTAGGAGATATAATATTTGAAAATATATACGATTTTTTAAAAATTTGATTGAGAATTTTACAATAAAAATAGAAGCCATGTTTTTACCTAGGTCTATAGTAATCATAATGATTGGGTGAACGAAGCGAAGACTCAATTTGACTACTTGAAAAAACGAAAAAAATTGTTCAAACGAAACTTATATTTTGATTGAACTTTGGAACCCATATTTCACACTCTCACTCGATACTGTACAGTTTTGAAGCGAGATCGGTTGCAATTAATTTGAACCACTTTTGAGGTATATTTTCACATTTTCAGAACCACTGTGAAAATAACCCAGAAGGGAATGACTGTAAAAATACTAATTTCGAACTAAATCTGATTCAAATCCAAAACACATTGCGTCAAAGTTTTACATAACATGGAGGAGCAGTTTTACTACAAATACAAATGAATGCGTTCTATTTTTAGATGAGCGTTAGCGAAGATTTCCATCCTACTCTTACGGAGCTTTTTTTTTTTTTTTTTTTTGTTTGTTTGTTTGTTTGTGGGCACTGCACAGGTCGCAGGGTTTGACCGATCGACACGAAACTTTTTTCTATACGCAAACTTATCCAACTTAGAACCCTATAGTTTTTGAGTCAAATTGGTTCAACAATTTATCTGAAACATCATCTCAAAGTTTCTAAAAACCTCATATAAGATTAGGCTGGGTGGAAAAATAGAATCTCGCCAACATAATTCAAATTTTCCTCAAATGTGAAAATGGAAGTGATACACATAATTAAACATTTGTATTGTATGCAACTCGGACCAGCCGTTTCAAAGAATATGATGTAATACAATGTTCTTTATTCATTGAATAGATATAGAAATAATAGCAGAAAAATGTTGCATTGTTAATTCACGGCTCTCTAGAATCATTGGTATCGAATGAAATATATTTTATATGATCAAGGTGTAGAGTTTTCGATTATACTTTATATAGACATCTCGCTCATCTTACAACGCACATCCTGCGTTTTCCTAATGAGCTCTATTGAGAAAGCAATTGAAATATAATTAGCAGGTTGAACTGATTAGTTCGTAGGATGATTGGAATTATCAAGATATGAATCAAGAAGGCAGTGAAGTGAGTCGATAGAAACACAATGTTTCTTTCCTTCACTCGGTATTGTATTTCCTATTCAACTTGTAGGCTTATATCAATATAATTGTATAGTAGTGTTATTACAATTGTGTTGTAATACAAAATATGTATTCATAACATTGTATTTAACTTGAAAAAGGAAATAAATGAATGAATGAATCCGTGAAAACAAGGTTTGTACACCTTAACCATTTTGTTAATGCATTCCCTCATAAAATCTCGCTCATCCTACAACACATATGCTTATATATGGTTTTCCCAGTCATAATAATCTTATTTCTACTTCCGGAATGTGAATGTAATTAATACAAGCATATCCTTCAGGCATGCACTTATATAGGCCTTGATAGAACCTAAGTAAGAACTTACGATATGTATAATAACAGTACAGGCCTACCTATCCTGCATGGAACATTATATTGAAAACTAACTGAATAGAAGTGAGAACGAGAACGTTATGAAATAAAATCTGTATAAATTACTCTGACAAATAATGAAGATGAATATAAAAATTTCCAAGACATTCAAATTATAACTAAAGAAGTGAATGTACTTTTTTCAAAAGCAGTTATGAAAATATTTTCTAGAAATTTTGCGCGATTATTTCTGTGTTTGGGTTTGCACGGCAGGGGGGATCACGGCGTGGAGGCAAGGGGAGGGGTAGGGGGGGGATCAAACCAATTTCACAGTCAAATATAATTTACAAGAAAATTGCCTTATTATCCGTACAAAATTTGGATTTATGTGAAGACATTATTAATACATTCCATATTCAGCAGACTAACTGTCCAGTGTTATGTTCTGTATTGTACGGAGTGAACCGGTAGTTAAATACGTGGTCACGTGTCATATCTCTAACACTGTTCTTTCAGAATGATTTACGCCGGTATCTCATACTCTCAGAAATAACATACATGTTTACCGGTGAAGTTAATTTAAATACGGGTTTTTCTATATTTATACCATGTATGCCTATATGTATGTGTATAGACCCAGCATGTTATAACATATATGTTCCAAATACAATAAACTAGGCAAACGCGGAATGTGCGTTGTGAGATGAGCGAAACTCTACACACCTGGATCATATAAAATGAACTTTATCCGATGCCAATGGATCTAGGAAGCCGTGAATTTAACAATGCAATATTTTTCCACTAATATTTCTATCTTTTCTATAAATAAAAAACATGTATTAAATTATTTTCTTCGAAACGGCTGGTCCGAATTACATGTCAATTTTTATTAATGTGTATTATTTCTGTGTTCACATTTGAGGAAAATTTGAATTATATTGGAGAGATTTTATTTTTCAATTTTTTCCTCCCAGCCTAAAATTATGGGGTTTTTAGAAACTTTGAAATGATGTTTCTCAAAAATGGTCCAACCGATTTGACCCCAAAACAAACCCTGCGACCTGTGCAGTGCGCACAAACAAACAAACAAAAAAACACACAGACAAAGCTCGGTAAGAGTTGCATGGAAACTCTTCGTTAACGCTCATCGAATTATATTATATTAATATTATGTTATCTTGAATATAATCCATTACGTTCGAGAACATCACAACCCTGAAAATAGATTTCAACGAATTACGACGTTTTT
Organism: Brachyptera putata; assembly: GCA_907164805.1. Taxonomy (NCBI): domain Eukaryota; kingdom Metazoa; phylum Arthropoda; class Insecta; order Plecoptera; family Taeniopterygidae; genus Brachyptera; species Brachyptera putata. Next base: position 14,170,678 of record OU015473.1, on the reverse strand, counting down.
CATTTTCCTATTTTATGAGTAGGCCTAAATTAGAAATCTTCATCTCAATTCGAGATATTATAATTAATTTGTTTCTCCTCCAGGACCCGGTCCTCTTTCTGAGTTATGACGTAGACATTACTGGATTCTATGTATGTTTTTATGCTGGATCGTTAGTGACTACGTCATGAATCAAGGTCTCTAGAGGATGAAAAAATCTATTATAATTTCTGAAATTGAGATGATGATTTCCAGTTTTCTCTAAAATCAGGAAAAAACATATCGTAATCATTCGTTGAAATCCAGTTTCAAGGATTTAATAAAATATTATTCGCTAAAAACTAAATACATTTACACAAATAATAACAAAAACAGGAAACCATATCACAAACCCGACTTCCGTCTCAAAAACTTTCAAAAATGAAAACCTCAACCTTATTTCCAGCTAATAACTCACCTGGTCCCAGCCAAGTCACTCGTTTTGACTTATCACTGCAACCCGTGTCAAATCTCTCACCTCCTCCCCCGCGCGTCATCCCTACGAGCGCACGTCTCTCCTATGGCCAGGGCAGGGCGATCGGACGTGTCGGGCCGGCATGCCTGTGCCACTCCAGCGTTGAGCTTACCCTGTGATTTCCAAGCCGCACAATTCGTTTGGCCGTAATGAGAGGGGTTGGGAGGGGGTAATAGGGGAGGGGGGGGATTGTGGTTTCCTACCGTCTCCGACGACAATCCATCATTACACAATCGTTAGACATATTGCTTGTGGGTCAGGAATTTAGAACATAGAAGAAAAAATATTATTTTATAAATAGGATAAATAAAATAAGGAAGGAATTTCATTGTATCCGTTGGGGGACAAGTGCGCTTATTTAACCTTTGACCTTTAATTTGGGAATAGAACGTGAGTTCAAGTAGAAATAAATGAAGATATTTCAATACAATGTGTAATAACTAGTTTACAGTATCGGTAGTTCAAGTTCTTCTGATAATTCTTACATTACAGAGCATGGTATAACTTTGAAACCTGTTACAATTAATAGTCCTTTACAGTAAAAGTATCTGAATATATTTCAAGAGTTATGCCCGCCTTAAACGGTTTGATTGTCAACAGATACAAAGTTTGATTAGGCGAGCTTTGGCGAGGATTCAATTTGACATACTGAACGAGATTGGTGTTCGTTTTTCTTTTTCTTTTTTTTTCTTTTTTTTTGTCGGATCTGCACAGGTCAAACGGCTACAGCTATCAACTTCAAACTTTTTTTCAATATGGTTCCTCATCTAACTTCTGTATAGTTTTGTGGCATTATCGGGGGGTAACTTTTTTTGTATGAATTTTAGAAATTGAAAAAAAAAACATTACAATAACATAGCGGAAAATATATATATATATTCCCAAAAAAATGAAATTTTGCGTGAAGTTGAATTATATTTTGATACACATTTCTAAAAATTTTCAGCTTGATCGGGTCAGCCATTTCGAAGATAAACATAAAATGTGCTAAATTGGTACCACTGGAAGCAGTTTTTCCCCATACTATTACTATTCGCTCGTCTAACAACGCATATATGGCGTTTTCCTAGTCTAATTACAAAGAAACAATCGATATACCGTTTGTTTATTGACAAACAGATGAGGCGATACGAAACAAATGTATGCTGTAATAAGCAGTAAAAGTTGCCTGATTCTTCAGAAGTAAACATCAATCAGTTTCCTATAAGACCAACTCGTTGTAGTCTACCTGTTAACTTAAGTACTTAGTCTGTGCACGATTCTGTTACTATTCGTATTCTGTTCTATGTCTTGTTTCTACAGAATACGAATTTGAATTTGAAAGTAATTTGAATTAATTTTGACTTCGAAGATCCCACACGATTAGTAAAATACTCTTACTTTTTTGAAGGAGTATATTTTTAAGGGGGTACGTGCACGGTGCCATAATGAAAATAGAGAAATTCATTTTTTTTTTTTTTCTTCATCACGAACAAGTGTATTCGAATAAAAAGTATATCAAACCCAAGATAATTGTATGCTCTTTAATTATTATGACATTCTATTTCTGTGAATTCAACCAGTTTTAAGATAATACGTCAATAAATTTTATCACATTCTTGATATTTATTGACGTATTATCTTAAAACTGGTTGAATTAACAAAAATAGAATGTCATAATAATTGAAGAGCATAAAATTATCTTGGATTTGATACACTTTTCATTCAAATGCACTTGTTCGTGATGAAGGAAAAATATATAGTAAAGATGAATTTCTCTATTTTTATAAGCACCGTGCATGCACCGCCTTAAAAATATACTCTTTACTAATCGTGAGGGATCTTCGAAGTCAAAACCAATTCAAATTACTTCCAATTTCAAATTTATTTCCCGCCATTTTGGGGAGGATGGACAAGTTTAGTGTGAACATAATAGTGCCGACGTGGTGCGTATCGTACAATAAGTTATCCTCTTCACTTGACCGAAATACTTATTATCCTCGTCTCTCAGGTAGGCTTACACGCTCCGCGTCAAACACTCAACTCCGACATTATTTGATCTGCTGTTGTTCTCATCTTAAAACAAATCCTTCCCTTTTCACTCACTCAATCCTGACTTCTGCCTAACCACCTGTCACTCCCTCGACCGTTACGAGCGTCAGTCTCCTCCTATCTTACAACCGAAACGCTCGCGTGTTTCGAACCTGATGTGATTGCAACACGCCTACTGATAGTTAGCATGGTGAAGATGGATGACGATGTATTGGTTTGTTTTTAACCAGATATTGGTAATATTATTGACCAGGAGTAGAGGCGCCGGATGGAGAGAGAGAGAGAGAGAGAGAGAGAGAGAGAGACGAAATTGTCCCGTTGATTGATGAGACGTGAAATTTGGAACATTTGAATTTATTTGTCTCTTCTATGTACAAAAATGTAACTCTTCATTTATGCCATTTTTCCATTCTCCGATGACTGAAATTGTGGTTATTTGCTGCATGTGCATTGTCGTATTCCAGAGTTACACACACACACACACACACATATATATATATATATATATATATATATATATATACATCTCTCTCTCTCTCTCTCTCTCTCTCTATATATATATATATATATATATATATATATATATATATATATATATATATATATATATATATATATATATATATATATATATATAGGGAACGCTGAATTTCTACTAGCTGGCATTACTACTACCCGGGATTACTACTATCTGGAAATACTACAACCGATACCAGAAATAGAAATAATAAAAATAATATAAATTTGAAGCAAAATTACTACTATCTGGAAATACTACAACCCATATGAGAGACTAGAGAATATATTCAATTGAATACATGGAAAAATAGATTCTACTACCCGGCATTCCTACTAGCTGGAACTCTACTATTCGGAATTACTACTAGCTGATTTACTACTACTTGGACATACTACAACCGATGCTTCAGTAATTGTTATTTATTATTACATTTATCCATCTGAATTTCTACTAGCTGGCTTTACTACTACCTGGAAATACTACAACCGATACAGGATTTTATTATTAAAAATTGGTTGTAGTAATGCCAGGTTGTAGTAATTCCTGCTAGTAGAAATCCCAGCTAGTAGTAATTCAGTCATCTATATATATATATATATATATATATATATATATATATATATATATATATATATATATATATATTATATAATATATGTGAATGATTTGCGGAATCCATGTTTATCAATATATATAATACCTCAACGTTTCGAATTTATTACAAAATTCATTTTCAAGAGAGTATAAAGTATGAACATAGTTTTACTATGTTACATAGATTACCAAAAATTCATAAAGAAGGAGTTCCTATTCGTCCGATTGTTTCATCATTCGGATCTCCTACTCAGGAGCTAGCAAGGTTTTTAGCAAAATATTTCCAACCGCACGTAGAGAATGCGGCATCATACGTTAAGAACTCTAGCCATTTACTTGAAATATTAAAAGATAGTACGATTGAAGAAGATTTCTTACTTGTGAGCTTGGACGTAGTGTCTCTTTTTACCCAAATTCCCATATTTGAAGCTTTGGATATTATCAAGAATAAATTGAAACCCCCTGACCATATTCTTCAATTAACTCAACACTGCCTAACTTCTACATATTTCATGTATCAGAATAGATTTTATAAGCAGTTAGATGGAGCGCCTATGGGCTCGCCTTTGTCTCCAGTGATAGCAAATATTTTCATGGAAGATCTGGAAATTAGAGCACTGGAATCTGCTTTATTCAAACCGAAGCTGTACGTGAGGTATATCGACGACACTCTAATTCTATGGACTCATGGTAGGGTCAAGCTGGATGAATTTCTCGTTCATATGAATAATCAACATGAGAAAATTAAATTCATTATGGAAATTGAAGAGAATGAGAAACT
>OU015473.1:14158759-14161259 GCA_907164805.1 Brachyptera putata | reverse complement strand
ATGGAAATCTTCGGCATCGCTCATCTAATTACAGCTCATAATATTAATACTATTTTTCATAAGCATTGAAACTTGATACAGAATCATTGTTCCCCAATTAAGGCTAAGGATGAAAGGTAGGATCGTTTGAACGGGGCACCACAAGGGCTATCTCACCTCCCTATTTTAATTATTTGCCCTAGAAAATAATGTAGCTTGACACCAGGACTGCGGTGTTGGTGACCATATCTTTCCGCCGCGGATCACGTCTTTAGTTTTCAAAAGTCAGGATCACATTATAAGTATAAATCATTTCTGTGATATATCCGGACATTAGGGCTACCAGCATTGGTAAACCAAACACACGAATGTTGATATCTTTCTCTTTGAACAAGCAATGTTCACTTCTTCAAATAAAAATAAAATAAAATATAAAGTTCATCATTATAAGAGAGATATGAGTGATGGGCCTAATAGACCCATCACTCTACCAAGGGGTTAACAACTCCTGAAATCCGGTGTACACTTGCCATGAAATCCCCTTGAAATCCCTGAAAAACCTTGAAATCCCCGAAATTTCTTGGAATCTATTGAAATCTCTTGAAATCCCTGAAATCTCTCGAAATCCCTGAAATCTCTTGAAATCCCGGAAATCCCTCAAAATCTCTTGAAATCCCTTGAAAACACCTGAAATCTCTTGAAATCCCTATGAAATCTCTTGAAATCCCTGAAATCTCTTGAAATCCCTGAAATCTCTTGAAATCCCTCAAATATCTTGAAATTCCTGAAATCTCTTGTTATCCCTGAAATCTCTTGACATCCCTGAAATCTCGTGACATCCCTGAAATCTCTTGAAATCCTGAAATAACTGGAAATCTCTATGAAATCTCTTGAAATCCCTCAAATCTCTTGAAATCCCTGAAATCTCGTGACATCCCTGAAATCTCTTGAAATCCCCGATCCACTTTCACTATATTCACTATATTTCAATATTTCACTGGTCTATACATTTTCTTATTTTTCTTTCAAATGATGTATTACCCTATAGCAAAATACAACATTATCATCATATGTTTCCTGCAGTTAAAATGAAGTACCCATTAATTTAAAATTATCCAAAACCAATAACAATTCCAAATAAAAATGTGTAATTGTTCAATATTCCGCGCTCTTTTGACCACACTATAATCCCAGGTAAATGACCTCTAATTTGACGATTACCCCGTGTCGATATTATGACAGAGTAATGCATGCACACATTGTTGCCAGTGACTCATCATTTCAACTGGTGGTCAGGGCAACGAGACTTATGGTCATTTAATTGCTTCAAATACAATTCACACTGGAGCCTGCGGGTGAATGCTCGAAACGGCTGAGCGTTCGTGATGGAAGATAGGAGGAGACGAATGATCGTAGCGGCAGGTTGGCAATCAGGAAGTGAATATATTGCAATAACATGTCAAATTATTCGATGAACTTAAAAATATAATTTTTAATTATGAATATACGTTGTTGTTGAATTATTCTGTGCACATTTTTTAAATGATTTTTGGAAATGTAGAACTATTTTTACTTCAATAAAATATTGAGCTTATACGCTAAATGTTTGCATTATCAATGTACTTATATAACAGCTCATATAATTTTCGGGATATTTTGACATCCATTTTAAACTATATTGATTCCGAATTTTTCTAGATGAATGTTTATAAATGCATCCGATAAAAATTGAATACCAAAATATACATTTTTTTTGTAACTGCTCTGTATTTTCGAATCAATTTCACCGTTATAACTATTGAAATACTGAATTGAAACCTAAATTTCTTCTGAATTAAATCTATCTTTTTCAGTTTAAGAAATTCCTATTATGAATTAAATAAAATTCCACACCATACATCAAACTAAACAAATCAAACTACACTTAACTATTTCTAATACAATTGATTTTTTAAATATTCTTTTGGGGCAATCCGTCACAGATCAGGTAAACTCTCCCAGATTTTTATTCTATAAAAACGAAAATAAATTCCGCATGAAATTTGAACATTTCAAGTAATATCACGTATCGCACGTAGACGAGATACGTGTAAAGTACGTGTAAATGGTTCAAGAGAGGATATGTAAGGATATGGGAACACATGTAGACACCCGACTCAATCAGAGGAAACTGTTAAATAACAGTAATCCCTTTACGTGATTATTCGAGGCTTGTCAATCAATAAAAATGTCTACTTTTTCCTTATATAGTGTTATTGATTGTTGATTAATTTAATATGATCTGGCAATATGCTGTATCGTGTGTTACATTCATATCTGAGGCTTAGTGGCTTATGAATCTCCGTTAATTTATTCTTTCAGAAGTTAACAGCTGCGGTTAGCTTAACTGATCGACTGTTTAACCGTATATTTGTAATATGGGCTTATGACTTGTAGATTTCATGAATCAAAGATTTTTAATTGGTATTTGAAAATTGCGTTATAGTCAATTTTTTGTTCTTCTCATTTTTCTTTTTCTCCA
>OU015473.1:14136259-14158236 GCA_907164805.1 Brachyptera putata | reverse complement strand
AAAAACCCTTTAAAAAAAATTTTATACTAGAATCAGGAAAACTTTTTAAAAAAAATGGAAAAATTTTTAAACTTTAAATGAATAAAAAAAAACCCCTTTTTTTTCCCAACCCCCCTTTTCTTGTCAAAAAAATTTTTAAACCCCCCAAAAATTTTTAAAAACCCTTTTAATTCATATATAAAAAGCTTGAGGAAAATTGCCCGTCGGAAAAAAGCTTTCTAATACCCAAAAAAATTAGCCCCAAACCCTTTTTTAAAAACCACCTAAAACCCAAAACCATTTCCCCCCTTTTTTGTTTTACTTTTCCCCCTTAAGAAAATAAATGGAAAAAACAATAAATAAAAAGGGTGGGATTTTTATAAAAATGTTTACCGAAAAAATTTTAAAATGGACCCAAAAAAAAAAACCCACAATCTGATTGAAGGCCCCCCTATTTCCCTTTTCCCCAATTTTCAAAAAAAAGGGGTTGGGGCCCTTTTTGGGAAAAACCAAAAAAAAATTTTTTTTTTAAATTTTTTTAAAATTTTTTTAAAAAATTTTTTCCTTTTTTTTATAATTTCAAAGATAATTTTTTTTGGTTTTTCTTTCCCCCATTCCTTTTCCAATATTTTTGGTTTTGTTTTTTTTTAAATTTTTTTTTTCGATAATGATTTTTATTAATAATTTTTTTTTTAAAAATTTTTAAATCCCCTTTTAAAAGAAAATTTTTAAATTAAAATTGAGGAACTAAGAAAATGGTTCCCCAAATCCAAAAATCACTATAAACCCGTTTAAAAATTTAAAATTTTTTAAAAAATTTTAAATTTTTTATAATTTTTTTAAAAAATACAATTTAATAATAATAATAAATAATTTATTTAAATTTAAAATATTTAAATTTAAAAATTAAAATGTAAAAAAAAATTAAATAAATTAAAAAAATTTTAAAAATTAAAATTTTTAAAAAACAGAAAGAACTTGACATTCCGGGAACGGGATTTTTAAAAATTTTAGGTTTCCCATAAAATTGGTTCTTTTTAAAAAAAGGGTTAAAAAATTTAGCTTGGTTCCCCGTGCACCCCAAAAAAAAAAAAGACGTCTAAATTTTTTTGGTTTCCCCCTCTTTTATCGAAAAATTTTGTTTGAATAAACAATATATATTTGGAAATTAAAAACTGTAAAAAAACCCAAAAATTTTTAATTCGAAAGTATTTAAAAAAATTTTTAAATGGCCCAAAACCAAATTCAATATCAAAGGGATGACGCCAAAATTTTTAATTAAATTTTTTTAAATTGTAAAAATAATAAACCCAAATTTAGATTAACCATTTTTCGTTATTTTAAACCCGGGGGGTTACTAAAGTGGGGAAAAAAAAGGGGCAAAAGGGGTTCGGACCAAAATATTTAGTTTCTAAAAAAAAAAAAATTTAAAGGGTTTTAAAAAAATTTAAATTTTATTTTAAAAAAAAAAAAAAAATTAAATTATAATTCTCTAACCCAGGGGGGGGCCCCCTAATTTTGGCCAGGGGGAAAGGGGGGGGGAAAAAAACCCCCCAAACCAAAAAAAGGGGGAAAAAAAAAAAAGAAAAAAAAAAAAAAAAAAAAGGGGAAAAAGGAGTGCCCAAGGGTTTTAAAAAGAATAATTTTTACATTCTAGAAAAAAATAAGAGGGTTTTTTTGAAAGGGTTGATTTTTTATTAAACCATTAAAAACGTTTTTTAAAAAAGTGGCAAAGGAATTTTTGTATTTTAAAAAATTTTAATATTTAATTAATTCAAAACAAAAAATTTTCTTCTTTAATTTAATTTATTAAATTTTTAAATTTTTAAATTTAAAATTAATTTTAAAAAAAGAATGAAAAAAAACTTCAAAAGGGTTTTAGGGGGGGGGGGCAAAACTAAAGGGGGGGTAAATTTAGGGGCCATTCCCAATTTGTAAATACTATTAATAAAAATTAAATTTTTTCATTTTTCCATCATTATTAAATTTATTATTAAATTTTTTTAATTAATTAATTTAAATTTAATTTTTATCCCTTAAAAAGTTAAAACTAAAAATTAAAATTAAAATTTTGTATTTAAAATAAAATATTAAAAATAAATTTTAAATTTTTTTCCTTATTTTATTGCTTTTTCCTATGCCATAAGTTTTGGGGGGGAATCCCTTCCCCCCTAAAATGGGGAACACCCCTTTCAATAACTTAGGGAAAAGGGGCCCCTATGTTCCAAAAAAAACATTTTAAAAAAATTATTAAAAAAAAAATTTTTTTAAAAGGGGTTTAAAATCCCTTTTCAAAATTTTATTTTTAGTTATTAATGTTTAAAATTTTCTTTTAGGCATTTTCTTTCCAAAGTGCCCCCCCAATCTGATTTTCAATTTTTTTCCCCCCAAAAAAATGAAAAACCAAAAGATTGAAACGGCACCCCCTCTTCCCCTCCCCGGGGGGCAATTTTTTTTCCCCCCCCCTTTGGGGGGACCCCCTGTTTAAAATTTTTTAAAATTGGTTTTTTTTTGGGAAAAACCGTTACTTTTTTTGGGGGGCTGCGGCCGACCGCTTTTTCGGCCCCCCTTTGTGTCGACTACTTTTGGGACCATCTTATCAAAAATGGATTTTATAAATTTTTAAAATTTTTGGGGTTTTTTAAAAAAGAATGGCAAAGGGGTTCGGCCGCTGAAAATTTGTAAGGGATTTTTTAAAAACCCTTTTTAAAAACCGCGAAAACCCGAAAAAAAATTTTTTTAAATAAAAAAAATTTAAAATATTAAAATTTAATAAAATAATATAATTTTTTTAAAAATTTTTTTCAATTTTTGTATAATAAATTTTTTTTTCCCCCCTTTTTTGGGGATTTTTTTTTTTTCAAAAAAAAAATTTCCCTTTCAATTTTAAGGTTTTTTTTAAATTCAATTTTGGGGAAAAATGGGGTTTTTATTTAAAAAACCCCAAGAGGGGAAAAAAGATTATTTTTTTAAAATTTAAAAATTTTTAGGGTTTTTTTGGGTTTGGAAAGGGGCCGCCGGAATGGGGATTCCGGGAAAATTTAAAAACAAAAAAAAAAACTAAAAAAAAATGTTTAATCTTTATTCTCGGTAAATTTTGGGCCCACAAACTTAGGGAGGGAAAAAAATTTGTTACCAATAAGATTCAAATTGCGGGGGTTAGACAATTGGGGGGTAAAGGTTGGGAAAAATTTGAAATAAAAGTTTTTTCCGATTGAGGGGTTTTAAAAATTTTTCATTAAGGTCTTTTGCCTTACCCCAGGTAATAGGGGCCCCGGGCGAAATTTTACCCGGGTTTAAAAACCCCCCCCCTACCCGGGTCCCGGGGTTTTAAAAATTTTTATTATATATGATATATAATTTAAAATTTTTATAAAATATATTTATTAATTAAAAATTTTAAAATTGGGAAAAATTTTTTTTAAAAATTTAAAAGGGGTTAAACCCCCCTAATAAAATTGGGGGGTTTTTTGGGAGCTACATTTCCCCCCCTTTTTTGGGGAAGGAAACCCCTTCCCCCCCTGGGGAAAAGGATTTTGGGTTTCAAAAGTGGTTACCGTAATCGCCAACACCTGATATTTGGGGGGTTTCTAAAATTGGGGGGAAAATTGGTAATTAGTTCTAGGTTATTTTATTCCTCCCCCCTATTATGAAAAAATAAATTTGAATTTTCCCCCCTGGGCAACCATTTTTCCACATAAAATCATTGGGGGGGGTTCGGTCCCAAACATGGGTTTTTTACACTTTTTTTCATCTTTTTTCCCCCTTTTTTTTTTAAAAAATTTTTTCTCCCCCGTAACCCCTTTTGGGGTTTTTTTTAAAAAAAAAAAAAAATTATTAAATTTTTTTAATTCAAAATTTTTTTAAAATAAAATTTTTAAAAGGGGATTTTTCAAATTTTTTTGGGGGAAAAAATTGAAATTTTTTAATTTTAAAAATTTCTTTTTTTTTTTTAGGCCTCATTTAATTTGAAAACTTAATTAAAATTTTTCCTTGAATACCAAAAGGGGTTAAGGGAAAAAAACGAGGGGTTCCCCTCCCTTTTGGGCTTTTTTTTTTTTTTTTTTTTGTTTTTTTTAAATAGGGTAGGGTTTTTTACAATTAAATTTTTAAACCCAAATTTCCCTTTAAACCCCCTATTTTTGAATTGAAAAAAAACCAAAAAAACTCCCCCAATTTCTAAAACCCCTAAATTCTGACGGAAAAAAAAAAAATTTTCCCAAAATTTTCCCCAAAGTTAAACCGGGAATTTTTAAAAACCTATGAAAAATTTTTACCTTTTTAAAAAAAAAAAAAAATTTTTTAATACTAAATTTGAATGGGAAAAAAAAAAATTTGCATGATTGGTGGCCCAAATTTTTTTTATAAATAAATTAGATTAAACCCAAAAAGTTTTTAAAATTTAAACTCCTATCCAACAAATTTTTCCTTTTCCCCTTTTTAAAATTTTTTTTTATTTTTTTTTTTAATGAATTTTTTCCCCCTTTTTCCATACAAAGTTGATTTTTTTACATAACTTAAAATCCAAAAAAAATTTTTAAAAAAATTTTTTATTTTAAATCCCCCCCAAAAAAAAAAAAAACCCAAAAACAAAAAGGAAAAGTTCTTGGGGCGTTATTTTGGGAATTCCCGAAATTGAGCCTTTCCAAGTTGATTTACATTTAAAATCGGGGAAAAAAAAACTGGGGTTTTTGGTTTTTAAAAAAAAAACTGGGTTGAAAAACCTGCCTTTATAATTAGAACCTTTTATCTTTCGGGAAAAAATTATGAAATTTTTGTATTTTAAAAAACCGTCCAAAAAAATTTTAAATTTTTGGGGGAAATTTTTTTTTTTTTTTTTTTCCATTTTTTAAAAAAAAAATTTTAGTATGTTTTCATTTTGAATTTTAAAGTTAAAAATTTCTTTTTTTTTTTTTTCCTCGGTTTTTTGGGGGTTTTTTTTAATTTAATTTTTTTTGGAAAAAAACCTTTACCTTTTTTTAAAAAAAAATATTTTCAATTAAAAAATTTTTCCATTTGGAATTTTGACCTTACCCCCCAAAATTAAAAAAAAAAAAACCCCTTTTTTTTTATTAAATAATTTAAAAAAAACAAAAAAAAAAAAAAAAAAAAATTTTTTTCCCAAAAGGGGGAGGGAAAAACTTCCCCCTTTTTTTTAAACCAAATAAATTAATTTTTTAAAATTTAAAATTATACAACAGTTTTCCTTAAGGTAAGGATTTAAAAGGGGGTTTTTTTAAGGGGAAAGGGATTAACCCCCCCCCTTTTTAAAAATTTAAAAAAATTATGAAAGGGGCTGTTAAAATTCCCCCCAACTTTTTGTTTTAAATTAACTTAATATTTTAAAAAAAATTTGCTTTTTGCAGGGTAAAATTGTTAATATTTAAAAAAAGGGGGTACCAAAGACATTTTTTTTTTTATTAAAAACTGAGAAACCCGAAAATTTGAAATGTTTAAAATGTTTTAATTCAAAAATTTTTTTTTGTAAAAAATTTTTTTTTTTTTTAAAGTTATTTAAGGGACTTAATTTTAAAACATAAAAAAAATTTGTATAATGCCCAAAACTTTCAGTTAAAAGGGGAAACCCCTTTAAAAAAAGGAATTGTACACCGTTTAAAATTAAAAAAAAATAAAAAAAAAAAAAATAAAAACAAAATTTTCTATTTCAAAATTAATCCCCCTTTAAGCTTTAAAAAAATTTTTGTAAAGGGGTTTTTTAAAAACCCTTGGAAAAAAACCAAAATTTTTACTTTTCTTGAAAAAAATTGTATTTTTTTAAAAAAAATTAAAAAATGGAAAAAAATGGGAAAATTTTTTTTAAAAAACCCCCCAAAAAGGGGGGAATTGAAAATTGCCCAAATAATTGGAACCCCAAAAAAACCCCTTAAATTTTTAAATTTTTTTTTCTTTAATCCTTTCCCCGGAAACCCTCCCTTTTAAATCCCCCAATTTTAATCCCTTTAAAATTTTTGAAATCCCCAAAAATCCCGTTTCCTTAAAACCCCTTAAAAAAAACAAACCCAAAGGTTTTCGCAAAAACCCACGTTTTAAAATAAACCTTATTCCCATTTTCCGTTTGGAATCCCCAAATTTTAAAAACCCCCAAAAAATCCCCAAAAAAAAAAATTTTTTTTAAACCCCCCCCCCCCCCCCAAACCCAAAAGGCCAATTTTTTGTTCTTCTCATTTTCTTTTTCTCCATTTTTTATTGTGAGTTTCAGCAACGCACTGTAATGATAACTAAGATCTATTGGCGTCCCTGAGATTATGGGATAATGAGATGAAGGCTCGACATGAAACTTCTCCGTTCACGCGTACTTATCCAACTTAGAGCCGATTGTACCAACTGATGATTAAATATTAATTAGTTAATCATTACTTAAGGTACAAAAATAGCATAGGTAACCAAGGGTAATAACAAGTTAATTTGCTAATTTTTGCTTAATTCACTAATCATCACTTAGTACAACCAGCTCCAAGAAGTGTACAGTGTTTGTGTCAAATCGGTTAGACCATTTTTGAGAAATCTCACCTCAAAGTTTCTAAAAACCTAATAACAGGCTCTTGAGCAAGAAAATTAGGAAAATAAAATCTCTCCAAGAAACTTCGAACTTTCATTGAATGTGAACATGCACATAAATGATGACTATGAATTTGTATGCAATTCGGATCAGCCGTTTTAAAGGTAATTATTTAATGAATTATTAAATAAATGCTTTTCATTCATCAAATAGATAGAAGTAGTAAAATTGTTACCAGATTCACGGCTTTCTAGATTCGGTATCTACCGAGTGAATTATATTTTACGGGTAGCTGAGCGCGCGGGACTTGGCTCCCGTCGAGCTACCGCTCGACTATGTATGAGTAGGTATGTGTAGATAGGGTTTTCGAGTATACTTCATGTAGAAATCTTGCTCATCCCACAACTCACATATTGCGTTTGCCTAGAAAATAAAACAACACAATCATCGGAATACCTGCCAAAGACCAAGACGTAAAACTAGTCTTGTTTACCACGTACCGCTCGGCGACATTGCTCACTAACACTACCTGGCGGACTGGAGTGAATTACAAGATAGACATGTGCTTTACCTGCAATGGCCAATGCGTATAACACCGAACTGATGTCATTATTATATTTGTGATTATTTACACACATTTTCAAACATAAATAGTGAGGATATATACCATTGAACAGATATTTAAATTGGCCCAGCCTTGCTGTACTCACATTTCCGTATCTATCGGAATATAAACAATTACTTCGGTCTGCCTGGATGATTAAAACACCCGATGATAATACAGATAGCGTCGTCTCGTCCATTCATGATGGAACTAGAATATTCAATGAAATAAATTATTTCGAAGAAAAGCCAAAACTTGGATAATTATGTGAATCAAAGAAGCTATGAAATAATATTTTAAGAATTATTTCAACTGGCCTACCGCAGAAATACTTCGCTCCACTCCGATACGCGCGCTAGCATCGCTCTGTCGTCGCTTAGAAGGCTCTGTTTTGCGTCTTCTAACGCAGTTAGATAATAAGGTGTTTCTAATTACTGCCCATTCTATTCTATACTTGGAACAAATAAAAACATATCGTATTCCACTCCAGCTGAATCTCATTTATAAAACAATATAAACTATCTAAATAATTGCACTCTTTTGTACCATTTGTAGCTTATAACTGTCCGACACGTGATAAGTCGATTCGACGCTAACTTCGCATCAGCTGCGAACAATAATCATAATTCATGAGACGTGCAAACCCGACGTATACTTGCATCCACGAGAGACCAAACTACTCTACCAACTTGATAATAATAATCAAATTGTCTTCATTTTTGGATTACAGTAGGCCTATACAACGATATAATGAAAGATATAACACTAAAAACGAAAAAAAGCGCTTTTCAATATAGGATGAAATTTCCTACTGGATGCTCTATAACTTAGTTATGTTTTTCAAAACTGTGGATAGTTAATTGAAAATTGATATAAAAGATGTTAAAGCAGAGATCCTAAATTAAGAGGTCAATATTTGAACTTGGATTTTGAAATTTAACTGTTTCAAGACTTGTAATTTACGACTTTTTCCCTTCTGATGCAGTCTTATTCTGTCGATTATTTTCTTCTTTTCTCTTATTTCCAATCTATTCCTCTTGATCGACTTTTCAAACATGTGTGTTGAAGATCATGAATAACTAATACAATACAAAAAGTCGGTAATAGTTGAAGAGTATTACAAAGTGTTTGTTCTTGTTAAAGAGTATTAATTACTTGTACTTTGTTTGTGTAATTTTTATATTTGAAACAATTGATATATATATATATATATATATATATATATATATAATAATTAAACTTCGCGGATACGATCCTATATCGAGATATGTGGGATATTTTAACCATATCATCAAAGATACGTCTCGACCGGGAATCGAACCCGGGACCTTCGGATTGCCGGTCCGCTGCTCTCCCACTGATCGAGCTACCGAGACATTACTCTTATGTCATGTCATGAAGGTCCCGGACTCGATTACCGGTCGAGACGTATCTTTTATGATATGGCTATAAAATATCCCACATATTTATAGCTTGACATATTCATCGCTTCTGAAAATTGTTGTTGCAATTTCGTTATTGAATCCTTCAAAATACAACAACTAAACAAATATAACGGTTATATTTGTGTTTGTTGTATTTTGGTAAAAGACCTTCTTTTGTGGAAACAAGTATATATAGAATCTTGTATAGGCCTACTTAGAAATTAGAATGCATTGTGAGAGAGAATACGTGATTAAGTAATTTTAATCATAATTATAATTCATCAATTTTTAACTGTAAATTGTGTTTCCATTACCCGAAAGTTGACCGATATAATGGTATTTTGTGTCTGTCATATTGGCTAGCCGCTATGAATACCATATGTCTATCAGTTATAGCACGAGAGAGAGAGAGAGAGAGAGAGAGAGAGAGAGAGAGAGAGAGAGAGAGAGAGAGAGAGATCAGCTGTTATCATATAGACGAGTCGTAATGACAAGACTTTGAGTTATATTCTTTATATAGGCTATTGCAGTTAGTCGCTTAATTGGATGAGCGATAGCGAAGACTTCCAACCGACTCTTATAGAGCTTTGTCTGTCCAACAGACTTGATCATAATCAAGATGTACCCACTAGCAACTTCCAAGTGAAGTTTTCCCACGGTCAGTCAATCTGAGTCCAAAGTCCCACTTGTTTGAACCGTCTCTATCGCTCTTATATCGAGCTATAGAAAACAACAATGCTATACACAGCTCAGTAGAAATATTACCTTAGCAGTGGCATTTCTTTGTACGAACATTACATATCTTGTTCAGCAATATCACCGGTAGCCACTCTTATCCACATCTAGTTCACACGAGAGCCGCTAAATCGCGGCAGGCAAGCGGGGCCGCTGGCTCTGATTTGCCCGCAAGAAACCACAGATGCCTGCCATGTCCTTCTTGATATCACTATACAGTCTGTTGACATCACTACATCGTGTGAGCACTGCACAGGTCGCACGGTTCGACTGATCGACATGACACTTGTATGTATACGCAGACTTATCCAACTTAGAACTGTATAGGTTTGTGGTTGAATCGGTTGGACCATAATTGAGAAACACCGTCACAAAGTTTCTAGAAAACATGAGATTAGACTCTGACCTAACCTAACCTAACCTGAATGCGGAAAAATGAGGAAATCAAACCTCTACAAAAGAGCTCAAATTTTCACTGAATGTAATCATAAAATATTAAACACATTATTATGAATTTTGATGCAATTCGGACTAGCCGTTCTGAAGATACTGCTGGTACAGTATATACGTGTATATATACACATATATATATACACATATATATATATATATATATATATATATATATATATAGATATATATATATATATATATATATATATATATATATATATATATATATATATATAGGCCTATTGAAATGTGAAAATATGTCTGTTTCTTGACTGAAACTGTACTTCAAGAACCATATACATGACTATAATATTTCCTCTTACATACTCTGATGATTAGACCCAAAATACTCATATTTCACAAAATTAATTCCAAAATCTCTCGAAAGCTATAATTTTCTGTTGTTCAAACAAATCTGCTCTTGCAGCATCGATTAGATTGAAACATAGCCTTAAGAAATAACATTCTACATTGTCCTAACACATGAAAAAACAGTGCATAGATCTTTACCGTTATTCAATTTTAATTTCCAAAGTCATTTTAACGCCAAAAAATGTGTATCATTCGCTACGCCGATCTCCCGGCTAACGTTAACACCATATGCCTTATGGCACGAGCTAAATAATCTAATCGCACTAATAATACGTTCAACTCATTTTCACAGTGATAATAAATGTTTTGAAATAGTTACCTTTTTGTGTAATATACGACCACGCTGGTGGGTCGTAAAGTACGGTGAATGGGACCATTAGGGAGCGGTTGAAAGTTTTATAGTCCTGCAAATAGGCCTAGGTGATTTACCTGGTCAAAAACGGACGGATAGTAGCTGGATTTTAAGATTTGTGGCTGTTTTTTTTTTTAGATTGTTATTAGGTGATATTTTGAGGAAATTTATTTCTTAAGGGATGGAAATGTGTACTAAATTTACTTCCCGGTTTATTTAATTGAGGAATGTTATTTATTGTTGTTTTTAAACACTCAATATATTATGTGGGACAGTTTGGATGTTGAAAATATACTTGAATAATCTGGAATATTGGCCCATATTGATTTTTTAACAATTAAATGATTTAGAGCAATAATTTGACTATTTTATGTTTTGAATAAAATAATGTTCATTGCAAATATACAGTAGGCCTATGTTAGATGCAAGAATGGCCACCACGCTAAATCTCAACGAATGAAGTCCTCCCTAATGATGATGATATAATAGACTGACATTATAGGAACGTTATTGGGAACTAAATTATGTCCATCAGTGAATAATTAACTGCACTGCATATTGATTCAATTCAATCAATGTGATCAATGTTAGCCCTTATTTATACGATCTCAATATTTATGAGACGTATAACTTCCAATGCTGTTTACTTACATGTAATCAGTTGAATAACATAGTTTCAGTTTATATAACAAATGAACTCCTAATTCTTACATGAACAAGATTGAGATGAAGGAAAAGATAGATCATTTTCTCAATCACGAATTATCGCATTGTTCCCGAAGCCCGACCCGCCGAAGGTGTCTATTTACTACGTCTAGTTTATTAAATGCCCGAGTTACAATATATGGTTGATTATTTCCTCACGATTATAGGGAGATCGCTCTCGTGGGTCCATCCCAAACGATCCTACCTTGCAATACAATACCCCAATTAGGGAATAATGACTTTTTGTTATGTTGAAAAAATAACGAAATGTATGAGTATAATTGAAAATTGGGCCGTACCAATCCTGGTTTGTCTTCATCTGAGAGGATTGGTGAGAATAAATAGCGTGGGTAACCATAGTGTTAACACATTTGAACTGCCAGTTAGAGCTACTCCCAAGTTGGTATTTTAGGCACTTAGGCCTAGTATCATAGAGTCTAGTTAGGCTTATCTGGAAGTTTGTAAAAATGAACAACATGGGTAGCCATAGTGATGACAACTTTAAACTGCCAGTTAGAGCTACTCCCAAGTTGGTATTTCAGGCACTTAGGCCTAGTTTCATAGAGTCCAGTTAGCCTTATCTGGCAGTTTGTAAAAAGAAATAACATGGGTAACCATGGTGATAACAACTTTAAACTGCCAGTTAGAGCTAATCCCACGTTGGTATTTTAGGGACTTAGGCCTAGTTTCATAGAGTCCAGTTAGCCTTATCTGGCAGTTTGTAAAAAGAAATAACATGGGTAACCATGGTGATAACAACTTTAATCTGCCAGTTAGAGCTAATCCCACGTTGGTATTTTAGGCACTTAGGCCTAGATTCATAGAGCCCAGTTAGCCTTATCTGGCAGTTTGTAAAAAAAAAAAATGGGTAACCTTGGTGATAACAACTTTAAACTGCCAGTTAGAGGTTCTCCCACGTTGGTATAATTATTTTCAGGCATTTAATTATAATTTAAATTAATTGTAAATGTGAATTTAATGTTGCGAAATTTATATTGGGGACTAAGAATTGAATATAAAATGGGCTCAATAAGAAATACCACAGTTCATGTAGTATATCATTTGTATGTTATGAGATGAATGCCCTTCCCGTGTTTGGAAGAATGCAGAATTTGTCGACTCGTCTCTTCGTCTCTGATTACAGGAGATTCTGTGCACGAGATAATCAGAATGGAGGTGGTTCAATTTGATCGATATAATTTGATGATTTCGTTTTCTGATCGTGTTTATTTTTATAGATATAGTTGATGTTATCAGGTTTATCAGATCGGTTAAGAAGCGTTATGGTTCGTGATATACTATTATTGCGATAGTCGGCTGGAAATAAAACTGGATACGTTGGATCTTTTTGTTTAGTTTTACTGGGAATAGTATGATAAATGTGGGAATATTTGTGGCAGATTTTAGTACCTAGATTTTTAAATGTTATTCACAGAACTGCAACTTCATATAACTTCAATCATCACTCGCGTTATTTCTTTCATTCTAAGTGTCTAGGCCTTTCTATCTACACATATTCCATTATTGGACATGACAACCCTGAAAATAGATTTTAATGAATAATGACGCTATTTTTTCACCTAATTTTGGAGAAAACTAGAAATCATCAACTCAATCCCAGAAATTAGAATTAATTTAAATTACCACTTAAGACACACCCCTTTTTGTGCCTCGTGACGTAAGCATTACCCGATTGTATTCTTACAGTGTTCACGGCACGCCGAATGTCACACACAGTTGTACTAAAACTGTCACTGAAGCTCTATTTTCAAAGTTACATGGAAAGAAATGTATTCAGTGTAATCTGCAAATATCGACCTGCCTGAATAATGTTTCAAATATCTTCTACATACATTTCTTAATTAATTACACTCCATAATAAATCACCTTGTTTTTCGGTAAAAAACAATATTTTTCTACAATTATTCACGTACAGCTTGAAGCAAAAGTAAAAGTCTGTTTTTCTGACGACTGGAGGGTAGGCAACTTGTCAGCCAAACCGGCCAAACGCTAGAAACCGGTGTGGGGGGGGTCAGGCCAGGATCCAAAGTCCATATGCAGGTATACTGATGAAATAGGAATAGCATTGATTGAATGTATCACAGTTCGAAATATGAAGTAAAATAATTGAAGATATATTTTAGTATAGTTTCTGCTACTGAGATAATGCAATACTTGCAGAACATTGGACAAGACGCAACAGCAAATACACATTCAATTCAATTACAATTTCGAATAACTTCATACTGTACAAAAAATTGTAGTTCTGTGTTACATCTGAAATAGGCCATCTGTCAAATATGGTGATTGATTAGAGATGGTATATAGTATATACACACACACACACACACACATATATATATATATATATATATATATATATATATATATATATATATATATATATATATATATATATATATATATATATATACATACATTTTTTATAAATACAAAGTCAATGAGAAACAATTCTTCAAAATTCAAACTCAATCGATCAAGCGTGCCATTTTAGAAATATGACAATATGGTTTTCTTTCGCACTTTTAAATCTATTATTATCTATCTTATCTCAAAAATATAAAATTCCGATCCGATTTTCCGTAATTTGTTGAATATATCACCCAGTTGGATAATATGAGGCTTTTTTTGTTAGTCAAGAGCAACGAGTGTGTCTTTTCATCAGAGTAAAATGCATGCTACTCACCCACACACAAACACGCTATTTCTCCTCCATAATTTTGTTCACAATTTAGCGGAACATCTGATAGGCCTATCATAAGTTCTATTTTAACGAATAATTTGTATCATGAATTTTTGTTGAATTTTGCTAGTATATTTTTATTATATTTGTTAATTGTGCATTCGGTTTTTGAATTGTTTAGGGTCCTTTATAGCCTGATTGACAGGCTGAAATATACATTATCTGTGCAAGTGTGAAAATCATCTCCCAACCTGTAAGAATTTTAGTACCAAATACTTGGCTATGATTATTTATTGAATCTATTACAAAAAATGGTAATAAAAAAAGTGGAAAACTCACTATATATATGTAATAGCTCGATCTTAATATGCATATAGGCCTACTGTTTCAAATTTCATCACTTTTCATCACTTTTGAGATTGAATGGGGATCTACACACCTACGTCAGATCTTACCCCCCGACTCAATGAAAATTTCTTATCGTCCTTCAACGGACCAAATTTCACTTTTTTCAATGAACTAGGCGAACGCAGAATATGCGTTGTGTGATGAGCGAGATATCTAGAAAGTAAAATCTAAAACTCTACATACCTTGATCATATAAAATATACTTCATTCGATACCAGCGAATCTAGAGAGCCGTGAATTAACAATGCAACATTTTCGATTATTATCTATATTCAATGAATAAAAAAAAAATAGTTTGGAGAGAACTTTTTATTCATAGAAAATAGAAATTATGGTTTCAAAACAGCTACATCGCGGACACGGAATAAAAAATCAAATATAAATGAGTGACAAATCATGTGGAGTATAATGATAATACAGAATTATAAGACATGGAAGACAATAATATCTAAAATCGTTGGTAAATAACTAACAATAAGGAATATGATTATGACAATCAATTTCAAGAATGTGTGGGTCAAATAAGTTTTTTCTCAATTTGGCCAATTTGATGAGTTTGGCCAATGCAAACGTTGGAATTGTTTACTATCCCTAAAATTATTACCCTAGATGTATTGTTCATGAGTTACATTATGACAAACGATTGTTTTGGGGTGGTAAGAACGAACGAACGAAACTATAACTATACGAACGATCCTACCGTGTATCCTTAGTCTCAGTTGGGAAACGATGATGTATGTATACAGTTTCGATGTTTGAAAAAAAAGTCTAAAGGTGAATGATACCTAGAAAAATATCATGTTTTCTTCCGACTCGATTTGGACTGATGGATGAGGGCTCTGAAATCGCTCATCCAACTATTGTATTCTGAAAAAACTTGGCAAACACAGGATTTGCGTGGTAGGATGAGCGAGATATTTATATGAAATACAGTCGAAAACTCCACACACATTGACTGGTCTTCGGTATAGCTCATCCAAATATTTTAAATTTTACAGATCAAATTACACAATAATTCTGTCCATGCTTTTCAAATATTATGATTAATGAATACAAATCAAAGAGTCAAACTATGAAAATATTCCCTAGATTCCTTTGAATTTTCTTTTTTATGTATCTTTCTTCATATATCAAACTAGTTTCACGTTCATGATCATATTGTTCTTTTCCCACTAAGTTATGAAAGATGTAGCATTACATACAAAATTTGGCTTAAATAAAGGAATACAAAATATTCATCCAAATGCCATGTGATGAGAATATAACTATATTGTATTTTATTCCATACTACATTTTATTTTCGAAAACAATCCACCATTTCGAGGTGAGATTCTCAAAATCAACTAAACACTTGAATCGAATCGTGAATGAAATTGTCAGAAACTATGCACTCATAAAACCTTTATTCGATTATTTGTTCAGAGTTTTTCATAAACAATTTCGCCTGAAACAAAAAAAAATAGTCATATGAGAATTTAAGAATTCGCGTTTCTGACCATTTGAGAGCAAAATGTTCTTTTCTTCTACTTCGTAATGGAATAATTTCAACTCACATTATGAATTGACAACAATGGCAACAACCCTTAAAACCTGTTTAACTAGTTAAATGGCAACATTGCTTGATAATACGATGATTTACAAGTACGCAGATCAAACTGCATGTGAGCTTCAAACAGAATCGTTCAAATCAGTCAGTATACCTGTGATGAGACTTTGCACCCTGGCCCTCACCGGTTTCTAGAGTGTCTGACAAGTTGCCTACCCCCCAGACCTCAGAAAAAAAGAGACTTTTACTTTTGCTTCAAGCTGTACATAATATGAGAGACAAAAATATACATTCTAAAGGTGCAAAATGTTCAGGCACTTGTTCTCTATTATTTAAAAATTACTTCATGATCTAGAATTAACATAAGCCTATTACAGTCTGATGCGAATGCAATCCAACTGTCCACAGCGACTAGGTGTTGGGAATACACAATTAACTTTCCTTCTGATTGCCTTCTGAAATATTACTCATATGTTCCGTCTCTGTTATATAGACCAGAAATAAAAGCTCTTAAAAGTGCTTCGTTTAGAAGTTTACAGCGTTTTTGGGTAGGAAATGTCAGTTTGACTTCTCTAATATACATTTTTGTGGGCTATACGTTAAATGAAACTGACAAGCAAAATTTTGGCGTTTTGACCCTTTTTTGGGCAAAATTCACGCCCATAAGGTATTTTTTTCAATTCTTGGGATAACTGTCATAACTCTCGATGTAATCAACATACAAGAAAAATAAACACACTGGTAGATGAAGACACTAATAAGGACCGCCAGCACTCAAGAATTTGTGTTCTTATGCGAGTTTCTGTTAGTTTCTTCATTCTCATTTATACTGGGCCTGTATCAGAAATCATAAGCAGAATAAAATGAGAATTGAATTGAATTGAAATTTATAATTAAAACCGAGTTGAAACTAGGACAAAGGTGTGATTCTATCACATATTTCATTCACGTTTTGGCTCTCCATATTTAGTGTATCATTGTTTACAAGAGAACCAATTTCAAATAAGAATCGTCAATGATGTAAAATACAATCAAGTTCGTGGTTTTTCGGAGGATTTTTTTTTATTTTTCCACATTCGTTAACAAAATACATCGTTTTGGTTTGGTAGACCAATAAAATTATCTCTCCAAAAAATGTACAGATTTGAACAAATTTTGAATGAATTATTTGCGAGATGCCTACATCAATATGTAAGTTTTTATTTTTGGACAATACGCGTGGAACGGATAATTTAAGTTTTGATTCATAATCAAGATTAAAAATTTGTTTCAGAGTAGAAACTTCAGAAGTTTTATTTTAGAAACAACCAAGAAGTTTAAATGTTGTTGTCACTTCATTCATACAACTGAGTCGTGTCGACCAGTAGCTAGCACGCTGAACCGTCATCCAGGAGACCGGGGTTTGTTTACCGCCACGGTCGACAATCCTGAGACAGGTTTCTGTGGTTCCTCTGTCCTTCAGGATATCAATACTGAGATGGTTAAGTAACAACAGGCCGCGACCGACTCCTTCCCACGATCCAGAAACACATAAAACAATGAACTCTCACCTCATCATCCCATTATCTCACATATCAATCACCGACGCCAATAGATCTTGGTTATCAATACAATGCGTCGTTAAACCTGATATAGATGGATAGATGTATTCATACAAGGAACAGAAATAGTTCAATAGAGAGAGAGAGAGAGAGATAGCATGTTTCTCTGGTTAACAAATATAGCATCTAGAGAAGTTGAGGGTGAACAAACTAATATAATATATACTGAATGACACCCTTGGTAGCTCAGTCAACTGAGGCACCGCTTCGTTTTGAAACTGAAGTCACCGATGGGCGTGGGTTCAAGTCCCGCATAAGGCATGGGTTTTTGCAATCGTCTTTTAACCTATCATCACTTCATGTGGTTTCATAATCACCAGCTCATTTGTACCCCCGTTTAACCTAGCTGTTGGTGTTGGTTCAACCTAGCTGTATATATATAGGCCTATATATATATATATATATATATATATATATATATATATATATATATATATATATATATATATATATATATATATATATATCTTTATCTAGGCTTCTGTCCTACGCATGCATAAGATTACTTAAAAAACAGAATGAAGATCATAATCAATCAAAATATAAAAATTAGCAATAATAACATATTTGTAAGAATGATAAAATTACAACGGGACAAGAAACAAAATATGCGTTGATATAAAACAAAGTATAAAACAAAAAACACACAGACAACGCTCTATAAGAGAGTGGGATGGATGTCTTCGCTATCACTTATCCAATATTACATTATTCACTTTAAAAAAATACATATCATTTCAAAGAAGCTTCACAAAACAATTAACATCTACTGAAAAAAAAATCTGTATTGTGTATTATTCCCATCTTTGTAGTACAACTCCTATCTTCTGTCATCACTCAATATTTCCTGATGCATCGATTGTACTTGCGTCCTGCGCCACGGTAGACGTACTGATTATAGTGTACATGAACACAATACACCCCTGATGAGGTATCGGGACCAGCGACCGTCAATCATGAAACATACGGCGAGACTGACGGTCGGCCCTGTGTACAACATGCGATGTGAACGACGTTTACAAGTATACTCGATCTATGGGAGGATAGTTGTTATAATAGTGTACAATCGAGTTCTGAAGTGTGAATTGTTTTCCCGGTAGTTCTTGAAGGTTTAAATCACGCTGAAATATAGGAGAGAAAAATGTGAACTGTTTTAGAAGTTCAAGGTTTTGTTGTATTTGCAATGGGATATATATATATATTTTTTTATATATATATATTCCCAGTTCATTAGGAGATAGATTTCACCTTGATAATATGTTTTGTAATAAACATGAAACGTTGGTGTTTAAACTAATTTGTTTGAGTTAGTTTATTATATTTACACAAGATACCTAAAGAAATGTATCATTATATATATATATATATATATATGTATATATATATATATATATATATATATATATATATATATATATATATATATATATATATATATATATATGTTGTAGCCTAGGAGGATTTAATATTAACTTATATTAAATCCTCCTAGGTTGTAACGTAGACTTTGAGGGCCGGAGGAAGATGATAATAAGTCACTTTTCGGTGATTTGCCTTTCCTTGAAACAACTAGTGGCTCTAAAAAGAGCCTTGGGTTTCGACGTTTCGGCTGAAAACGTTCAGCCACTTTCAGGGGTCGTTTCAGCCACTTGATTGCCGGCCACCACACAACAACGACTCCTGAAGATGGCTGCACGTTTTCAGCCGAAACGTCGAAACCCAAGGCTCTTTTTATAGCCACCAGTTGTTTCAAGAATTGGCAAATCACCGAAAAGTGACTTATTATCATTTATATATATATATAGGGTCTATATATATATATATATATATATATATATATGAGAAGGGGATGGTGTGAATCACCCGAAACGTCAAAGGAGTTGGACAACTTGGGTTGGGGTCTCCACGGCTTTTGTCTTATTATAAGCGGCACTATCCGGAGAGTCGACAACATTTATATATATATATATATATATATATATATATATATATATATATATAGTTTCCATTGATTGGTCGCCCAATGGCTGTTGTCTCGAGTCACTCTTCCAATTACATCAGTCGTCAGTGCAACGAGTTGATCGTTCCATTGGTAACAATGACTGGTGATTTCACCGCGTGTTACTTCTAATAAGTAGACCCTGTCCATACAATGTACACACAAAGACACAAGAAACTGGCGAAATCTGCAAACACGTCACACAGAAAATAGAATACATTCAAATCATTCGAATATCTTCGAATTTCAAATTAACATTCTATATGGATTCACTGTATGATTGTGTTGTTACATCGTATGAATAAATATTCAGATATTCAATTGAAATTGGATCTTCCGAATAGGAAAATCTGGATTAAAATTATGTCTAGAAAAGAGTCAGTATAATACATTATCAATATGTCATCTATTCTGTATTTCAAATATATTCGAAATCTTCACAGCTTAAAGGACATCACAACCCTGAAACTAGATATCAATGAATAATGACGATATTTATCTCCCTGATTTTAGAGAAAACTAAAAATCAACATCTCAATTTTGAAAATTTGAATTAATGTTTTGTTTCCATACAGAATCATACAGAATCAGGCAATATCTACGTCACGACTCAGAAAAATAGCCGGGTCCTGGAGAACAAATAAATGAATTATGTCAGAAATTGAGATGATTATTCTCTAAAATCGGGGAAGTGAATATCGTAGTTATTCGTTAAAATCTAGTTTCTGGGTTGTGATGTGCTTTAATTGTAATTCTCGCGATAATATTCGTTTGAGTTGAAAATGTATCCATCCGAATGTTGATGTATTCACGGACAAGATGAATAACACGGAAGAATTTCATGAATAACTCGGAATATGAATAACTCTATATTCACAGGGCTCAACAATGCCACACGTCAAATCATTCTAAAATATAGATATCTCCAAATAATAAATCGTAGTAATGAATTATAAATTGAACTGTCTTACAAGTATTCATAATTAACTTTTATAGGAGACAATCATCTGTATAAGATGAATCCGATATTAATAAAAGAAATGTAACACTTTTGATACAAAATTCGCCTGACAATTGAATTATAGCTAGAATAAATTATGGTCATTTTAATGCTGGAACTTTATCTAAAACATTCACAAATTCTGTCGGGTTAAAATGCATGAGTTAAAATATCGTGAGACCAAATAACAATATTGATTCGTACAAATTATTTCTCCAGTATCAAATATTATAAACTGCGAGTATACCCTAGTTCAATAACTACATCAATAAGCTAATATTGGTTTTTGTTTGATGATGCGGCGACTGCAATAAGGGCGGTGAGAGGCTGGTAAAGGGCTGAGCCCGTGACCATAATCTCACCCTTGTTACCGCGCTACAACCCCTTTTCTCTTCACAACCATCTTCACATCATAACAGGGTAGAAAAAACACGACGGCGGTGATTAGGACACAAAAGGTGTTTGTTCAGACCTACGATTATAACCACGTCTTCTGGACCAGGGAGTCGCAACTAGCAGCACAAAACAGTTCCTCTGGCCGAGTAACAAAGCCACAGCCTTTGCCATTGGATGAGACAGTGTCTCTCAGTGGTGTATTCGTGAAAATAAAAGTACCAGGGCGGTGATAACTGAAAAAACCCATTCATCCCAACGGGGGGGGGGGGGGGGGGACTTATGAGCCGTAACATGCCACAATGTCAGTTTTAGGAGATTCTAATTCAAATATAAAATAAAAATTTTGTGGTAAATAGTGAATAGTAAATACATTCCTTAATCCTTTCTAAGGTTGTACAAAACATGTTACAAACTGACTCTATACACTACTTTACAAGATTCTGTCATTATTGTAAGGTCTGACGTTGCAAATAAATATTGGCAGATTCCATCTATCAGGATGCATCATTTTTAAGATTGTGCGTTCACAAGTTAGCTCGTTCAAGTTAGCTCGTTCTCTTTATGTCTTCAAATATGGTTTTCAAGAGAAAAGGTACAGGGGCGCGCCCTGCCCCAAAATTAAAGTACTAAAGCGCCGGCCCGGCCCGAATACATACACCACTGCAGTATCTTATCAAAAAGAAATGAATAAAGAAGACGGTGATCAAAGCCTAGCATTGGAAAGTTGCTGATACGCTGCTAGTGTTGAAAAGTGGAACTATAGTGACAAGTCACAAAATAAAACGCGCGCATATTTTCAACAATGACTGTTGTTGAAATATGGTATTGTTGACTTGGCTTTGTGTAACATTTCGTCGGCCATATTGCAACTATATTAGCGCATTCTGTTGTTACTTTTCATGTCGAATTGAAGTCAAGTCTGGCGTGAAGCAGAACGACAGCGAGGGCATTTTCTAGAGACAGGATTTCAAATTTGTTATTCGAAATATAAGCAGAGGCAATATTGTGTATGTAGGTTTCAATTTGAATCAAATCCTCGATATTATCGAGAATATTTCCAGAATTTGAAATATTTCAAATGTCTATAGGCCTTATTTATTTACACCAAATTATGACAACAGGTCGGGCATACAAAATGATAGACAGTGGAAATTGAGCGATAATTACCGGTTAACTTAT
>OU015473.1:14098759-14133759 GCA_907164805.1 Brachyptera putata | reverse complement strand
AGAAATGAAATCAAATACTAAATTATTTATTTCTCATATATAGTATGTATGTATAAGTTACGTACATTATCATACTTTGATAAGTTTTGCCGTCAATTATTCATTCATAGGCAATGTGTTGTTTCTTTCACTAGCAAATATTTTTTTTATTTATTTAGTATCATTAAATAATTTAAATGAATAAATTCAAGTTGGTTTGACGTATAATATTGAATATAGTCGTCAGTTCACTGATGTTATCTATCGTTCCATGTAACACAACCAGGCCAAACGAAAAGAAATTGCAACGTATTATAGAATTATCTTTAATTGGTTTAAAACTCTCTAGTTTTTATTTAATGTCAAGTAACTTCTTCCAGCGCACAATGTATCAATCAACGACGTCGTGTAACGCAGGTAGCCCAAGGAGGTGGACGCGTGTCGTTAACGTGTAACGACGTAATAAACATGTCGTCGTTAGACAAGTCGCTCGTAACTTGTCGTGTGGAACGTTTTTAGTGGTTTTTATTGACTTTTTACTCGTCTAAGCGGCGGTGACAAGAGCGTTCGATTCGTAGTCTGCAAGATCCGGTTCAAGATTACCTGTTGAGTCCAGTAGCAGAACTATTGGAGAGAGAGGGGAGAAAGATCCCCCCCCCCCCCCCCCCCCTTTCACTATGAATGTCCAATTTTTAGTGGTGATATACGTGGTTGAATGAATTCGAATTATTAAGTATATTAGGAAAAATGCAAAATAAAATATGCATTGGTGGGTGAGCTATATAGCCAGCATATATTTAGACAAGCTTTAGCGAGGATTCAATTTGACATACTGAAAAAAATTGCGTCTTTTTCATGTTTTTTTGTCGGTTTTCCACAGGTCAAACGGCTACAGCTATCAACTTCAAACTTATTTTTCAATATGGTTCTTCATCTAACTTAGATCTGTATAGTTTTGTGGCATTATAGTGTGGTAACTGTTTTTTTATGAATTTTAGAAATTTCAAAAATACCCATTAGAGTAACACAGCGGACAAAAAAAGAAAATATTTTTATTTTCCAAAAAAATGAAATTTTGCATGAAGTTGAATTACATTCTGATACACATTTCTGGAAATTTTCAGCTTGATCGGGTCAGCCATTTTGAAGAAAAAACATAAAATGTGCTAAATTGGTACCACTCGAAGAAGTTTCTACCCATTTGAACCCATACTATTACTATCCGCTCGTCTGACAACGCATGTATATGGCGAAATGTAATGGAATGTGAATATGAAATGTAATGGAGAGCTGTAATATATGCACCTTGGTCCTCGAGTTCCGAACGATTATGTCACTGCTTTCCTGTTTCATGCATTACTCATTTTAATCGTTCTACAGACTGATTGGTTTAAAGTCCACCTGTTGCTTACATTCTCATTGGGTTTCTCATCGGGTATCTTCGATTGATGGAAGAGAATAACATAACTAGGAGTTGTAAAACTAGGAAAACGCAGAATGTGCGTTGTGAGATGAGCGTAGAGTATGGAAATCTGGAATTAAAACATATTCTGTCAGCTCAATCTACATCTACAGACCTTGGACTACTTCAAACGCTGAAAAACCTTACCTGCAACTTGTTGCTATTTATAGAGCAACCTGTCGCATTATACACTTTGCTTTACATGTTTTGATCCTGATATTCGATGAAATGTATACTTTTATTGCGTTTTCTTCGTTATTTCTCATCCGATTGTTGCACAAATTATTGAAAATGTGTACGATAGTTGTTTTCATATTCTGTATCAATTTGAGAGCTTTTGAAAAAAAAATCGTTCTCAAGTATTTCCCCTGGGATATTCTTATGGGGATTTTCTCAAACTTTCCAATTTTTTTCGGTAAATTCGTAAACCTATTTTCCTGAAAAACAATACCAACCCTATTCTGGTGGAACACCAATATCACAAAAAAGTTGGCATCTTTTTCCCTTTTAATTTTAGGCCTATATATTTATATATATATAAAATAAAAATAAATTATTATATATAGATATAGATATATTAATTTCATCCAAGGTATCTTAATATTTAAATTTTTAGTATTTTGTAATATTTTTCAAATTTAAAAAATTTCTAATATTGCATCTTCTTGCTCATCGTTCATGCTTCTTCCCAACTATTCGACATGTTGTTAACATATTGTTAACCATCCCTAACGGTGCTTGAGGGATGAAGCAAGACTAATAAATGATTATACCTTGCCTCCGTTTATTGATTCCATCCTCACCAGATACATAATCACAAATATTAATATTTATTTCACCTCCTATACCCTACATTTTCAAGACCTGTACGTATAGGTCAGTTTCGTAATATCCCTCCGTTTAATCTTCCTATCAGAAGTTGACTTTTAACATTCATCTTGTTCGTTTCACGAATTCAATTTCTAGAAAACTTGTGAAAAGATTACAAAAGAAACCATTTGAAAAAATGATCTGTGAACCTTTTTATTTACCGACATTTTATTCTAACAAAAAATAACAATAAAATCAATTCAGAATCACTATCAAAAAAAATCTTCACCCTGAGATTTATATTCATTCATATTTTTTGTTACAACTTTTTTGTGTAGATATTTCTTGTTAGTGTGGTGGTAGTACGAGCGGGTTTGTTTATGAATGAATGATCGACAAAAAGTTAGTGAATTAAATCTAAGTGTGAGGAGAAGTTGTTTGTGTTTGTTTTGTTGTGAATAATTGGTAATTGATTTGACTAACAAGCGCGTTGTTGTGACTGTCCAATCAAATCGTTCCCTCCGAGGCTGGGATGTGTGAACAACGAGAGTCGGATGGTCTGATGGAACGTAGATTGAACATGAAAAACTGGGAAATAAAGTTATAGAAAATCAAATGAAATACAATAATAGTTGATGATATGGTGACATGAAAATGTAACATTTTATAGAATGTTCATGAGCTGATTTGATCAAAAATACACTCTGTAGCTATCATTTCACACACTACTGAAGTGACATTTTTCTCTATCGAATCCAATACTTATAATGTTTTCGAGCGAATATTTCCGATAATATATATATATATATATATATATATATATATATATATATATATATATATATATATAAATATATATGGGAAATCTCAGTAATTTAAAAAATAAATATGAATAAATTACTAAAAATTCATAAGAATACAACGTTATTCATCTCCATGGTAACCTCTACTTTTATCAACAATTAATATTTTGCCTTTATATTATACATTACGTATTCTATAAGATGAGCGTTAGCGAAGATTTCAATCCTACTCTCTACTCTTAACGAAGCTTTGTCTGTGTGTTTTTTTTGTTTTTTGTAAACACTGCACAGGTCGCAGGGTTTGACTGATCTACGTGAAACCTTTTTGATGTACGCAAATCCAACCGAATGAAACTGTATAGTTTTGGGGTCAAATCGATTGCACCATTTTTCTCATCTCAAAGTTTCTGAAAACCCCATAAGATTAGGCTGTAGATGGAAAATTGACAGATAAAATCTCACCAATATTATTCAAATTTTCCTCAAATTCAAACAAGAAATAATAAACATTTGCGTTCAATTCGGAACAGCCGGTTCGGTGAAAATAAAATAATAAATATTATTTATTTATCGAAAATATAGAAATATTAGCGGGGAAATATTGCATTGTTGAATTCACGGCTTCCTAGATCCATTGGCATCGGATAAAGTTCAATTTATATGATCAAGGTGTGTAGAATTTCGCTCATCTCACAACGCATATTCCGCGTTTGCCTAGTTTACATGTTTGAAGTTATCAATCTAGAACAACTAAATCCATTCTTGTTTGGGAAATTATCCAACACTTGTAAATTGTAATACGTTGTTTTCATGACCTGCGATGCTGCAGTAACAAACTCTTCAAATTGCTTCACCAAACTCCGTTTCATTTTCACACCAGAATATCTATAAAAGTGTAAATAAGAATGTTTTAAAAGTGAACATCAGCAGAAAATGGTATAAATAACTCTATAATTCCTCTGCGGTTTACAGTTATAATAAAGATAAGCTCAACTTTCCATGTCTGTAGCGCGTGATTCTTGGTACTCACCCTCCTTCCTTCCTCTTACAGTATTGTCTAGCGCACAGAGCAATAATCCGTCCCTATTCACTGCCAGACTTGATGCATTTCAACAATAACAACTGTCTTTCAACGCAGTTAGAACAGAATTAAAAATATATCGTGAATTTTTATTGAAATTATTGCTGATTCATTGATGATAGTCAAAGCCAGTAGCATTGCAGGGTAGTTCTATGGTGAGAGGACTGGAGAGAATGGTGAATATATTTAAATATTAATTGATGATGATTATATTGTTTACTTAACGACCCCACCAACAACTAGGTTATACGGGGGTAAGAATGAGTAGATAATAATGAAACTATATGAAGTAATGATGAGGTGGAAGGACGTTGACAAAAACCCATGCCTTAGGCGGGACTCGAATGACCTTTCACTTATCATCGATGACTTCATAGATTTATCATCACGTTCCGATTCGTACCCCCATATAGCCTAGCTGTAAGTGGGGTCGTTGTGCAAACAAATAATCATCATTTATTTTCATATCCCCACATATAAAAATAAAAAGCCGGACTTCATTAACTAAATCATGAAATATGACTGTTCGAAGTTTGTTAGTTATGATCGTTCCCTTATATGGTATTCGACAAATCATTAAAACGATCCATATTTATTGCACTTCAATTATTCAATGTTTTTACATCAACATTAATGAACGCATGGATTCATCAGAATTACGATCATACCGAATATAATATTAGTTTATTTTAATCTAATATAAAAATAAACAATGCATGACAATCGTTCATTGAACTCGTGGAACTGTAGAAGATTGGTCATTTATTTTTTCATTCTTTGTTATTCATTTTTTTTTGTCATTTGTTTATTTTCATTCCCACTAGGCCTATATATCGATATATCACCGTTCTATTTTGATAATTAGGTACTAATTGAGGAAATCGTTAAAATACATGGGTATGAACATATTTTCACTAAAGGCCTATTTGAATAGGCCTATAGTGATTATTTGAATATCTGAAAAATATCAACTCTATTGAGGGCAAGGTAGGATCGTTCGGACGGGCCACCATAATGGATTTTACCACTCCAAGGAAAATATCCACCATAGGCTTGACTCATTTAACAAACCATTAATTTAACAGGTAATATGAACTCTCCCAAATAACCTGAGTTTTGGTGGGGTCGTTAATCGAACTGAATAATAAACATAGTGAACTCAAATAATCACAGAAATAGAGAAAAAATTGAACGTACTGTTTTGGAGGAACAATCTTGGACTTATTTACTAATGTATTTCCTCTTTTTCGATTGTTCTTATTTTCATCTCGCAATTTTCATTTCCTTCGCGTATAATTTATTTCATATGAAAAATTAAAATATTTTCTAAGAATCAAATTGAATCTCTTTTAGTAATTTCAAAGGACATCTCCCAATCACCAGTATAGCTGCCTACAAGACGCCCCCATGGCTCAGTCAACTATCGCTAGCTGTAGAAACTGAAGTCACCGTTGGGCGTGGGTATAACCTAGCTGTTGGTGGGCTCGCTAAGCAGCATTAAAATACAAAAATCACTTCCTACTGTATGGGAAAACGCCATATATGCGTTCTTAGACGAGCGGATAGTAATAAAATGGGTAAAATTGGGTAACAACTGCTTCGAGTGGTAACAATTTAGCACATTTTTTCTTCAAAATGGCTAACCCAATCAAGCTGAAAATGTCCAGAAATTTGTATCAAAATGTAATTCCACTTCATGCAATTTTTTTTTTTTTGAAAATAAAAATGTTTTCTTCCGCTGTGCTATTCTAATGGGTATTTTTTACATTTCTGAATTTCATAAAAAAAAAGTTACCACTCGATAATGCCACAAAACTATACAGATCTAAGTTAGATGAGGAACCACATTGAAAAAGAGTTTGAAGTTGATAGCTGTAGCCGTTTGACCTGTGGAGAACCGACAAAAAAAACATAAAAACGAACACCAATCATCTTCAGTATGTCAAATTGAATCCTCGCTAAAGCTCGTCCAATGAAATAAATATCATTATAGTGAGAGATTTCAGACGTTTGGAATTCTTATTTCGCATCTTCTATAAATACTAATGATTACTCCAGCCTTGTCCCCATAGAGCCTCCTTGCCAAGCTCGACCGATTATCATGTTAAGTCGATGATGGAAGAATAGCAAATTGCAATATAGTAGTTTACTTCTTGATCTGAATCATGTCGACATCCTGATGACGTATCGGAACCCTCGATCGATTACACTAACACATACGAGAGACTGACAATCGTAACCTCGCTAGGAGTATTGACGTCTCGGAACCTCTGCCCGATAGTGTTATACAGATAGGGGAGACGGGTGATCGTGGCCGTCATGAAGTAATGTCGACAGGGAGGGGATAATTATTTGATGAAGAGTAAGGTGTGTGTGTTTACTAGAGACAATATAGACTGTCTTCACCTCAGTCCCAGAGTAAGTTCACTTTATGTGCAAATAGACCTGAAATAAGTCTCACTAAAATAATTTTTTTCTAATTTGATAACATCGAAACTTGATACAAAATCATTGTTTTTGGAGACGACTTTTGAATTATTCTTAATCTTTAATTTATCACTTCAATTTTCACATCACAGCTATATTATATCTAACTATTTCTTCGGGGTGGTATAAGATTGCCCTTGTGGTGCCCTGTTCAAACGATTCTTAACTTTTCATATTTTTGTTTTTGTTTACTGAGAAATAAGGACTTTTTATGTATAATAATATTGAAACTTGATAGAAAATCATTTATCCCAAATTGAGGCTATGGATGGAAGATATGATCGTTTGGACGAAGCACCACAAGGGCGATCTTTACACAAAGTATAATTAAAAATAAGATAACTCATTCATCCACCACTCATCCATCTCAATCATTCGTCCAGTATTTCATTCACTCCACGTATCAAGTGTGGATTCCAATGCAAATACAAGTAAAGCGGATAAATCACACTCATTCCAGGTATATAAGTGAGAGTTCTCAAATTATTTTTACAAATATTTTTTGTTCATCTAATATTATGTTTCTACTTCACATGTTCCAGTGTTTGTGTACACCGAGGTCTAATTGCATAGCTGTATGTGATTAATAAATAATTTGTCTGAAAAGTTGTGTTCATTTGCCTCCTGTTGAATTATACCAGCCTCGATTTCTCACAAAAAATCATGTAGTCAAGTGACCGGTATTACGAAGTCTATTTTGTAGACGAAAAAAATTAAAAAATGTGTAAATATGGGTATATATATATATATATATATATATATATATATATATATATATATATATATATATATATATATATATATATATATATGTGTGTGTATATATATATGTGTAAATATAATTACTAGGCAAACGCCGAATGTGCGTTGTAAGATGAGCAAGATATCTAGAGAGTAGAATCTAAAACTCTATATACCTTGTTCATATATAAAATGTACTTCATTCGATACCAACGAATCTAGGGAGCCGTGAGTTAACAATGCAACATTTTTCTGCTATTATTTCTCTATTCGATGAATAAAAAACATGTATTTTCTTCGAAACGGCTGGTTCGAATTGCATACAGATTTTTAATTATGTGCATCACTTCCGTGTTTACATTTGAGGAAAATTTGAATTATATTGGAGAGATTTCATTTTTCAATTTTTTCCACCCAGCCTAATCTTACGGGGGTTTTAGAAACTTTGAGATGATGCTTCAGAAAAATGGTTCAACCGATTAGACCCAAAAACTAAAGGGTTCCAAGTTGGATAAGTTTGCGTATAAAAATAAGTTTCATGTCGATCGGTCAAACCCTGCGACCTGTGCAGTGCTTACAAAAAAAAAATGTCAGACAAAGCTCCGTAAGAGTTGAGTGGAAATATTGGCTAAAAAAATATTGGCCAATGTCTATATTGGATATAGAACATCTACTAATAATCAAACCATATACCATATACTCCAGTTACCATATACTCCAATTAGATTGTCCACAGTTATTTGAAAAAAATGAAAGGGTACGTTGTGCTCGGGCACTGCGTGGAAATCTAAACAGATCAGTGCAGGTTCGAGTCCCGCTGTTAGGTATGGATTTTTGTAAATGTACTTTCCCTTATCATACTTCATAATTTTAACCTGGACACACGTAACCCCATGTAGCCCAAGCGCTATAGCTGATGGTGGGGTCGGATCTAGAATATATATAAATCTTTATTCGGATCTCTGCCCATGTACAGTGGGTTAGGGCCTACTTTGTTAGACACAGAATAACAATTAAATTTAAAATTAAAATTGATAAGAACATACAAAAAAATAAAATTTTGAAGATGAAGTCAACTTGAGATTAAAATAATGAAGCTAATTTTGACTGTGTAAATGATCTCTGAGAATTATAATTGAATCGCAATACGCTTAATACTATATAATTGAAGTTATACCAAATATTTTTCAAAACCTCAGTGTTTTAAAATGGAATTGTGTGAACTTGAAATGTGTCACGTATTTGCTTCCTCGCAGTAACTCTACCTTGAAACGAAAGAATTACCATTAACTCGTCTCTATTTCATCCAGGGTCTAAATCTACACGTAAATAATAACAAAAAATTCAACACATTATAATACTTATCAGTATTTTTTCCTTCAAGCTGTAATCAAATATCTCGTCTATTCTCTAAACGAAAGAGAATTTCATAAATGTATTATACCTACTACTTTTTCAATTTCATTTTTGACTTGACCATAATTAAAATATATACATTTAATCACCTTTATTCGCGTGTATGCTTGTGAGTAACATGAAAAAAACTGTATGAATTATGTTGTTTATTTCTATGTAGGCCCACATTAGCCCGCACACATTTCACATTGTTTTTCTTCTAACCTCAAATAATTTGCACACATTTTTCAAACGAAATAGATTCTTACTAATTGACACTCCACCGTATTCTGCATTAAATCCAAATGTCTTAATTAAAGTACCTTCTTCTCCAGGTCTTGGTTAATTCATGATGACTACTTCTAATTGGTTATCATGAGTCTATGATGACTTGATGACTCGGACAACTGTGTGATTAATGGCCGGTGTATTCATCGCTAGTTAGTCAAGCGTTAAGGGGAGTGGATGCTCAGTGTACATGCGATAGCATGTTGCTATTGCTATTTACTTTGTGTTGTGAATAAAACAATTATTATGAATAAATGAAATTGATAGATTAAGTGGTGGACTCGGTAAACAGCGACAGCGACAGACTCTTTTAAAAGCTTCGTAGTTTATTTCAGTTTATATGGTTTCATTGTTTCTGTCCTGACGTGGTTTTTCGTGGTTTCCCACAGTCCTCGAAGTGAATGCTCGGATGAAGTACTAATTGGCCACGACCTTTAATTAGTAGAGTGATAGGCCTAGCTATACTTTGAGCCTCCTATCACTCCTTATTCTATTTTTTATTTACCCTTGTATAATGGTGAACTTTGCATCTGCTGTCATTGGAAGAAGTGAACATTGCCTGAGAGACTTGGTTCAAAGTGAAAAATATCAACATTCGTGTGTTTGGATTATTCCTAATACCAATGTTGGTAATGTCCGGATATATCGCACAAACGGTTTATATTTATGTGTTCCGGACTTTTGACAACTGAAGACTTTTATCTGCGGCGAAGAAGTGTGGTCACAGACAACGTAGACCTGGTGTCAAAGTTCATTGTTTTTAATTTTTAAAATAATAATAAAATGGGGTGGTAAGATCGCCTTTGTGGTGCCCCGTCCAAACGATCCTACTTTCATCCTTAGCCTTAATAGGGGAACAATGATTTTGTATCAAGTTACGAGGTTATTAAAATATATATATATAGTTTTATAGTAGATTTATAGTTAATTTGAACGAGTGCAGCCATACGTTAGCCGCTTCGATATATACAGTACCTATAACAATATTTTCGAACAGTGAATTAATTTGAGAGGATAAGAATATTGAATTGAAACGAATAAGAAATAATATGTGGAAGAATACTATATAATAGGGTCCAAATGAAGAGAACGGATAATTATAGGGGATTAAACCGTATGGAGAAGTATAGCATTCAATTGAGATTATATAATAATGTATTATATATTTGAGTATAATATTAAGAGTGTAGAAAGATATAGGCCTATATGTGAAATATAATATATCGTGAAATATATTTTATCCATTAATACTGATATTAATATTAAGGAAGAACGAAATGTATCTTGGGCTCGGTCTTATGACCTCACTTTGAAAGTAGCCTTTAGCTAAATACGACTCAAAGTTACTGGCCACTTGAACTATTATTGATTTTGTAAAAGTCATTTTTGATGTGCATGCTCACCCGTCACTGCACAACAATATTCAGTTGCCTTCAACAGCAGTACAAATCCACACATCTCCACTCCATTCATATCTGCCACATGTGTATCAAACAATAACAATAACAATACAATAACCTATATTTTATTCACCATTGATTCAATTACATCAATCAAGTTATTTCAACAGACCATTTCCTCACACAAATATTACCGGATCGACACATCCGATTGTTCATGGTTAAATATAGCCAGGACATCCGATTGTATCTTGGAACAATTTTAATCAATAATTAATATTCAACAAAACAGTGATCAACTGTATTATTCATTCTTGTTTAGAAAATCGACATAATTAATGTCGAATTATTATATCCGTTTCTACAATATTCCCACCATTACGTGTAATCTATATATTATTTATTCTTTTCATATTAATAAATTTCAACAATACCGTTCTAGTTCAATAAAAAAAATATATTAAAAATTCCATTCATATCTGTGGGAACGTAGAAAACTTTTCATTCAGATTTTGGTTATTCTTAAGAATCAATTGATTTAATTTCAGTTTTTTAAACGTTATATTTGTTTCTATAATCAGTGTTGAAACGAGTCTACCGCAATATGGACAAAAGTTCTTCTAGTTATTAACCCATTACAGCTTTTCAACTCATCTTTAACTAGTCTAGGTTTCTTTTGATGCGTGTTTGCGTGTGGTTACGAACGGGTGTTTATCGTATGATTGAGTGTTGACGGTCGGTGGTGTCGGTACGTAAATGAGAGTGGACACGCTACACCTGGTGTTTCGCACGCTCATCAGGTGAGTGGGTTGCGTGTAAGAAGGACTTAAAGGCTGACTTGTTGGATGAGCGGCGTGATCGGGACGGATATTTAGTTTTATTGAGAAAACAAGAGTTGGAAAAATCACAGATTAACAAAATTTACATCTCATATCCACAAAGCCTTATAAGGAAATTCATTCTCTTTCAATTCATTTGTTATTATTTTTTATTTTTACTGATCTAATTCGTGATTTATAATTGCATAGTTTATATTTTTATGCAGTTGTTGAGTCACATGTTGTTACGGGGCTCCTGCTCTATTCTCACTACCCGTAGACAGAGTATTACACTGTACTGTAGAGAAATAATAATTAATAATAATAAATAAAATAAAACGGCTTGACTGTGGTAATGAGAGAAATAAATAACTCTTTATTGAACACAAAAAGTATACGAAAAACGGGGAAAATTGCAGCAAGAATTTCTAATAATGAACATCATAAACATCTAATATCAAACATTGTTTGATTGTATGTTTGTTTGTATGTAATCGTTCACTTAGAAGCCTTGTGCTATCAATAACTTCATAGTACATGTCACAATGTTATATAATTAATAAAAGAATAACAATGCTCCAACAATAGAGAACTAGAATAAGATCACCTATAAAATAAAATACGAACAGAATTTCAATCATTAACAGTTTTAATAGTCTACAATACTAATTCTTGAATGTATTGTTATTTTTCCTTATTTATTTCATTTTACTTCATTATATAGGCCTACCTTTTTCATATTCCAGATACATTTTCCAGCTGATCCATTCTCTGCTAAAACCGTTCAAGAGGTTACAATACTTATTCTTCGGTATTTTGATAATATTCTGGTAATATCATACTTGTGGTGTGTCGACAGAACGGTCCTGCCTTTTCATCCTCAATAATGATGAAAGAGTACGCCATAATTATATATAGATATTTCTTTAGAATATTATTTTCATTTTTGAATATTATTGACGTTTTGGACAAATCTCTATTTTCAATTATATTTGTCCATATAAAAATATTTTGAGATGGCAATTTTGATTTAACCAGCCCTCCAACTTATAATCCATCCACACTCGACGTGACTAAAACGTTGGGCTCACTCATGTTCGATTTCTCTTCTTGATTACTATTGGAAGCTCGACAAAAGGTCATTGTTCCCGAATGAAGGCCGAGGATGACCGCGCAGGATCGTTCGGAGATCTGACACTGATCTTATAACACCAAAATTGAGGAAATATAACATTTTCAACCCCTAATAGACATATTATGTAAATACAGAAAATTTAACATTTTTTAAATTTGCGACTTTAAAGTTGACCAATTTACTGGATGAAGATTTTTTTTTCCAGTGTTTTATTTTATTTTTCGTTTTCTATTGTTAATATTATCATTTTTACTCTCATTTTCATTTTTCCCCCTTCTTTTTTATTTTGTATTCAATGTTTTTTATTTTTCATTTCATTTTACTTCATTTTTCATTTTTTTCATATTTTCCCGTTTTTTTCATTTTTTCAATTCTTTTTATTTTTTTATATTTTTTTCATTTTTTCCATTCATTTTTCTATTATTTATTTTTTTTCTTTCATTTTTCTTTCTTCATTTTTTTTATGCCGCCGGGGTAGCTCAGTCAGCTGATCACCGCTTCAGAAACTGAAGTCACCGTAGGGCGTGGGTTCCAGTCCCGCATAAGGCATGGGTTTTTGTAAATGCCCTTTCACTCATCATCATGTCATAGTTTCACTATTACCAGCTCATTCGTACCCCCGTATAACCTAGCTGTTGTTGGGGTCGTTAAGCAAACAACAATCATAGATGATAATTTGATCCACATATTTAGCTAGAGACAAATGAATACAATTCTAAGAATGATTAAGAAATGATCGATTCCAAGAAATTTGAAATGTGATCAATAATAAAACATAACTCAATTTGTTACAATTATACATATTAT
The DNA here is from genome assembly GCA_907164805.1 of Brachyptera putata. Taxonomy (NCBI): domain Eukaryota; kingdom Metazoa; phylum Arthropoda; class Insecta; order Plecoptera; family Taeniopterygidae; genus Brachyptera; species Brachyptera putata. The sequence goes on along the minus strand of OU015473.1, from coordinate 14,120,553 downwards.
TGGCCAGTTAGCATAAAACATAATACTAGCTGAACTAACTCCATTCTTATATAATTTTTCCTCCAAACAATTCTTTTCATATATTTATAAATTGGGTTAATTATGCGTTAAACATATTTCCTACAAACATCCAAATTACCCTTAGCACTAATTAACTTGCAACATTTTCATAATACCAGTTCTTTTATAATTATATCTTCTTAAAAGATTCCATTATACAATCTAGACATGCGAACTGTTTTAGGTTCATTATTTGAAAACAAAAAGTCATATTGTATTTCGCTTTAATATAAAATATGTGTTTAACTTTTGAACTGGTAATATTACGCATCTGGTGGCCAAACTAGAGGCCTCTACAATATGGCATGTCTTTTCACTCTATTGTATGGACGCAATAATTCCGGTGAAAACTTGAGGCTTCCGATCGGTTGTTCCGCGTATCTATTAGCGATGACGGTAAGGAGTGTCGATGATCTTTCTAATACAGAGTGTATTATCTTGCTGAACTGAGAAAAAGTGTGTTTGTGTTTTAAATATAGTGTGACGTGAACAGAAGGGTCACATCTGGTTGGGGCGGTTTAATTTTCATTTAAATAGAAAAGTAGTTTTTTATATCATTTTATTTGTGCATTACCGAAACAAAGGAAACCCACGTGAGCTAAATTATTATCAAGTAAAAGTCTGAAATATATTCTTGAATACCTCCATTTTGGGTTGTTATAATTATTTGTCAAAGCGAACCTGATTTTGTTATTAGTTAGATCACTTTCATTTGTTTAATACTAGGAAAACACCTTGTATGCGTTGTGAGATGAGCTTAGAAGTATGGAAATGTAGAATTAAGAACATTTTGTCAGCTCAATGTACATATACAGGCCATGGATCACTTCAAAGGTTTAAAAACCGCGGCTGTCTGTTGGTATATCTTGGGACCTTGGTTTCCCAACAATGGTACCAGTGCCTTCTTCATATCCATCATAGATTTTAATCGTTTTAATTTATTGGTGACACTTGTTGCTCACATTTAATAGTTTCTTAATTGCTTTCTTAATTGCTTTTATTGATGTTGAAAAAGTACTTTGAAAATGCGTTTTATTCGTTATTTCACATCCGATTGTTCCATGAATCGCTTAAAATATGTATGATAGTTCTCTCCACATTCAGTATGAATTTGAGAGCTCTTGGAAAATTTTGATTTTACAATTTTTTTTTTTTTTTTTTCTTTTATTTATTGGTCACACATTAAATAATACATCGTTACACGAAACATTCATCTTATGGGGAATTTCCATACTTTCCAAATTTTTTCCGGGAAAACCGCTCGACCGATTTTTCTGAAAAACGATCCTAACATATTTTGGTATAACACCAATTTTGAAAAAGAGTTTCGTGTTGATTGAAATTTTTTCCTGGCGTACAAAATTACACACATGAAAACCTAAAAAAAACAAAAAAAAAACATAAAAACCAAGCCCAAATTTTTTCGGTATATGAAATGAAAATCTTCGCTACGCTCATCGAATTAATACTTTTATATTTCTCTATAGCTTATTCAAATTCTGTACCAGCACATTTTTTCTAGGCAGTTTTTCGAGCAGTTTTCATAAAGCCTAATAAGCCTATAGTTGAAATAAGAAATGTTCTATCTAGATAAAATGTTGAACTTATATCTTGAAATTGACTCCAAAAGTGATATCCAATAATTTTGAACTTTGTTCCCAATTTCAGAAATGAATGTATATGTCATAAAATGTACACTCGAAAATTCGTGAAACAATTGAAAAACTAAAATTCGAATTATTCTATACTGAGCATGAGGGAAACAATCATGTATCTCTATATTATTATAGGTTTATGATCGCCCTTGTGGTGCTTCGACCGAACGATCCTACCTTCCAACCATCGCCCTAATAATTGGGGAACGATGATTCTGTATCAAGTTTCGTTGTTGAAAAAAAATGAAAAGATTTGATTCAATCGTTTGACATTATTTTCAAATAATATCATATTAGGTTCATATAGGCCTATATTATTACAATAAAATTATCATATTTACAATTATTATTATTATCATTCACCGGCACATGCAGCGCAGTGGTTAACGCGCTCGCTTCATGGGATCCGGCAGGCGAGGATCGATCCCCGCCGCCGACCATCTTTACAGGGATCTTTCATAGTTTCCCTCTGTAGTCTAAGCTAATGCCGGAAAGGTTTCCACAATAAGTCGGCCATGACCGCTTCCTTCCCACTATCCTTCCTATTACCCAAGAACCTTCATCTCATCATCCCATCATCTCATTAATCATCCATCCGACGCCAATAGATCTGCGCTATCATAACAGTGCGTCGTTAAGGCGTCCCCAGTCACCAGAGAGTAAAAAGTTCCCACCAGGGTGATTATTTTTGAAAATATTGTGAATGCTCAGTATGGATCGGCCATATTTTAGACGGTACTTCTCTGAATGGTGTGAAGCAGTTTCACAACAATACGTTCCCCGGGGAAAGCCCTACGATTGTTTTGCTTTAGTTGACCTGAAAATGGTACGAAAAATGGATCTGCGTTACATGACCATTTGATTACTTTTTGGGGTATTGTACCGGGTTTTGTGGATAGGTGTTCCCCAAGAACTGGTTTTGGGCCCAAATAAAAAAGTTGAACTTTTTGCTTTTGGCACAAAAGGGGGAAAAATTCGCGAAATTTTTGGGTTAATCGGGAAACCCGAAATTTTTATTTGTATCAAACGGCTTCGGTATAAAAAGCAAATAGCTCAGCTGGTAGGGAAAGGTTTCCCTACCAACGTATCAATTCTCTCCAGTTTAAACTACCCAAAGGGTTTTTTCGGTATGAAGGGAAATTAAAAAATTTTTAAACTTTTTTTTCCAAAAATTTTCTGGGAATTTCAATTTTTTTTTTAAATTTTTTAAACTTTAAAATATACCGGTACTTTTTTAACTTTGAAAATTTAAATAAGAAAATTGAAATTTGTGGGGGGTTCCCTTAACCATAAAAAAAAACATTTTTTCACGTATACGCCACCTAGGACGTGTTATAATATCCTTTATCCACGAAAGAAGAAGGCGTGAAGTGACCCCCGTGCGCTTATGTTATGCGATAGGGGGGACGGTCGCTCGGAACCTTCTTATCTCGTGGATACTCATTATTCACCCCCTGCCACGTCTGAGAACAAGAACCCCGAACAGTTGAACTACTTTACCTACCGATAAGCTAACATGTAAATGCCGCAACGGACTCGCCAGCTGACGGCGGATTACATGTACAAGCAGGTTAGGTCGCGTGCCAGACTCTGATCTTGTCAGTTCACTTCACTTCGAGGCATCCTCTCTGACGACACGATACTAGCAACCTACTTGCAGCAGCGACCAAAATATTCAATGTCGTCCAACAACTAAATAATGATAAAAACTTAGGTTATTTCGAGACATTTTCGCAATTTTTTAATATTATGTTGAACCATTCATTACATGGTTTCATTCACATATTAATTTTCTTTAGATACAAATTTTTTTGAATATACATATACAAATACATGTTTATTTTTCTAATTTATAGGCCTATAATATATATATATATATATATATATATATATATATATATATATATGATGACGATAACTTTGGTGGACTTGATATGTGTTGTCGATTTTTCCACGGTTTTTACACTTACTTGATATGCTCTACTCTCGCGACGTTTCGGGAAGATTATACTTCCAATCATCATCAGGCTCTCCAACCGACCGTCGCGAGAGTAGAGCATATCAAGTAAGTAGAAAAACCGTAAAACCTATCGACAATATATATATATATATATATATATATATATATATATATATATATATATATATATATATATATATATATACATATATATATGGGCCTCGATATCGCCTCGACCGGGAAACGAACCCGGGACCTTCAGATTGCCAGTCCGCTGCTCTCCCACTGAGCTACCGAGATATTACTCTTAGAGTGACGACTCTTCCTGGGGCTAGCCCTATAGAGGGCTTAGAATCACCCAAGGTGTAACGATTACACGTTACCACAGGTCCTTGTGTACTCTTTTCGGCCTTTACCCAGGCATGAGGAATAATGTGATCATTAATTTTGAAAAATTGTCTGATTTTCTGTAAAGGGGTGGATGGAAGGTGCTTATAAAAATAGAGAAATTCATCTTGACTATTTTTTTTTCTTCATCACGAACAAGTGTATTTGAATACAATGTATATCAAACCTAAGATAATTTCATGCTCTTCAATTATTATGATATGTTATTCTTGTTAATTCAACCAGTTTTTTTTTTTTTTTTTTTTTTTTTTTTTTTTTTTTTTTTTGGGTGACACCGACAGCATGGTCATTTCATCACCCTAAGATAATACGTCAAAAAATATCAAGAATGTGATAAAATTTATTGACGTATTATCTTGAAACTGATTGAGATCACATAAATAGAATGTCATAATAATCAAAGAGCATAAAATTATCTTGGGTTTGGTATACTTTTTATTCAAATAGACCTACACTTGTTCGTGATATAAAGAGAAAAAATAGTATCTTCATTTTTATGAGCACCGTGCATATGCACCGCCTTATAAGTTCTAGACGCGAATGTAATTCCCTGCCTATAATACAGGAAAGTGCTGAGTACATTGAGATTCCGTGGCAACAATTATTCATAATTTTGATGTTTTTCAATCAATTTCTTTCACTTGTCCGGAAATCTCCGCTGCACCAATTGGTTCAGAAAAAGCGGATGAAAAATAACAAAAACATTCTCTCTTGTATTGAAAACAAACGTGGTTTCAAAAAATTGCCACAGAAAAGGTCTGGAAAATTAACCAGAAAGACACCTTATATCCAATCACAGAGTGCGCATATTTAATAAATCAACAATTATTACAAATTATAAAATTGGAAATGGATTACAATATCAAATAAAATGCAAATATGGATTGAATCAGTTAGTGTTCCAATCTGAAAATTACTTGCAAGTAATTCTACTCAGAAATCGATATTGCAAAGTGCGATATTTACGATTTTGTTTAGGACCTACACTTTCTTACTCGTGCATTCATGTCTCCATATTATATCCTGCTCGCAATAGCTGAACTTTTAATCTCAAAGTTATGTAATAACTTATATCTTATTCCTATCAAGAGAGCTGTTAGGAGAATCAACAGGTCAAACTAATTAATCAAATAATTGGTTCGTCAAATGATTTATACTAGGAAAACGCCATATATGCGTTGTTAGACGAGCGAATAGTAATAGTATGGGTAAGAACTGCTTCGAGTGGTACCAATTTAGCACATTTTATGTTATTTCTTCAAAACGGCTGACCCGATCAAGCTGAAAAATTTTAGAAATGTGTATCCAAATGTAATTCAACTTCACGCAAAATTTCACTTTCTTAGAAAATAAAAATATTTTCTTTTTTTTCCGCCATGTTATTCTAATGAGTATTTTTGAAATTTCTGAAATTCATAAAAAAAAATTTCCACCCGATAATGCCACAAAAATATACAGATCTAAAGTTAGATGAGGAACCATATTGAAAAAACGTTTGAAGTTGATAGCTGTAGCCGTTTGACCTGTGGAGAACCAACAAAGAAGAAAAGAAAAAAAAACGATTTTGTCAGTATGTCAAATTGAATCCTCTCTAAAGCTCGTCTAATTATCAAGGGGGGAATCATTTAAGCAGTGAGTTTGACCTAAATCAAGGTTTACTAATTTTCTTAGTTTATTTCATATAAATTATCGCTCATCCTACAACGCATATGCTGCGTTTTCCTAGTTCTACAAAGGACTATATTTATTCACGATATTGTAATATTCACGTTCTCATTCGTGCATTTATATCCCCATATATCCTATTCACTTCTGGGGTGTTTTTTTTTAACCACAAAAATACATAAAACATGTATATATTTCCGTTCACTCACCCTATATATCCTCTAATCTACATTCCCTCAGTCCTACCATCTTGATAACAAGTTATATTCATTAGGAGATCGTTGCTGTTGATTGTTCGTCTGCCTTCTGTCTTTTCAATGTTGGTAGTGATTAATTAGTCCGATTGTGTGGTGCGCACGCGCCAGGTGGGAGGGAGGGGAGGGGGTGGACACACCTGCCCATAACATCCCTCGTTTGATAAGGTCAAGGAGGTTACATGTTTTGGGCGGGAGTAGAATTCAATTGTTGCAAAATCGAAATTGGATTTAAATAATTTGTTATGAAATATGAGCTCCTGCCCAAAATTCTAGTACCGGTATATTAATTCCACAGTTAAGCTCATTTAGGGCTTCGTGTGTATTAATTCCCAATTGTGACTATCTATGTTGTGATATTTTCATTATTATTTTTTGTTATTCAATAAAAAAAAGGAAAAATTGAACTAGAATGTTTATCCTCAAATTACAAGTACGTTCTGGAATCTCATATAATTAACCAGTTTTCATGCACTGTGGTTCAAATTCAAGATGAAAAATGAATGAAATTTTGAATGTGGGTATACTTTTATCAATTGGCATTTTCATTCAATAATTGTAGTTAACCAGATCGGTGCAAGTTCGCGTACCGCATAGGGTATGTGTTTTGTGAACAACTTTTCACTTATCATCACTTCATAGTTTCATTAGCCCGCTCATTGGTACCCCCGTATGACTTGGCCGTTGGTAAGGTCGTTAAACAGACAAACTCATCAGCACCAAAAGAATGTAAACCGATGAAAGCTGCTATAATTTCTTGATACTTCTCATCTATTTGATTCATGTCTCATGTCTACCTGGCCATTATCCAAAGTCGGAATCGCAAAAATATGATCTAGAAAACAAGAATCCATTGAAATTTATTCACTTTTCAACTGTAATAAAATAAAATTCTGGAAATCCTTCAATTATCGATTATTTATAGAATATAGAAACATAAACAGAATCGAGTTAATGTCTACGTCACGACTCGGGGCCGGGTCCTGGAGGACAAATTAATTAATTATGATTTCTGGAATTGAGATGATTTCTAGTTTTCACTCAAATTAGGAAAATGAATCTCGCAATTACTCATTAAAATCCAGGTTCAGGTTTGTTACCCTCCAAAGACTAACGGTACATATCCTTTACCTCACTACAAGCACACTTCTACAGCTACGAGTGTTCGATATTCGAGCCCTGGTTAGGGGTAGGTGTGTGAGAGAGAGAGAGAGAGACAGAGGGAGAGAGAGAGGGAGAGGCAGAGAGAGAGAGAGAGAGAGAGAGGGAGAGAGCGAGAGAGAGAGAGGGAGAGAGGGAGAGAGAGAGAGAGAGAGGGAGAGGAGAGAAAAAGGCGAGGAGGGGAGGGAAGGGAAGAGGGGAGAGAGGGAGGGGGGAGGAGGGAGGAGAGAGGAAGGAGAGGGAAGGGGGGGAGAGGAGAGAGAGGGGAGAGAAGGGGGAGAGAAGAGGGAGGGGAAGGGAGAGAGGAGGGAAAGGGGGGAGAGGGAGAAGGAGGAGGGAGGAGGGGGAGAGAAGAGAGAGAGGAGAGAGAAGAAGGGGGAGAGAGAGAGAGAGGAGAGAGGAAAAGGGGGAGGAGGAGAGAGGGGAGAGAGGGGGGAGGGGGAGGGGGGGGAGAGGGGGGAGAGAGAGAGAGAGAGAGAGGGGGGGGGAGAGGAGGGGGAAAAGGAAGGCGTGAGGGGAGAGGGGGGAAGCAAGGGGAAGGGGGGGGGGGAAAGAGAAAGAGGAAGGAAAGAAGAAAAGAAAGAGAGAGAAGAGGAGGGGAAAGGGGGGGGGGAGAAGGGAAGGGGGGGGGGAAAGGGGGGGAGGGGGGAGGGAAAATGGGGGGGGGAGAAAGGGAAAAAAGGGAACCCCGGGAAAAAAAAAAGGGGAAAATTTTGGGAAGGGGGGGGGGGGGGGGGAGGGGGGGGGGGGGGGGGGGGGGGGGGGGGCCATAAATTTTGGGGGGGGGGGGGGAAAGGGGTTTAAAAGGTTTTCCCCAAAGGGGTTTTTGGGGGGGGGGGGGGGGGGGGGGGGGGGGGGGGGGGGGGGGGGGTTTTTTTTGGGGGGGTTTTTTTTGGGGTTTTTTTTTTTTTTGGGGGGGGGGGTTTTTTTGGGGGGGGGAGGTTGTTTTGGGTTTTTGGGTTTTTGTTTTTTTGTTTTTTTTTTTTTTTTTTTTTTTTTTTTTTTTGTTTTTTGTCTTTTAAGGGCCCCTTTTTGTTTTTTTTTTTTTTTTTTTTTTTTTTGGCTTTTGGGGTTCCTTTTTTTTTGTTTTTGTTTTAAAATCCCCTACCCCTTTTAAAAAACATGGCAAAAAAAAAATATATTTTCATTTTTCAAAAAACTGAAATTTCGCGTGAAGTTGAATTACATTTTGATACACATTCTTAAAATTTTTCAACTTGATCGGGTCAGCCATTTTGAAGAAAAAACATAAAATGTGCTAAATTGGTACCACTCGAAGCAGTTCTTAACCATTACTATACCCATACTATTACTATCCGATCGTCTAACAACGCATATATGGCGTTTTCCTAGTATTAACCAATCACAATCTTTGATAGGTCACCAGTTCGTCATATAGCTAGCTCTACACTATGATAGTTGATCAATGTTATTGACAGAAGGCTATTGGAGAGGCAACTAAATCTAGTTTTTAAGCTTGGTGACCAAACTGACCACCAGAAACCAGCCAACAAATGACAGGCAACTTTCAGTGTCAATCGATAAGCTTTCTAAATGACCCAACAGAATGAGTGGTTAGCGCTGCGGCTTGGTTTGTCAAATGTAACGTCATTTTCATTGTTGCTTAACGACCCCACCAACAGCTAGGTTATACGGGGATACGAATGAGCGGGTGATAATGCAACGATGAAGAGATGATAGATGAAAGGACGTTTACAAAAACCCATGCCTTATGCGGGACTCCAACCCACGCCCAACGGTGACTTGAGTTACTACCGCTAGCGATAGTTGACTGAGCCACCGGGGCGGCAATAGATGTAATGTCATAAATGCCTACAATTATCATGGAACTGATTAAAACATAGAAATAAGAGTCGATTTCACCAACTGATAATCAAGTATAGTAGGCCTAATTAGTTACTAATTGGTACAAAAATGTTGGTATTGTTTATTTCAATGTTATTGTTGAGCCAACAATATGCATCTCTCTCTCTCTCTCTCTCTCTCTCTCTCTCTCTCTCTCTCTCTCTCTCTCTCTCTCTCTCTCTCCCTCTCTCTCCCCCCCCCTCTCTCTCTCTCTCTCTCTCTCTCTCCTCTCTCTCCTCCCTCTCTCTCTCCCCCCCTCTCTCTCTCTCTCTCTCTCTCTCTCTCTCTCAGGAGCTTGTTTCAGCCATGATATGCAACATGCACACGCACTCTTGATGTAGCTTCAGTTCACACGACACCACAGCCTAATAGTCTCGTCTAACGAATGCTCTCTCGATGGATTCATCAACACGGCAGTCAGAAAAGTTTGAAGAATAAACAATGGGCCCAAAATGCTTTCGAAAATACGTGAATCAGTCAAGACGTGTCGAATTCGATTATTTAGCCGCCCCGGTGGCTCAGTCAATTATCGCTAGCGGTAGTAACTGAAGTCACTGTTGGGCGTGGGTTCGAGTCCCGCATGAGGCATGGGTTTTTGTAAACGTCCTTTCATCTATAATCACTTCATCGTTTCATCATCACCCGCTCATTCGTACCCCCGTATTACCTAGCTGTTGGTGGGGTCGTTAAGGAACATAAAAAAAAAAAATGGAATAATACACGTGCTTTTGTGAGATAGGCCTATCTTCATCGATAACGTACGTCATGATCCATGAAATAAGGCAGAGACACTCTCCTGACTTATGACGTATCATGACTTCTAGTATTTTCATGCAAAACCGAGCCATGTCAACATTGAATGCGTTATTTCTTGAATGATGTATTGAGCAATCAGTTTTCATCGGCAATCAAGACGTCCCCATGCAGTCACCACAGGGAAAAAAACTCCCACCAGGGTGATTGTTTTGAAAATATTTTGAATGTTTATTATGGATCGTCCATATTTTAGAAGGTACTTCTCTGAATGGTGTGAAGCAGTTTCACTACAAAATCTTCATCCGGAAAGCCACTACGATAATTCATGCTTTAGTCGACACTGTAAATGGTCACAAAACATGCATCTCGCGTTACATACACCACTTGATTACTTCTCGAGGTATTTTATCGTGTGTGGGATCGATGTGTTCGTAAACAACTGGCTTTGGGCTGGGCTAAAAATTAATTATTCAACCATATGCGTTTGGCACACAAGACCAGGGAAAGTCACGTATCAAAACGGCCACAAGTTTTCTGATGAAATTTAGCTTAGCTGATAGCTAGAGGACGATTTGGCCCACTAATGTATCAATTGTCATCTTAATAGTAACTATCTACTGGTTTTCGTAAATGTAACAGTTTAACGTATTTTTCAACTAGTTTTTCCAAAATTCTCTCGGAATTTTCAACCCATTTTTTCATTTTGAACTCTAAATAAACCATCAATTTTTAAATTTGATATATCAATAAATAACGAAATATTTGATACATTTTTGTGGGTGGGTTTCCCTTAAAAAAATTACATATTCAGTTACATTGATTATTTCTCATACTTCTCATTTCCTTTTCATGGTTGCTATCTAATTTATCAATCACATTGTATTATCACATAAATCACATAAATCACATGAATCAATATACAAATTAAAAATTGAAATTAATAGCTTTTAATATTCTTTTTCTCCTACAGTCAAGTGAAATCTTACTTTAGGGACTTTATGCATTGTTTGGACTGCTAAGTGTGAAATTGAATTGATAACAATGTTAAAACCTCAGTTGTTGATTACTATTTGGAATAGTACAATTATCCACGCTACTCATTGTACAGTCAAAGTGAAATAATTGCCGAAACATTCAAGACTTGTCGCCCAGTATTGGTACAAAGCTGATTCTCGTTACCTTCACAGTCCCTCTAGTAGCATTTCCGATTTCCGGTTATTATTTTAGGATTTTAGGGTTTTAGGATATTTCAGGTTATAACGATTATCCTCAGATTTTGTGGATTGTGATTGGATATTGTCGCGCTTTCTAGCACTCGGAACGCTGTACAGACATCGGTCAGGGGAACTGAGGTTTCGAGAAAGTTCTGCAGTTCGATTTTGTCATAATTTGTAGTTATATTTTTATGATTATGATTATTATTTTTTTATTTTCTCATTTGATCGCATTTATACAATATTGAGCATCGTCAGATTATATGTAGTAAATATGAAATGTACGTATAAATAAAAATATAAATATAGTGAAATAGTACACTTCCTACCAACAGAACCTATGAACAATCAAACATGAAATACTACAAATACATGGAAACTTGCATACATTACATTACATTTAAAAGTTCATTTTTCATTCTATTATTCTTCTTGTTGCGTCAAAGAATTATTTATAGTATAAAAACATTTCTGTATTAGATATGATTTGAGGGCTAGCTTGAATTTTGGTCCCAATTGACTTTATTATCAATTTATTAAAGAGTTTTGATTCAACTTAACACTGTACTGATGACTACAATCTTTTGGCGTCGGTGGATGATATATAAGACGATGGGATGATGAGATGAAACATTGTTTTAGCAGGTATTTTTGGATAGTGGGAAGGAGTCGGCCGTAGCGGGAATCGAACCCCGGTCCAGTGTGCTAGCCTCTCGACCACTCGGCTCAGTTTCATCATAAGTGTGGAGTGTATTGGTAGTAGCTATATCTTTCATCCACGGATGCATCATACTTCTTCGCTTCTCACCTATCAATCTATGTAATTACAAGCAAGTCAGTGATAATTAAAGTTGATAGCTCACTTCCTTGATCTCTTAATACCTTAATAGACAATGACATGGCTGACGACTCCATCTAATGTTGCGCACGCACCACCGGAAGTATGATGATGATGATGAGCGCAAGACCGGAAGTGAGTGGTTTGCGTGTACTGCGCATGCGCGAGCGTGTGGCCAATTTACCCTTCAAGTCGTACTTATTATAGACCTTATGGTAATTGACGAGGGGAATAACGTTATTGCCTTATGGTTAAACTGGAGTACAAAATAGATGGTTTTATCGAGTGTTTGTCAGAAGTAATTATGTAATTGAGTGAGTGATTACTTCATTCAGAATAAATGATAGCCAGTACTTGAATATTTTTTATATCATGCTTTTTTTTTATACAAAATTTTTGAGATATTTTGAAAAAAAAATCAACATCGCAAAAATGATACAAAATTATTGTCCCTCAATTAAGGCTGAGGCGGGCTGAGGATGACAAGGTAGATCGTTCGGACGCGAGACCACAAGGGAAAATTCTCACATCCCCCCCCCCCCTCCCACCAGAAAAATATAATTGAAAGTAATAATAACTTCAAATGAAATAGGCTTTCGTCTCAGTCGAAGATATTTTCATTTTTTTGTTTCCATATTTATTGTGAATGTTTTGAATGTAAAACTCAAAGTGCCCGCCCGACATTGATGTAAGTTTTGCTTTTTTACTACATGACTTTCCTAAAACCATCCTCTGAATACTTGAAAACTATTTCTATGAGCTACAGGTTATTTCCTGGTTGAGTACTGGGTAACATTTTTTGAAAGCTTTTCTGAGGTTCAGTTTACTTCAGCAGGCGTACACGTGAGGACATACCTCCAGAAAAACTATCTGGATATTTGTTAATGTATCTAGTCATTTGTTCTTATACATGACAATACATCAGAATAATCATTTTTACCAGGGTATTAGACTCGTCAGAATACACTAAACATACGAGAAATGTACAATGAATGAAATGTTACAATAAATCAATATATGTTAGGGAATTAGAATCATTCACATGATTTACAGTAGATGATTAATTAGACGAGCTTTAGCGAGGATTCAATTTGACATACTGAAAAAAATTGGTGTTCGTTTTTTTTTTTTTTTTTATATATGTTTTTTTGTCGGTTCTCTACAGGTCAAACGGCTACAGCTATCAACTTCAAACTTTTTTTCAATATGGTTCCTCATCTAACTTAGATCTGTATAGTTTTGTGGCATTATCAAGGGGTAACTTTTTTCTCCACGAATTTTAGAAATTTCAAAAATACTCATTAGAATAACATGGCGGAAAAAAAAGAAAATATTTTTATTTTCCAAAAAAATGAAATTTTGTGTGAAGTTGAATTACATTCTGATACACATTTCTAAACATTTGCAGCTTGATCGGGTCAGTCATTTTGAAGAAAAAACATAAAATGTGCTAAATTGGTACCACTCGAAGCAGTTTTTACCCATTTTTACCCATACTTTTACGCATATATGGCGTTTTCCTAGTTTTGAACATGATTGTACGTAATGTAGTGGATGATTTAGAATTGTGTATTAATAACATACTCGAATTCGATGCAATCTGTCATTGACAATATTACCTTTGGTAGGAGATTGAATTATTTGAGGCTGCAGTATGAACACAATGTTCATACGCTTCTCTCTTGTGTATTGGAATTCACAGTTTGCCACAATTTCTTGTTCCATACTCATGTTACAGGCATGCATATCTCGTATCCAGGGAATTAATCAATGTTCCAATGTTGATACACTGTGCTCATAAAAAATAGAGAAATTCATCTTTACTATTTCTTTCTTTATCACGAACAAGTGTATTTGAATAAAAAGTATATCAAACTCAAGATAATTTTATGCTCGAATATGACGAATGTGATACACTTTATTGAAGTATTATCTTGAAACTGATTGAATTCACAGAAATAGAATGTCTTAATAATCAAAGAGCATAAAATTATCTTGGGTTTGATGTACTTTTTATTCAACTACACTTGTTCGTGACGACGAAAAAAATAGTAGAGGTGAATTTCTCTATTTTTATAAGCACCTTGCATGCACCGCATTAAAGCCTTGAGAAGAAATATCAGTACTGGTATCAATAAATTTGCCTCTAGCTTTGGTATTTAGGAAATGAATGGAATGATTTTTATACATTTATATAATAAACGCCAATTCTAGTATAAATTAATAATAATATTTAAAATCGTCAAAATAATTGTAGAATAAAAAAATAAAAAAAAAATGTATAGAAATTATAATTTTTTGACACCACAAAAAAGAATAAACAACCGGAAGTAAAATGCAAGAAATACCCAACTAATATTCAAATTGAAGAAACAAAAACTAAAAATAATTTCAGCACCTGTATTTTATAATATACTTTGTCAATTACCTTTCTACCGATATCGTTTTTTTCGTCAAGAATTAAACGCCGAAACGTAATGCCTCAAGCGAAATACAACCCAACTAATAATCGTTAACAAATCATCATTAGAGAAGAAATTAGTGGCATCTAATACATGATGGCGGCTAATTAGATTACATTTATAATAATGTGATCGATTAGAATGTCATATCGGGCCGAATTACGGAGTAACCGTTACTATTCCTCTTGAGCCAACCTGTTCTTCTAATTGATCATTGTCTTCTCACATCTGATGTCTCAATCAACAGTCACTACGTACACACGAGATAGGTTCAGAACTGAAATCTGGTTTGAGTTCCATTTTAGTTTTCAATACTTCATGGATACGTAATTAAAGTTGGAATGGAATGGTTGTGGTCATTCCCAGTTTTCGTGGTTCATTTCTAAATATTGAGTTGGAAATACTATTTTGAAAAAGAAACCTGGTGAATAAGAATTCATTTAAATTTTCAAAATTTCATACAAACATTTTTCAGTTGGAATGGAATTGTTTGATTCAGTCGCACATTTCCTTGTGTTTGGTTTGAAGATCGAGTAGAAAATAGCTGATTTTTAACATGTATTTTATTAAACTATGAGTTCAATCATAGAAATAAAGAATTTTAAATGTCTTTATTCTATGATTCAGCCATGGACGATAAACACTAGTTTATAGTACTAGTACTAGTATATAGTTCAATAGTGAAACCCATTATTAGCAGGTCATGTAGACGCCTATAGGTTTGAGTAATTCCATCGATCAAAACCAAGTCGCTCTCTCTCTCTCTCTCTCTCTCTCTCTCTCTCTCTTTGATGAACTTTCCATACGTTTCAACGACGCTCTGTAATGATAACTAAGATCTATTGGCGTCGCTGATTGAAGAGAGAGATTATAGGAATTTGAGATTATTATTTTTTTTTTAATATTTTTGGGGCAGCAAGAAGACTTGACCTCTTCAGTAACCAGTATTCACAATAATGACAGAAAACCACGGGAAATCTAAACCAGTTTGGTCAACCGTGGCGGGAATCGAACCCCGGTCTCCCAAATGTACGATAGCATTTAATCTACCAAACTCAGTACTCATAAAATAGATCATGTCTACTTAGTTATTGACCCGATCGACCGTCTCCTCTATTGTATAGTGTTGGCGGCCGTGCGTGTCGAGCTTGCCAGGGAGGTAGTAAGTCAGAGAGGTTTTTTCTCCTGTCATTAGACTGTCAGCTACTAAATATCGCATACGTTAATCATGATGAGGATTTCATGTACAATTGTTTGGAGGTTTCATTTCTTCCTTCCTAGTTCGTTATGAAACCATGAGATGCGTATCGAGTGTCGAGTAATGATATTCATGCAATGTTGGAATGTGATGTAGACCTTAGAATGAGAGTTATTGGCATCTTGTTTTGTGTATTCATATTGTAATTGTATCGATAAAAAAAAATCGCCGGGTAACCGATCTAAGAAATGTTGTATTTTGATGATTAAAAAAAAAAAATATAATATAAAAAAAAATCAGTGTTCATTTTTAAATTCTGATGATAGTGTTTCTTCGAACAAGTCAAGTTGTAACTTTCGTATATGAAATTACATGTTGAGTTGTTGGGAGGAATTTGTACAAGTGTGGGTTATTTTATACTTTTATGTGCAAGTGTCATACAAATATGTGATTTTACTTTTAACCATATTTTCTTAATTCTCCAGAACCACGAGTCGTGACGTAGACATCACCCGATTATGTAGAGATATAGGCCTACAAACAGAATCGGGTGATGTCTACGTCACAGGCAAACGCAGAATGTACGTTGTACGATGAGCGAGATGTCTAGAAAGTATAATCGAAAACTCTACATACCAATTGATCATATGAAAAGAACTTCATTCGATACCAACGAATCTAGGGAGCCGTGAATTAACAATGCAACATTTTTTTGCTATTATTTCTATTTATTAAATGAATACAAAACATGTGTTACATCATTTTCTTCGAAACGGCTGGTCCGAATTGCATACACATTTTTAATTATGTGTATCATTTCCGTGTCTACATTGAGGAAAATTTGAATTATATTGGAGAGATGTCAGTCTTCAATTTTTCCGCCCGGCCTAATCTTATGAGTGTTTTAGAAACTTCTAGATCATGTTTCTCAAAAATGGTCCAACCGATTTGAGTAAAAAACTATAGGGTTCTAAGTTGGGTGAGTTTGCGTTTAAAAAAAAGTTTCATGTCGATCGGCAAACCCTGCGACCTGTGCAGTGTTTACAAGAAAAAAACACACAGACAAAGCTTCGTAAAAGTTGAGTGGAAATCTTCGCTAACGCTCATCCAATAACAAAAAACAATAGTGAACATTTGTATTTATAATACTGAAAAATAAATTTTTGACTTTGTTTACACATTTAAAAAATGAAATACTGGCACGTGAAATCGCACAGATATTTGACTCTTTATCTTTTCTAATGAATCCATTCCAAGGAGAAACGTCAAGAATTTTATTACAAAAATCACGTGCATTTATTTTTATTCAACATCTTTTTTATTTTCATCTCTTGAGACAAGTAATTCTCCTCTCTAATCTAATCTACTGTTGCCATGACTACGTGTGCAATTAACTGCTGAGACCTAATGAAGGATCTTTTAATACACGATTAATAGACGATTAATAGACGATTAAACTATAAACTGTTCAAACCTTATTATTATGTTGTTAAGATCGAGCGTTGATCACCGATTGCTGTTTAGCGGAAAATCGCTCGACATTTTAAACCATATTACACGAGTTTATTATTAATAACATCGCGTCATGATTTGTATCTTTCTTTAATTCGTTGATTGATAATTTGATTATGAAATATCAGATGTCAGTTCAAGTTTGGGTTTGTATGAAATCATTCTCGGTGCATGGTTAATAGATCATATTTGCTTTGATATGAAATATTCTTATACATTGGTTTCCTCTTCACTATTTCAACATCAACCACGTGAACATTTTTCACCTCTTCGATTGTTTTTCGTGGTTTTAACTCACAAGGCATAACTCACAAATGAGATCAGCCACGATCGTTTAACTTTCGAAAAATGAATAAAATGAAACAACTGAAACAATAACAACAACGGAAAATGTCGCAACGTAATGATCAATTTTGTAATACAAGAACAGAGAAAAAGGAAGTTGAAAAAAGATATCAAGAAGACAAGAGTAAGAAGAAAAAGAAGGTCAAGATAATAAGAAGACTGAAGATTTTCTTCTATCCCCATTGTGAATGTTTGAACCGTTTCTAACCCTCAAATTACTATACTATTTTGAATTATTCTTTGGGGTGGTAAGATCGCCCTTGTGGTGCTCCGTTCAAACGATCCATCCATAGCCTTCACTGGGGAACAATGATTTTCTATCAAGTTTCAATATTATTATACATAAAAAGTCCATCTTTCTCAGTGAAGAGAAAAGATGAAAAGTTTAGGATCGTTTGAACAGGGCACCACAAGGGCAATCTTATACCATCCCAAAGAAATAGTTGGATAAAATATAGATGTGATGTGAAAATTAAAGTGATAAATTAAAGAAGAAGAATAATTCAAAAGTCGTCTCGGAAAATCAATAATTTTGTATCAAGTTTCAATGCTATTTTTTTTAAATCGCTTGTATTACATATTTTTATACTTGAATGCATGACTGAGAATGATGGATATAGATTATTGGTATGAGCTGGTATATCACCATTTCGGTTCACGACCTGTCCGAACGATCCTACCTTCACATCCTCATGATGCGCGAGGGACTATTTCGTAATTCCTCCAAGGAAGTTTGATCAAATATCGTACTTCTCCAATAATGAATTGATGATATAGTTGTGAGCGTAATAAGGCCCGTTATCACCACGTCAAGTTAGCCTTATTCTGAGAGTTGGTGACAGAATAGCAATGATAATCATACAATTTCTAACTGCCAGTTAGTGCTACTCGTACGTTGGTAATTCCTGCTTTCAGGCATTCAATCATCATTCTTTGAGATATTTATATATTTATATATATATATATATATATATATATATATATATATATATATATATATACATATATATATATATATATATATTTATATATACATATATATATATATATATATATATATATATATATATATATATATATTTATATATACACATATATATATATATATATATATATATATATATATATATATATATATATATATATATATATGTAGTCAAAATGATAATTATTTTGGACTTAAATTAGCTACAATCTTCCATTATTGTTCGTATTTCTGATTCACTAATTCTGGTAATTATATATATTCATTCTTTCATCTGAAAAATAGTTATTTGTAATTGCTTTGTCGTATCTAAGTTTCATTTCCAACAAACCTTAATTTTCAATAGTATGAATATTTAAATATTCCATGTCGTTGGGCATCCTAGATGTGAATATTCTAAATATAGAAATGAATTTAATGATTTGATAATAATACATGTTATTAAATATTCGAGGTTTGTTCTGTTTTTCTCTGGGAGTGAACGAATGTATTTGATATGAAAATTGACTGATTATATATGTATAATTATATATGGATAGATTGATTTTACATTGTGTACACCTATTTTGACATACTGTTGGTAGAATTGTACCTACGCAATACAATATGGAGCAAAAAAGAATACATAGAATACAAATAAATAGAACATAAAAATATTAAAATGGAACATATAAAAAATATATAAAAAAAAAAACAGTGTCTATACTCAATATAAATTATTACATACCATAAAGCCATCGATTTGATTAAAACCATTTTCATCAAGTTTCAACTAACCGTCTGTACGTGACAATCGATCGATTAGTGGATCGATTCTTTTCGATAAGTATCGCTTGTGAGTCGGTGTGTGGATATCGATACTCTGGCCGCGTCGACGGTAATGATAGGTTGCGGTGGGGTAACCTACAATCATTGGGCGACGCCCACTTGACGCTGGAGATCGTACTCCAGATAAAGATGTACGCCAAACGTGCATAAATGCTGTGGGATAGTTGTACAACGATCGACCGTTTTATTAGATGAGCGTTAGCGAAGATTTCCATGCAACTCTTATACCGAACTTTTTTGTCTGTGTGTTTTTTTGTTTGTTTTTTGTTTGTTTGTGGGCACTGCTTAGGTCGCAGGATTTGACTGAACGACATGAAACTTAATTTTTGTATGCAAACTTATCCAACTTAGAACTGTATAGTTTTTGGGTCAAATCGGTTGGACCATTTTTGAGAAACATCATCTAGAAGTTTCTGAAAACCCCATAAGATTAGGTTGAGCAGAGAAAATTGAAAAATGAAATCTCTCCAATATGATTCAAATTTTCCTCAAATGTAAACACGGAAATTATATATATAATTAAAAATGTGTATGCAATTCGGACCAGCCGTTTTGAAAAAAATGATGTAATGCATGTTTATTCATCGAATAGATAGAAATAATAACATATAAATAGTCCATTGTTAATTCACGGCTCCCTAGATTCGTTGGTATCGATTGAAGTTCATTTTATATGGTCAAGGTATGTAGGGTTTTAGATTTTACCTCCAATACATCTCGCTCATCACACAACGCACATTCTGCGTTTGCCTAGTATAAAATAATTCATTCGATACCAACGAATCTAGTGAGCTGTGAGTCTATCACTGCAACATTTTTCTGCTATTATTTCTATCTATTCGATGAATAAAAAACATGGATTACATTATTTTCTTCGAAACGGCTGGTCCGAATTGCACAGACATTTTTAATTATGTGTATAATTTCCGTGTTTACATTTGAGGAAAATTTTAGTATTGGAGATATTTTATTTTTATATCTTCTCAGCCTGGCCTAATCTTATGGGTTTTTTTAGAAACTTCTAGATGATGTTTCTCAAAAATGGTCCAACCGATTTGACCCAAAAACTATAGGGTTCTAAGTTGGATAAGTTTGCGTATAAAAAAAGTTTCATGTCGATCGGTCAAACCCTGCGACCTGTGCAGTACTTACAAACAAACAAACAAACAAACAAAAAGCCGGACAGACAAAGCTCCTTAA
Source organism: Brachyptera putata (assembly GCA_907164805.1). Classification (NCBI taxonomy): domain Eukaryota; kingdom Metazoa; phylum Arthropoda; class Insecta; order Plecoptera; family Taeniopterygidae; genus Brachyptera; species Brachyptera putata. The sequence goes on along the minus strand of OU015473.1, from coordinate 14,100,186 downwards.
GAGTAGAGTGGAAATCTTCGCTACGCTCATCTAATGAACGGTCGGGAGTTTCGATTCACTAAATCATGGCATGAGGTATCGAAGTGTGAATGTTGTATTCCTTTTTATTCATTTCAGAATGAAAATAGAGAAAATAAACCTAATTTCAACCATGCTGCTGGAAATGAGATATATTTGAATTTAAGCATCGTTAAATTCTTCAATGTCCTTGTATATTGAAACATATATTTTTTTTTTTTTATAACATCGAAACTTGATACAAAATCATTGTTCCCCTATTAAGGCTAAGGATGAGATTCCCACAAAACTCTTATGGAGCTTTGTCTGTGTTTTTGTTTGTTTGTTTGTGGGCACTGCACAGGTCGCAGGGTTTGAACGATCGACGTGAAACTCTTTCTGTATACGTTAACTTATCCAACTTAGTTATTGTAAAATAAAAAAACTGTAGAAATAATTAAGGACTAACCTTTTGTGCTGAAATGAAATTAGGGAATAGAAAAATCCAAATGTACTAATTAAAAATGTATCTTTCATCAAATTAAAGTGTCTATTCGTAAGCTTAGGTAAGTTATTCGTTAAAAGTAATTAATTTTTTTGGATATTTACAATTAAGTTATAGTCTTTTCGCATCTTAGTCTTTAGTCAAGGTATGAAACATGATGTATGGAACACTGTCCAATAAAATTCAAAAAAAAAATCACCTACAGAGTTTTTCTACAAATTCATATAAGTCTAAGCAAGGTCTCAGCGAGAAGATCTTCTATCCAATAAAAACGGCTTGTAGGTTTTAATCTGCGTTAAACAGCTGATGTTTTTGGCTGTAAACTCCAAGCAAATGTTTGTGTAAACATAACTCATTCATCAGCCTATCGTTCGTATCCCCAAATCACCTGGCTGTTGCTGGGGTCGTTAAGAGTCCATGGGAGACGATTTAGTGAAATATCAATTTTTTGTGCTGACGTGTGAACGGTGTGAGATATCAAAATTAGTATGTGAATGAAACAAAAGTACATTTGATGTCTTCAAATTTGCAGGCATACAGTTGTAGGGCACATTTTTCTTCAGCATCGAGCATTTTCAGACGAGCTTTAGCGAGGATTCAATTTGACATACTGAAAAAAATGGTGTTCGTTTTTATGTTTTTTTTTTTTTATTCGATGTTTTTTTGTCGGTTCTCCACATGTCAAACGGCTACAGCTATCAACTTCAAACTTTTTTCCAATATGGTTCCTCATCTAACTTGGAACTTTTTTTTTATGAATTTTAGAAAATTCAAAAATACCCATTAGAATAACACAGCGGAAAAAAAAATAATATTTTTATTTTCCAAAAAAATGAAATTTTGATCGAAATTGAATTACATTTTGATTATCATTTCTGGAAACTTTCAGCTTGATCGGGTCAGCCATTTTGAAGAAAAAACATAA
>OU015473.1:14053759-14093759 GCA_907164805.1 Brachyptera putata | reverse complement strand
CGCTATAGAGTATATGAGATTTACAAGTGAAATAATCCAAGAAAAAAAAGTTGGAGATCGATGGTCTAATAAACATTTTCGTCAAAACAATATTAATGTTTGACATTTTTAGACGAGCTTTAGTGAGGATTCAATTTGACTTACTGAAAAAAATTGGTGTTCGTTTTTCTTTTTTTTTTTTTTTTTATGTTTGTTTGTCGGTTCTCCACAGGTCAAACGGCTACAGCTATCAACTTCAAACTCTTTTTCAATATGGTTCCCAGCTAACTTAGATCTGTTAGTTTTGTGGCATTATCGAGCGATAACTTTATTTTTTATGAATTCTAGAAATTTCAAAAATACCTATTAGAATAACATGGCGGAGAAAAAAAGAAAATATTTTTATTTTCCAAAAAAAATGAAATTTCGCGTGAAGTTGAATTATATTTTGATACACATTTCTAAAAATGTCCAGCTTGATCGGGTCAGCCATATTGAAGAAAAAACATAAAATGTGCTAAATTGGTACCACATCGAAGCAGTTTTTACCCATTTCTACCAATACTATCACTATCCGCTCGTCTAACAACGCATATATGGCGTTTTCCTAGTTTTAATGAATTGTTCACTATTCTGCCTCAACAGTTGGTTCAATGCTCGAGTCACGTTATTCTTCATTAATCTTTTTGGGTGGTGTTGAGGGCGATCAACAGTAGTCGTAGTACACTCAGTCTGTGGGACCGTCTGAACGATCCTTAGGCCTAATTGGAGAACGATAACTTTGTGTCAAATTCCCTACTTGAATCTAAAACTAATTTATAGCATAATAATATATAAATACTTGATAAAAACAGTATTTCAATAAGAGAAGGTGCGGCTAAATCACTGTATGAAGAAAATGCACAACTTTTTCGACGTCGTTCAATTCACTCAAACGCCAAATAAATATAATTAAATTTATGCCATTGTTAACGTTTGATTTGGTTGAAAATGATTCTTTGTAATTGAACTTCATACAACTTATCTTTTGTGGCGAAGATTACTAGCTAAACTTATATTTAACTACCTCATTAAGTAAGTTAATTAAGTGAGGAATTTAAATTGGATAATTATTGTCAAATTCGTGGAATTATGAACAGGGTGTCCTATAAAAAATACGGTGAAATGTCAAACTGTATTTTAAGTAGTGAAAGGTTCAGATTTTGAGAAATGATTAAATCTTATTTTTATCTATTGGTTACATTTAATCCAACACAGCAAAATAATCATACTTTTTTTATATATAATTCTAATATCTACAGATTGTTGCATGAACTCTTGAAATCTTGATAGAAAATTTTGTTTTCCCATATGGGCAATAAATCAATGTTTGTTGACTGATTCTGACATGGAAATTTCTCTTTTATCTGTTTATTGATAATGTTATTCTCTTACATTTTCGAAACTCTTAGTATGAAAATGGGTAGTGGAATGACCACGCTGTCGGTGTCACCCCCTCCCCCCCCCCCCAAAAAAAAAATTAAACAATAATAAACATTCGACATTAAGTATACTCGATATTTACTGTAATGCTGAGGTGTTTATTGTACGAAAGGGCTTTGGAAGAAAATAAGAAGAAAAGATGAAGAAAATCGAAAAGAGCGAATATACATTTAGAAACAAGATTGATTTTTTCTTCCAACGCATCTAAGGGATTTTTCTGCATCTCTCAATAATAACTATGATTCTCACATAATGCTGAATGAGCTATACTAGGAAAACGCCTTATATGCGTTGTGAGATGAGCTTAGAAGTATGGAAATGTAGAATTAAGAACATTTTGTCAGCTCAATGTACATATACAGGCCATGGATCACTTCAAAGGTTTAAAAACCGCGGCTGTCTGTTGGTATATGGACCTTGGTTTCCAAACAATTATACCAGTGCCTTCTTCATATCCATCACAGATTTTAAACGTTTTAATTTATTGGTGACACTTGTTGCTCATATTTAATAGTTCCTTAATTGCTTTCCTAATTGCTTTTATTGATGTGTAAAAAAGTACCTTAAAATGCGTTTTCTTCGTTATTTCACATCCGATTGTTCCATAAATCGCTTAAAATAGGTATGATAGATCTTTCCACACTCAGTATAAATTTGAGAGCTTTTAAAAAAATAAGATTCCAAGTATTTCTCCCCTGGCCTATTCTTATGGGGAATTTCCATACTTTCCGATTTTTTTCCGGAAAATCCGTTTGACCGATTTTTCTGAAAAACAATCCCAACCTATTCTGGTATAACACCAATTTGTAAAAAAAGTTTCGAGTTGATTGAAACTTTTTCCTGACCTGTATGCCGCGTACAAAATTACACACACAAAAAAAAAAAAAAAAAAAAAAAAAAAAAAAGACCAAAATTTTTCGGTATATGGAATGAAAATCTTCGCTACGCTCATCTAATTATAACCAACTATTCCTTTAGGTTGATAAGATCGCCCTTGTGGTGCCCGGTTCAAACGAAACTGTCATCCTTTTCCTTTGCATCCTCTGACAATGGTTTTGTGTACAGTTTTTTATGTTCCAAAAAAATATGTATATACATGAACAGCCTACTTGATCGGATGTTTTATTCAATGACGTCAAAATGGCGTATTGTAAATTGATATTGAAAATGACCAACAATGAAATTGACTTCATAGTCCCATATAACGGTTAGTCTACGGTTAAAGCAGACTGAATAAACTTCTCCGAAAATAAATTCTACAGACATAAATAAAAACAAAAAATAAATACTTTAAAAAACAAAGTACATAGCCCCCTTCAGAAAACAATATCGTTATAACAAATTATACCTTTTTCATAAAAAAGAACATATTTAAAATATATCTAAAAGAAAGTAAAATATCGAACAAAACAAAACAAATTATAAAATATCTGTCCATTGTTGCGTGTGATACGTACGACATCTCGCAACAATGTACATTGTTGTCTGGAATACGTGTGCGCATCAGGAAGGCTGTGCTGGATTCTCGTCTAGTCACACTTCTGGTCGATGTGCATGCCAATTAGCTGGCGATTGGTTATGGTAATTGGGCGTGTACAACGCATGCGCTCTACCTAACGAAATATGCATCTGGGTTTGGACCAGGCTATATTAATGCAGAACTTGTTCACAATGGGTGGAATTTATTCGAGACTAAAAGTAACACCTGAATGTCAATATGACTGACGAAATGTTACAAATGAAGAGTCAACAATGTAACTTTTCAAATAATTAGATCGAGCTTTAGCGAGGATTCAATTTGACATACTGAAAAAAATTAGTGTTCGTTTTTATGTTTTTTTGTCGGTTCTCCACAGGTCAAACGGCATTATCGGGTGGTAATTTTTTTTTTATGAATTCTAGAAATTTCAAAAGTACCCATTAAAATAACAGAGCGGAAAAAAAAGAAAATATTTTTATTTTCCAAAAAAATGAAATTTGGCGTGAACTTGAATTACATTTTGATACACATTTCTGGAAATTTTCAGCTTGATCGGGTCAGCCATTTTGAAGAAAAAACATGAAATGTGCTAAATTGGTACCACTCGAAGCAGTTTTTATCACAAGTTCACAAATAACACAAATTCACAATGACTTTTCACAACCAACTTACAGACAAATTGCCCCCCCCCCCGACCGTCCCTCATACACAGAATAAATTGTAAACTGTCAGTGTGAACACCTTACCTCAGTTAGCACGGTGTCACCCATGATGCTTCGCGCCCAGCTAACTGCAGTTAGCTTAACCAGCAGTTAGCTTAACCAGCAGTTAGTGATCATAGTGTGAACACTAGGCTTACCTCAGCTAGCACGGGGTCACCCATGATGCTTCGCGCCCAGGTAACTGCAGTTAGCTTAACCAGCAGTTAGCTTAACCAGCAGTTAGTGATCATAGTGTTAACACCTTACCTCAGTTAGCACGGTGTCACCCATGATGCTTCGCGCCCAGCTGACTGCAGTTAGCTCAACAGTAGTTAGGCCCGGTATTACGAATAATAAATTAGTTGATTAAGCGATAATTAGTGGATTAGCTTGTTATTATCCTTGGTTACCAATGTTATTTTTGCACTGCAATTGATTAATTAGCTTAATTAACACAATTTTATTAGTGTAATATGGGCGCGCGGGGTAGAGTTGGTTGTACCAAGTGATGATTAGTGAATTGAGCAAAATTAGCAAATTAACTTGTTATCACCCTTGGTTACCTATGTTATTTATGTACCTTAAGTAATGATTAACTAATTAATATTCAATCATCAGTTGGTACAATCGGCTCTTAGTGATCACAGTGTGAACGGGGTATAACAGAAAAAAAATATTCAGCATTTAGCATTTCCTTGAAATTTTCTTACGAATTTCCTCCAACTCACATTCATAAAATAAATATGTACAGTTGTACAACGACAACCATTAGTCACAGACACGAATACAAAATAACAAAACTTAAATCTCACCACGTAAACATGTAAATCCTTTTTTTGCACCCGCCACTTTATTTTCGTCAAGTTAAACCCATAACAGCATGTGTGAACCATCGCTTTTATAATTGAATTAGCAAGTAACGGTTTTTGCTCACATCGGCTACGGTATACGTCCATCTAATGATAGCCTTTAATACTCCATGTACGTACTCTAAGCCTAACTAAGGTAGATTAGGCGAATTCTTTATAATTTACTTTTCACCACTTATTCGATTATACATTACTTGCACATATTATATCTTTCTTGAATTAGGACCGTAACACTCATTAAACACTCTTTAAATTATCCTCATTATCCTTATCGAAACACCTGCTCGGTGATTATAAGTCATAGCAAGGACGGTCGATCGGGGACTTTTATATAAGTGGTACAGACAAGTACAGTTTTGATCATATAAAAATGAAAAATGAATAAATATAAATATGTTCCAATCTAATAACAGAATTTTTTTTTTTAGAGTTTTGGATAAATACGGTTTGAAATGTTAATATTTTGAGTTGTTAGATTCAGTTGATGAGAGTGTATTTACTCGTAATTGACTCGTAATTTGAAAGAAAATGGTTCATTTTGGCGCTATGTTTTGTGAGTGATGGTACAGTGTGTGTTGATATGGATGAGTATGTCAATTTGGAGTTTGTGCTAAATCACGTATGTTTATAAAAACTGTTTGAGCGTTAGACATGAGGAAGTGGGTTCGTTAACACCCTGCCCCCTCTACCTCACCTACTCACTATTCTTTAAATAAGATCGAAAATTTGACACATAGTTAGGATCGTTCGGACCACAAGGGTGATATTACCAGGAAAAAAATTGAGATTTTTTTAATGTATAGGTTTCCTATATTATATTAAATTTTCATTCATAGATATAACGACTCACTGTGGGCATAATGATGAGTACTATCTGATGGCGTCGGATGGGTGATTAATGAGATGATGAGATGATGGCATGAAGGTTCTTGGGTAATGGGAAGAATAGTGGGAAGGAAGCGGTCGTGGCATGTATTGTGGGAATCATCCCGGCATTAGCCTAGACTGCACAGGGAAACCACGAAAAAAAGAGAAAACCCTGTTAAGAATGACAGTGGTGGGGATCGAACCAGGTCCTATATTCCCCCCATCTACCTGATCACATGAAGCGATCGCGTATAGAAGTAGGATTAGATATAAATAGATACACATAATTCAATATCTGATAGTTGCTTCTATAATTCATTAGGCTTAAATATTTATATATTATTAGATAGTTCATATTTCAAAAGAATGAACTTATATGATAATTGTGAAATTTTGTACACACACACACACACACTATATATATATATATATATATATATATATATATATATATATATATATATATATATATATATATATGTGTATATATATATATATATATATATATATATTTAGAATGAGATTTGATACAGTACCGCTGCTTGTGGATGTTTTTGTTGAAGTAGTAAACAGTGACAGCCTCACAGTTGTTTGTGACATGTTGCGATTATCGCATCTTAGCGCTGAGGTGTTGAACATAAAGGCTGCAGGTTACCCGCGTGGAGCTCATCTCAGCGCTGGGAGGTTTATGCACTGACAAATACTTCGAATAGGCACGCCAATTCCCACACTCGAGGTCACATACTCGCCGTTCATGCCGACATTATAATTAAAATAAGTCTAATTTCATTTTATTAACATCGAAATTTGATATGAAATATTTGTTCCTCAATTAAGGTTATATATATAGCCGCCCTCGTGGCTCAGTCAATTAACGCTTGCTCTGAAACTGAAATCTCCGTTGGGTGTGGGTTCGAGTCCCGCGAAAGGCATTCGTTTTTATGAACGTCCTTTTTTTAATGTTGCTTAACGACCCCACCAACAGCTAGGTAATACGGGGGTACGAATGAGCGAGTGATAATGAAACGATGAAGAGATGATAGATGAAAGGAAGTTTACAAAAACCCATACCTTATGCGGGATTCGAACCCACGCCCAACGGTGACTTCAGTTACTACCGCTAGCGATAGTTGACTTGGCCACCGGGGAGGCCCGTTCTTTCCTTATCATCACTTTATCGTTCCAGTATTACCTGCTCATTCGTATCCCCGTTTAACCTAGATGTTGGTGGGGTCGTTAAGCAGCATTACAAAAAAAAAAAAAAAAAGGTCGTTAAGCTGATGTGAATAAAAAGGCCGTAGAATTAGGGGAATAAAATATACGCACATTTAACCACTAATTGTTCATTATATACTTGATGCGTGAAGTGCGTATCACATTTGAATGAAAATCTCAAATGGGACTCATCTCATGTTGAAACAATTTCAAAACAACTCATCTCAGCTTATTTCACAATACGATCAACACGCCAGATCTCAGACGTTTCAACTTCCCGACTTGTCCACTTCTCCTCCTTCATCTGAGGTATGGTGTGGAGTGTTGGGGTCACTCATCAAATACTAATAATAAGATATCACACTTCAGAAACGAGCAATTCGCACCATGATGATGGCCAAACAAACAGCTCACTGCTAAGCTCTCTTCAAGAAATTACAAATCTCAACCCTTTATAGCCTTTAGATAATGCAGTCAATATTGTACATTGAAAATAATCTCCATTCTCTACAAAAAAATTGAGAATTTCACATATACATATATACATATAGCCACCCCCAGTGGCTCAGTCAACTATCGCTAGCGGTAGTAACTGAAGTCACCGTTGGGCGTGGGTTCGAGTCCCGCATAAGGCATGGGTTTTTGTAAACGTCTTCACCTATCATCACTTCATAGTTTCATAATCACCCGCTCATTCGTACTCCCGTATAACCTAGCTGTTGGTGGGATCGTTAAGCAACATTATAAAAAAAAAAAACATATATACGCATATACATATATACACGGAACAACAAAAACCTTCACATCAGTCAGTGTAATACCACACTAACACAAAACAACTCTAATTTCATAAATGTAAAACTATATTATAATAAATTACCTGAAACTATGAAAAACATTCCATCTCTCTAAATTCAAAACTAGCCTGAAATCACTTCTAATTACAAAAGCTTATTACTCCATGGACGCATATTTAAGAGATGATCTGGAACAATAGAAGGATGATGTGTTAATTGTTGTGGCCATGCATACAAATTGTATATAAGAGTGAATATATAAAGATAAAGATGAATATAAAGATTAAAAGATGGGGTGCATGCACGGTTCTTATGAAACAGAGATTCATCTTCACTATTTTTGTTCTATGTCCACGAACTATTGTCATCGAATAAAAATATACCAACCCCAAGATAATTGCCTATGCTCTTCATAATATGGCATTCTATATTAATTTGTCATACAAATAAGTTTTAGGATAATAAGTCAATGAATTCCAAAACTTTAATTACATTTATGGGAGTATTATCTTCAATCTGATTGAATTCACAAAAATAGAATGTCGTATTAAACAAAGAGCATAACATTTTAATTAAATGTGTTGATATATTCTTTTTATTCAGTGTCACTCGTTATAGTGAGCATCGAGAAACATAAAACATGGTGAAGAATAATTTCTATATTTTTATAAGCAGCGTGCATGCACCCAGTGTTATTAAAAACAAAACTTTTTCCCAAATTGAAAAAAAAATGTGCACAATTCTTCCTTTTTATTTCCGTATTTTTTATACTATCTTTATAAACTATTATCTCAAAGTGCAAATTACCTAGATCAATCATAATATAATGCCAGATAAACGTGCTTGTTCAAAACAAATTTCATTTTTATATGTAAACGTAGGTTTAAGACTTTAAATTTCATTGCTTATATTTCCGGGTTGAAAAAGTATCCATTTTTGTCTGTCTTATTGTAACAGTGAGTGCATTACGTGGTTTAGTTGATTTCGCACCTTGGTTTTCACGCGGGTAATTTGTGCTGATGCATTCTCCATGGAACTAGAAGCGTAATTCCCAAGCAAAATCTTTTTAGAAGAAGAACTCAACTTAACACGATTTATATGTTCTCATGCCTTTCAGAACGGTGTTTTTTTACTTGTAAGATATGTACAGTATTGTTCAAATACAACCGAAATATGAAATGTACGTATAGGGTCTGTAAGGTTTTATCCTCCATCTGACGTTAATATAATACTTTACGTACTTTGCAAATGTTTACAAAATCTTTACAATTGATGTGTCAAGTACGTTTGTGTTTATACTATAATTTCATATTTTTATTGACTTGCCAAATATTGTATACATAATCCTATGTAACGATCTATCTGGATGAATAAATCAATCAAATGAAATGAAATTATATACTTACTTTGATTCAGAATTGACAAACCATATCCTAAAGTTGGCAATTGAGTGATTTATTAAGGCGGTGCATGCACGGTGCTTATAAAAAAGAGATAATATTTTTTTTCTTCATCACGAACAAGTGTATTTGAATAAAAAGTTCAGCAAACCCAAGATAATGCTATGCTCTTCAATTATGATGACATTCTATTTCTGTGAATTCAATCAGTTTTAAGATAAAACGTCAATAAATTTTATCACGTTCTTAATATTTGTTGACGTATTATATTAGAACTGTTTGAATTAATAATAATAGAATGTCATAATAATTATGTTTTGAATTAATTTTTGAACGTTTTAAGTTTTGAACGATATGAGATATCAAAAATCTAATGCGGAAGACGCACAGAAATTTTCAATACCTTCAAATCGTTATAAATGATAACTATATATCTCATATCGCCTAATTGTCAGGCAATTCTTTTGAAGCTTCTTATGTCAAGTTTTAAATGATGATAATAATAGAATAAAAAACTATTTCATGAATTGACCTGATAATCACCATGGTTTACCTTACTATATTTCCTTCAGTTACTATGACAATAAACAAGGTAACTGACAGAATAGCTAACCAGAACTGCTGCGACGGTGATCGAGTTACTAGCACACTCAACTGGCGGAGGCCGGGGTTCGATTCTTTTCATGGTCGACCTCTGACCGAGGTTCATCGTTTCTTCCTTCTGTCGTTCAGGCAAATACTGAGGTGGACTCTATTCATCAGTCCTGCATCTGTGTAGAAGCTATATCTACGTCTGATGAAAATATAACCAGGACTTCATATCATATCGTAATTAACTCTTATTTAATTTTTAATTGAATTAAAATAACTCGTAAATAATAAGAGATAAATGAATAATGATGTTCGAAACAATATAATTCATGTTAAAATAACATGAGTTAACGATGAATTCAATCAAAAATTGAACAAAAATTCATTTAATCCATACGATATGACATATAGGCCTATTTTGAACTTTCGTAATTATTATATCTTTTTGTAATCAAAACTGCAAAAACAATTACCGTGATTCAATAGAACCCAGGACCATCTACATAAGACTTTATTCTGTTTTGCATTCGTTGCATTTATTCATAATCCTGCCAAAAGATCGTGACCAATTAAAAATGAATATATTAAAAGTTCAATGCGAAATGATGGAACATTTTCCAATGAAAAACAAACAGGTAAGAAACATGACAAAGCAAAATATTACTATATCCACCATCGTGTTGATAACCAGCCTAATCGATAGTCTCGAGTCAATCAGTTCGATTATCGCCACAGTATCGAGATAATCGATGTTGAAAGCGTGCACCTTGTTATTGAGACGCCATTGTTTGTGTTCGCTTCTGTTTATTGCAGCAAATCATCCTCGCCCGCCACCTTCGCCGCGCCTCATTGTTTACTTGTTGGTATTGTGTTTCGTCTTGGCTGTGTTCTTGTCGGCTCGTCATCACTAGGATCGGGCGAGACAACAGAGTACATCCACGTCGCGGCGAGGGATCATTGGTTCAAGCGTTGGTCCTATTCAATCACGAGGTTCATATATTTGAGTAATAGATTACACAAATTGTTTTGTTAAATTAGGATATATAGGCCTATGTAGGCCTACCTACATATACTTGATTCATATTGAAATGATATATATTTATATATATAGGCCCATATATATATATATATATATATATATATATATATATATATATATATATATATATATATATATATATATATATATATATATATATATATATATATATATATATATTATTCTAAAGTTTTCATCTTAGAAATTATAAATACAGTATATGTACATATATATATATTCTAAAAACTTAATGAATTATATATAGAAGGAACCAACTATATGCATATCGAAACAGTAGGCCTATGCTCATATCCATTAATTTGCCACCAACGTCCGGAAGATGTGATGTTTCCTTGTTCAAGATACTATACAAATTAGTACAACCTATAACAAAAATAATGGAGGTATTGAACTTTGTTTCTATTCATCAAAGTTTCAAATATTGTTTATATATATATATATATATATATATATATATATATATATATATATATATATATATATATATATATATATAGATATATATATATATAGATAGATATATATATATATATACAAACAATATTTTTTCATCATTTAGAATCATATTCCCGATGACATTCAGAAATGTGATTTCGGAACATCTTTCCAACGTACTTCCGAAATGATCTCGATATAGATAGTGTTATATACACAACGCATGATTCTGCTAGTAATGGATCAATGATTACCTACTGTACCAAATGCAATAGGTCTGCTCCTCTCAAAATTCTTTATCCATGAAATGCAATAAATAAATAAATAAATCATTTCAATAATTTGAATTAAAACTGTTCCAACTTGCTTGCTTGGAGAGAGGTACCTCGTGTGGATGCCCTTATTACCAGTAGCCGTGTAGAGGCTATTCAATCAGGGGCCGAGAGGGGAAGTAGGAGGAGAAAAGGGGAGGGTTATCGAATACAATCGATTTATTTCCAATAACTGAATGACTTGCAAATATCAACAAGTTGTACCTGCCATAAAGGTCTTCTCATGATTGAACCATGAACATATTAATAAATATGTTGTGTACGAGAAAATAAAAATTTGTGATCCCATTCATAAAATAAATTGAATATAAAAAAACGATAGTTTTCTATGAGCTTTTACAGTGTGAGAAAATCAGCGAGTCTTTACAAAATATCCCTTTCATGAACCACTCAAGATAGTATCTTATAAATATAATGTCAATCATTTTGTATCTTTGTATCTAACGATTCTGTTTCTAAAGTGTCAGTATTCCTGTATATGAACTGTAAGAATAATATTATTTGTATGATTTCTGTATTGTGAGTATTAAAGTAGTGTATTCAATATTCTTTGAATTGTTGATCGAATGATAAATAAGACTGTTTGATTAGTCAATATTATTTAATTTATATATATGACATATTGGGTTTTACTGGTTTGCCACTTACTTGGTTACGCAGTCCCCGTGGAACATCGAAACTCTAAAACTTTACTCTAGAACGGCGCTCGAACGTAACCATGCAAGTAGAGGTAAGTGGCAAAACCGTGAAACCCAATATCTCACATAAGTGCAGCCGAAATATATATATATATATATATATATATATATATATATATATATATATATATATATGTGTGCGTGTGTGTGTGATCGAAGTTGATGCCTTGATCCATATTTATGTTATGAATGAAATTTCCGGTTTATCGAATGAGGATTTTATTTAATCAATAATAAATACATTCAGAAACGTTAGGGTTTTTATTTATCTAATATGAAATAAATGAAACTCCTAATTTCCGGGTTCATACACCGGAAATTCTATTCATAACATATACTTATAAATATATATACATATGTGTGTATATAAATAGTAGTAATGAAGTTGATTCCTTGATTATGAGATAAATTGATATTCCGATATATTCAGTGAAAGTCGTCATTCATATTCAAACAGTACGACTGACGTTCCGGTGAGTTCCCACGATCAGCTGTTTCTATTTATTGTTTGAATAAAATGTATTCAAACAATAAATTAGTATAATTCATAATCATTAAGGATCAACTATACAAGATGATTCCATACTTTTTAATTGATTTGTCATTTTTGTGAATTTACTTAGTGCTAAGATAATACGTCAACGAATTTCATCACATTCTTGGTATCCATTGACGTATTATCTCAAAACTGATTTATTTCGCACAAATATGATGGCATAGTCATCAAAGAGCATGAATTATCTTACAGTTGATATAATTATTGTCCAATTACACTGGTTTGTGAACATAGATAGAAATAGTGAAGATAAATTTATATATTTTTATAAGAACCGTTGAACACCCTTAACTTCTCGGAACATTCCAGTCATATCAGAATAGTTTGAAAATGTTACTAATATAACACAAATAATATATTTATAAAAATACGAATATTAATAATAATTATCACATTATAAATTGATGTATTCATTCAATTCAAGTGTTATCAATTCTATATCAGTATATATATATATAGTGAATTATACATATACTGAATTGGGGGTACGAATACTGAACATTGCAGAAATAGTGGCATAGCTATTATTCATATGGAATCATATAATGATTATAGTTCACGTATAGCATACAGTAAATAGTGAGCTAATGAGATAGGGATGAAAAACAAATGAGTATTCTGTATTGGTGCAGAATATGTAAATGTTGTGAGGAGAACCCCGGCCATCACTGTCAGTATCAGATTGTATAAAAAGCTGTCATATTGCGAGACAGTAATTCACTATCTAAGCCACGGTTGAAAGGTTACATAATAGTTGAATAATATTGAGATATTCTTGGGAATGTGGTAACATACAGTAGATAGTGATCAGTTGAAGATATAAATCAATATTAAGTATATATCTTTTCAGTAAATCAATCAACTAATGTTGATTCTCATACTTTTAAATCGTGTTCAGAGGCCTACTCTATCAGTAAGAAAAATGATATTACATTATGTAAAAGTTAATTAAGACTGTGTATGTCTATAATTTCGACTGATGTTTGAATAATATTTTTTGTAAAGGACAAATGAATGGAAATAAATCAAGTTGGTATTCACTATACTGTATTCAGAACCTACGACCCCTTATTCTAGAAACAAATACAATCTTGTCAACATTGAGGTGATAGGCCTTCTAGTTGGAGCAAGGGGCACCATCCCAACATTGAGGTGATAGGCCTCCTAGTTGGAGCAAGGGGCACCATCTCAACATTGAGGTGATAGGCCTTCTAGTTGGAGCAAGGGGCACCATCTCAACATTGAGGTGATAGGCCTTCTAGTTGGAGCAAGGGGCACCATCTCAACATTGAGGTGATAGGCCTTCTAGTTGGAGCAAGGGGCACCATCTCAACATTGAGGTGATAGGCCTTCTAGTTGGAGCAAGGGGCATCATCCCAACATTGAGGTGATAGGCCTCCTAGTTGGAGCAAGGGGCACCATCCCAACATTGAGGTGATAGGCCTTCTAGTTGGAGCAAGGGGCACCATCACAACATTGAGGTGATAGGCCTTCTAGTTGGAGCAAGGGGCACCATCTCAACATTGAGGTGATGGGCCTTCTAGTTGGAGCAAGGGGCACCATCCCAACATTGAGGTGATAGGCCTTCTAGTTGGAGCAAGGGGCACCATCACAACATTGAGGTGATGGGCCTTCTAGTTGGAGCAAGGGGCACCATCCCAACATTGAGGTAATGGGCCTTCTAGTTGGAGCAAGGGGCACCATCCCAACATTGAGGTGATAGGCCTTCTAGTTGGAGCAAGGGGCACCATCCCAACATTGAGGTGATAGGCCTTCTAGTTGGAGCAAGGGGCACCATCCCAACATTGAGGTGATAGGCCTTCTAGTTGGAGCAAGGGGCACCATCCCAACATTGAGGTGATAGGCCTTCTAGTTGGAGCAAGGGGCACCATCCCAACATTGAGGTGATAGGCCTTCTAGTTGGAGCAAGGGGCACCATCCCAACATTGAGGTGATAGGCCTTCTAGTTGGAGCAAGGGGCACCATCCCAACATTGAGGTGATAGGCCTTCTAGTTGGAGCAAGGGGCACCATCACAACATTGAGGTGATGGGCCTTCTAGTTGGAGCAAGGGGCACCATCCCAACATTGAGGTGATGGGCCTTCTAGTAGGAGCAAGGGGCACCATCCCAACATTGAGGTGATAGGCCTTCTAGTAGGAGCAAGGGGCACCATCCCAACATTGAGGTGATAGGCCTTCTAGTCGGAGCAAGGAGCACCATCCCAACATTGAGGTGATAGGCCTTCTAGTTGGAGCAAGGGGCACCATCCCAACATTGAGGTGATAGGCCTTCTAGTTGGATCAAGGGGCACCATCCCAACATTGAGGTGATAGGCCTTCTAGTTGGAGCAAGGGGCACCATCCCAACATTGAGGTGATGGGCCTTCTAGTTGGAGCAAGGAGCACCATCCCAACATTGAGGTGATGAGCCTTCTAGTTGGAGCAAGGGGCACCATCCCAACATTGAGGTGATAGGCCTTCTAGTCGGAGTAAGGGGCACCATCCCAACATTGAGGTGATAGGCCTTCTAGTCGGAGCAAGGAGCACCATCCCAACATTGAGGTGATAGGCCTTCTAGTTGGAGCAAGGGGCACCATCCCAACATTGAGGTGATAGGCCTTCTAGTCGGAGCGAGGGGCACCATCCCAACATTGAGGTGATAGGCCTTCTAGTTTGAGCAAGGGGCACCATCCCAACATTGAGGTGATAGGCCTTCTAGTTGGAGCAAGGGGCACCATCCCAACATTGAGGTGATAGGCCTTCTAGTTGGAGCAAGGGGCACCATCCCAACATTGAGGTGATAGGCCTTCTAGTTGGAGCAAGGGGCACCATCCCAACATTGAGGTGATGGGCCTTCTAGTTGGAGCAAGGAGCACCATCCCAACATTGAGGTGATGAGCCTTCTAGTTGGAGCAAGGGGCACCATCCCAACATTTGTTGTAGATTTTTGTACGAGATTTAACCTAAGTAGTAGTTTTATTTTTAATGTTACGCTCCTCGCTATAAAAGGTTCAGTATCCATTTTTAGAAATCATTCATATTCAAGTAAATAGTCAGAATAGGTGCATATATATATATTATTTTTTTCATATACCATTAGTAATTTTGATAGTGTTTTAATTGATTTAGATTTAACTAGGCAAACGCAGGATGTGCGTTGTACGATGAGCGAGATGTCTATATAAAGTATAATCAAAAACTCTACAAACCTTGATCATTTGAAATGAACTTCATCCGATGTCAATGGATCTAGGAAGCCGTGACTTCGACAATGCAACATTTTTCAACTAATATTTCTATCTTTTCGACGAATAAAATACATTTATTATATTATTTTCTCCAAAACGGCTGGTCCGAATATCAAACCAAATTTTTATTCATGTATATTATTCTTGTGTTCACATTTGTGGAAAATTTGAATCGTATTGGAGAGATTTTTTTTTCGATTCTTTTCCGCCCAGCCAAATCTTATGGGGTTTTTAGAAACTTCTAAATGATGTTTCTCAAAAATGGTCCAACCGATTAGACCTCAAAACTATACAGTTCTAAGTTGGATAAGTTTGCATATAAAAAAAAAGTTATATGTCGATCGGTCAAACCCTGCGACCTGTGCAGTGTTTACAAACAAACAAACAAACAAAAAAAACAAAAAAAAAAAAACGCACAGACAAAGCTCCGTAAGACTTGAGTGAAAATCTTCGCTACGCTCATCTAATTACTATTTTCCCTCATAACTTCATTCTTCTATTGTATTTTCAATCATTATCCATTCTTTTATTTTATTACCTGTGTTTATATATTTTGTATCTTATTGTTCTTTCGTTATTCTGTGTCGCATCGGCAACCCGAATATGGGCAGAGATCATCTTAACGAAGAAGATTTTACACACAAAAGTGCAGTGCCAGTAAATTAAAATGAAGTTCAATTGAATGAATGAATGAATGAATGTTAGTATTTTAAGGGTGCATAGTCATTTTGTTCCAAATTAATTTACAAACACAAATCAGTGATACAATTATCTTCGTCTTAAACTGAACCACAAATGGCAACTTACAACAGTTTGGCATTGTGATTGAATCAAGACATGAAAAAAACTAAATATATTTATAAATTCATTTCATTTTGAATTTAAACATCTTATTGATTCTCAACAAACGTAAATGCAATTCAATTTCTTCAACATTTGTATTATACTTTTTTCGTTTCAATTGTTTTATTATAACTTTTTAATTATTTAATTGGTCGATTATATCTGTATGATCATATATCAACTGATACACATTTGCAGCTGATTTTGGAGCTAAGATATGTCTGATATTCCATGAATCCTACCTATTTAATATGCCCCCCGCGACGTCAACCCGAGACAGGCAGCTATGGCTCGGACCTTTAAGAGTACACATGAGGTACAAATTGATCGTAATATTGATTTTTATAGGCTACTCAGGCCCAGTATTACCAAGTCCAGTTAACCTATCTGAGAGTTTGTGATAGTACGGGCAACAATGGTGATGAGAGAGTTTAACTCCCAGTTAGAGCTACTCTCAAGTTCATAATTCAGAAAACTTGAAAAGTTGGGAATAAAAACTATAGTATTTTGCTCATGGCTTCAAACTTGGAATGGTTATTACAAGTTTTTACAACACTAGGCAAACGCAGAGTATGCGTTGTACGATGAGCGAGATGTCTATATAAAGTATAATCGAAAACTCTACAAACCTTGATCATTTGAGATGAACTTCATCCGATGTCAATGAATCTAGAAAGCCGTGACTTTGACAATGCAACATTTTACTGCTATTATTTCTATCTTTCCAATGAATAAAATACATGTAGGCCTATTACATTATTTTCTTTGAAACGGCTGGTCCGAATTGGATACACATTTTTAATTATGTGTATCACTTATGTTTTCACATTTGAGGAAAATTTGAATTTTATTGGTGAGATTTTATTTTTCAATTTTTTCCACCCAGCCTAATCTTATGGGGTTCTTAGAAACTTCTAGATGATGTTTCAGATAAATTGTTGAACCAATTTGACTCAAAAACTAAAGGGTTCCAAGTTGGATAAGTTTGCGTATAAAAAAGAAGTTTCATGTCGATCGGTCAAACCCTGCGATCTGTGCAGTGCTTACAAACAAACAAACAAACGAAACACACAGACAAAGCTCGGTAAGAGTTGCATGGAAATCTTCGCTAACGCTCATCGAATTACTTTGTATTTTTGGAAATCTTAATTATTCTCGTGCTTGCCACATCCTTGGAAAAACTTAATTAGCAACTGAATGATTATAACAACTTTGGTTTTTATTTCGAAGAAACTCGTTTCAGTTTTATACATTCAACGGTTTCGAAAGATGTGGTTGTGTAACTAATCGTAACTCTCGTCTTGAAAAACCAAACATTCTCGAAATATTCCTTATATACAAATATAACGATGGAATTTATGATAGATCTTTCAAAGACTACTACATAGGCTTTATAAGATCCTATTGTTCTAGAAAATAGTTCAATTTTCATTTAGTGAAATTTTAAAATTTCTATTTCGTTTTAATTTTTGAATGTCAAGTTACATTTTTTAATCACTCGGTGATATTAAGATATGAAAGCGTATATTACGTTTGTATTTTAGCATTTGTTCAGGGGTGGACTGGGAGACAAGGAGCTATAGATGAGGAAAAATGGAACAACAATGAATTGTTGCCAAAATTGTATTGTGAGAAATTGATGATTGAGATTCCAAAAACTCAATTGAGAGAATCATTAGACGAGCGTAGCGAAAATTTCCATTTCACATAACGAAAATAAGGAGCTTCGTTTTTATGTTTTTTTTGGGGGGGAGGGGGGATATTTTGTACGCTGCATACACGTCAGGAAAAAAAGACCAATCGACTTTAAATCGTCTGTGCATATTGGTGTCTCAACAGAATAGTTGAGCTTGTTTTTCGAAAGAATCGACAAAACGGTTTCCCGAAAAAATTAGAAAGTTTAGGAAATCCCCATAAGAATAACCCGGAGAGAAAACACTTGAGAAACGATATTTTTTTCAAAAATTCATATAGTATATGAAAACAACTGTCATACACATTTTCAGCGATTTTTCAACAATCGAATGAGCAATAACGAACTAATAACGAACCTTTAGCTGCAACAAGTCAAGGTTTTTTAAAGTTTGAAGTAATCCAAGGTCTGTAGATGTAGATTGAACTGACAGAATATAGTTCATTCTATAGATTTTCATACTTCTACGCTCATCTCACAACGCGTCGCATGTACTGCGTTTTCCTAGCGTATTCGATAAATATCTCTAATCGTCTCCGCCCATCGTTCCTGTGAGACCACATGGAAGACGAGTCAGCGAAACATCAGTTTTATTGTGATGACTTTTTGAACAGCATCATAGCTATCCCCTGCAGCGTATAGTGGTTAACGCGCTCGCTTCATCTGATCCGGGAGGCGAGGGGAATTCCGAACCCAGTTCGATCCCCGCCGCCGACCATCTTTACAGGGGTTTTTCAAGGTTTCCCTCTGTAGTCTAGGCTAATGCTGGGATGGTTCCTACAATAAGTCGGCCATGAACGCTTCCTTCCCACTATCCTTCCTATTACCCAAGAACCTTCATCTCATCATCCCATCACCCCATTAATCATCCATCCGACGCCATTAGATCCCAGTTATCATAACAGTGCGTCGTTAAACCCAATATATTTTTTTAAAAAAATCAAAATTCTAATACGGGGCCAGTACAGATATTTTCAATAACTTCTAAATGGTATGCAAAGATTATATATCACATAATGTTCACATGTGTACACTTAAGTTGAAAAACTGTAAAAGTGTGCAAGTTTAAAAACTTTGAAACTGTAAAAAGTTAACTGTATACATGCAGTTATGACTGAATACCTGTAAAAATGTTGGTAAAAATCAGCTTTCTACTGAGGAACTTAATCTTATTTTCAATTCGCTCATTTGATTCATTCGATTGATTTTATTCTCAATGTATATATATAATTGACTATTTGATCAATTTGATCAATTAATTATTTAATCAAAGTTTTAATTTATCTGTCTCGATTTCATTCACAACCTCAATTTTATTTCACATGATTTTGATTGCATTAAAAATATCTGAATGACTCTCACATTAGAATCGTTCAAAAGTTATCGAAAAAACTGATGTACTGAGACGAGTGGTTGAGTGACCAGAACACTGAACCGTCATTCAGGAGACCGGGGTTCGCTTCCCGCCAGGATCGACCATCCTACCAGAGGTTTTTCGTGGTTACCCTCTGTCGTTTAATAACGGCCACGACCGACTCCTTCCTAACATCCATTTTTTTAAAATTACATCAAAACTTGATACAAAATCATTGTTCCCCAATAAAGGCTATGGATGGAAGATTAGATCGTTTGAATGGGGCACCACAAGGGCGATCTTACCACAACAAAGAATAATTAGAATATGATAACTCATTTAACAAACAAATCAAATCTTAAATAAGGTAGTCATTTCAGGGCTAGAAAACAATTCAAACATTCACAGTGGGGAGAAAAAATCTTGAATCTTATTATTATCTTGATCTTCTTCTTAAAATCTTCTTTCATCTCTCTTTGTCTTTGTTCTTGTATTATTAACTTAATTCATCATTTTGTTCCGACTTTGTTCCTATCCAAAAACACATAATAAAATAACCTTTCATCTCATCATCCCATCTTCTCATATATGTCACCCTGATGCAGATGGAACGTAGTCATTAGATAATCGTAAAATTATTATCATAGAATACATTTTATACTAGTCTATATATACCTGTACCAATATTGACATTTACATGTATCTCACATAATTTTGATGGTATTAAAAATATCTGAATGTTTCCTATATAAAAAAATTTGATATCTCATTCCCTTCTAAAATAATCGAAAACCCAGATACTCCACTATTTCGCCTCCCGTGGCCTCTTAAAGCTGTCCACAATGATGAAGATATGACTGCTGGAATTGTGTGGGTCCTCAATCAGCACGCGGCTTCCGATGACAAAAAACTAGTATTTCAATTATTCATTACTCTTTCGACTTGATAGAGTAATTAATTATAATGATTTCTCGTACTTCTAGTCGAACTCTGCAAGTCTTTTCCACGAATTGCCTCCACTATTGCCGAGACAGATATTGGCAGCATTGCACACGGCTGCACGGGGAGCTGGTCCAACATGGGCATGATCTATTCCATGCAGTTGAGGAGCTTTTTATCATGTCGAAAGTAGAGTTTCGGTTATGGATGAGGGGAAGGGGGGAGGAGGGACATATATTATCACCAAATTAAGACATTTTAATAGAGATTGTGTATACAATTTAGAGCCGATTGTACCAACTGATGATTAAATATTTAGTTAATCATTACTTAAGGTAGAAAAATAACATAGGTAACTAAGGGTGATAACAAGTTAGGTTGCTAATTTTTGCTTAATTCACTAATCATCACTTGATACAATCGGCTCTTAATCAACAGTTATAATTCCTGCTTCTAATTCTGTTCTGTATTATTTTATTTTTGTTTTGTATAGTATTATTGTTCTGTATATAACAGTTTATATACAATAATTTGAATAATTCAGTTTATCTACATTTTAAAATGCTAATTATTGCATGGGTAGGCCTACATTACAATTTATTTAATTTTTTTTCTTTACTCATGATTACTGTTTCCTTCTTTGCTTACTGTTTATTACTTTCGAAATTAATTGCTTCTGTATTTAAATATTGAACTGCAAGTATTTATTTGTATAACTGTTTTTTTGGCCCTTCACGAGACCTATACCAGTGCTTGTAAAATATTATTCTGTAACAGAATAGAATGAAAAAAAATGAAAAATGAAATGAAATGAAATGAAATGAGATATGAATGAGAAGAAGGGTAGATCGGTTGCTAGCAGACACTGAATGGAGCCCGGGGTTCGATTCTCGTCATGGCGCATCGAAGTTTATCTCAAGTCGTTCAAGTGAATACTAGGATTTAAAAAAAAAAAGCAATTTCCCAAACTTTTTTAAAAATAGGGCCTACCCCGATATAAATATTTGGATTGTTCATTGTTTCTGCCGCCCTCGGTAGCTCAGTCAACTATCGCTAGCGGTAGTAACTGAAGCCACCGCTGGGCGTGGGTTCGAGTCCCGCATAAGGCATGGGTTTTTGTAAACGTCCTCTCGCTTATCATTACTTCATCGTTTCATTATTATCCGCTCATTCGTACCCCCGTTTAACGTAGCTGTCGGTGGGGTCGTTAAGCAAACAATACCTTAACTAGATCACCTCATCAGAGGTCACATGAGCCACTACGATTGATTGTTCTTGCGAGATGATGGAAAGATCGTCTTTGTGTAGCCCGACCGAACGGTACTACCTTTGAGCCTCAGCTTCTGAAACAATGATTGGGATCAGACTAGTAGTCGAGTGGCCAGCACACTGAACCGTCGACATTCAGGAGACCGGGTTACGATTCCATCCTGTCAACCATCCTGTCGGGGCTTTTTCTTGGTTTCCCTCAGTCGTTCAGGTCAATACTCGGATTGTTCCTTAACAGCAGGCCTCGACCGACTCCTAATAGAATAACATTTCATCTCACTTTCTCATATATCATTCACTGACGCCAATAGATCGTGGTCATCAGTAAGGTGTGTCCTTGAAACACAATTTGTAGGCCTATGGAGAAAAAACAAATGGAATTGATGAATTGATGAGAATGAATGGGGAACAATGATGTTGTGTCAGATTGGGGTGTTGATAAACAATGATATTTCTGATTAACCAACAATTTCAACATTATTAGACGAGCTTTAGCGAGGATTCAGTTTGACATACTGGAAAAAATTGGTGTTCGTTTTTATGTTTTTTTTTTTTTTTTTTTTTTTTTTGTGATATTTGTCGGTTCTCCACAGGTCAAACGGCTACAGCAATCAACTTCGAACTTGTTTTCAATATGGTTCCTCATCCAACTTAGATCTGTATAGTTTTGTGGCATTATCGAGTAGTAACTTTTTTTTTATGAATTTTAGAAATTTCAATGATACCCATTAGAATAACACAGCGAAACAAAAAAAAAAAAAAAATGAAATTTTGCGTGAAGCTGAATTACATTTTGATACACATTTTTTTCAAATTTCAGCTTGATCGGGTCAGCCATTTTGAAGAAAAAACATAAAATGTGCTAAATTGGTACCACTCGAAGCAGTTTTTACCCATTTTCACCCATACTATTACTATTCGCTCGTCTAACAACGCATATATGGCGTTTTCCTAGTATGATCCATGTAATTGTATTGTTAAACCTTATTTGTTTTGAATCCCGCCGAACCCTTCACTACCATCCTCCAACTATCTTGAAATGGGAATCACATTTCGACCATTGCCCCCCCCCCCCCCTCCCCTGTAGGAAGTCGTGACGTGTAGGTGTTCGAAACTTAGCACCTTATCAATGAAATCATCACGAGCCCGTTGCTTCCTGTTGATCAAGCAACACGGTGAGAAATATTATAGCTGTTTACTAACCGAGCACCTCGTCAAGTCAAGTCACTTCCCATCATCCGTTTAACCCTCGTTAACCTCAGATTATAGGGTGCTTGCTTGATGCTCTTCTCATTGTGTGGAGGCGGAACCGTGGGTTTATCGAGCATGTTCCAGCTCAATCACTATATAGGCCTATATATATATATATATATATATATATATATATATATATATATATATATATATATATATATATATTCCGGTATATATATATATATATATATATATATATATATACGGTATATATATATATATAACGATAGAGTTCATTTTATTAATAGGAAAACGCCATATGTGCGTTGTTAGACGAGCGGATAGTAATAGTATGGGGAAAAATGGGGAAAAACTGCTTCTAGTGGTACCAATTTAGCATATTTTATGGTTTTTTTTCAAAATGGCTGACCCAATCAAGCTGAAAATTTTTAGAAATGTGTATCAAAATGTAATTCAACTTCACCCATTTTTTTTTTTTTCTCGGAAAATAAAAATATTTTCTTTTTCCGCTGTGTTATTCTAATGGCTATTTTTGAAATTTCTAAAATTCATTAAAAAAAGTTACTCCCCGATAATGCCACAAAACTATACAGATCTAAGTTAGATGAGGAACCATATTGAAAAAAAGTTTGAAGTTGATAGCTGTAACCGTTTGACCTGTGGAAAACCGACAAAAAAACATAGAAAAAAAACGAACACCAATTTTATTTCAGTATGTCAAATTGAATCCTCGCTAAAGCTAGTCTAATTAGGCTTCTCTTTAGTCATATTGTATTACGTTTAGATATATTTTTAAAATTTAGATTGAAACATTCTCATTTTCAGAATATTGTTGTTTATGATGATTGTATTTCCATAAAAGATAATAACAGCGATAATTTCAGTGAAAATGAGAGTGATAGATTTGTGCTCGAGTGATAGGCCTATAAATATGAATGTAGGCCTCCGTTTCTCATTGTATAATGATGAACTTTACATCTTCTGTTATTGGAAGAAGTGAACAATGCCTAAGAGCCTTGAGTCGGAGAGAGAAAGATCAACATTCGTGTGTTTGGTTCACTCTCAATGGCTTACCAATGCTGGTCATGTCCGGATATATCACAAAATCGGTTCACAGTTATGATGTTACAAACTTTTGGAAACTGAAAGACTTTTATCTGCGATGGAAAAGTGTGGTCACAGACAGCGCAGTCCTAGTGGACTAAAGTTCATTGTTTTTGAATAACTAAAATGGGTGGTAAGATCGCCCTTGTGGTGCCCCGTCCAAACGATCCTACCTTTCATCCATAGTCTCAATTGGAAAACAATGATTTGCATCAAGTTTCAATTTTGATAAGAAAAAAAAAGATTATAATTTACTGAGATGGGTGTTCGAGTGGCTAGCGCACTGAACCGTGATTAGGAGACCGAAGTTCGGTTCCTCTTATTAGACGAGCTTTAGCGAGGATTCAATTTGACTTACTGAATTTTTTTTTTTTTTTTTTTTAATATGTCTTCTGTTGGTTCTCCACATGTCAAACGGCTATAGCTATCAATTTCAAACTTTTTTTCAATATGGTTCCTCATCTAACTTAGATCTGTATAGTTTTGTGGCATTATCGGGTGATAACGTTTTTTTTCATGAATTTTAGAAATTTCAAAAATACCCGTTAGAATAACAGCGGAAAAATGAAGAAAATATTTGTATTTTCCAAAACAAAGAAATTTTGCGTGAAGTTGAATTACATATTGAATATTGATACACATTTCTGGAAATTTTCAGCTTGATCGGGTCAGCCATTTTGAAGAGAAAACATAAAACGTGCTAAATTGGTACCACTCGAAGTAGTTTCTACCCATTATTACCCATACTATTACTACCCGCTCGTCTAACAACGCATACATGGCGTTTTCCTAGTAGTCTACCATCCTGACAAAAGTGCATCGTGGATTCCCTCAGTTCTCTGGGTTGATACCAGGGTGGTTCCTTGACAAAATGCCACGACCGACTCCTTCCATCTATACGAAAACACCTGATGAAATAACCTTTCTTCTCATCATCTCATTCCTCATAGACCGACGCCAATCGTATTCACTGCGTCGTTAAACACAATATAAATGAATTCACAGAATTGCTGTTTCAGTTGGTTGAATATATTCTCAATCAAATATACATCCAGTGCCAACAATGTCAGCATGGAGTTACTCACAAAACCAGTTCGCAACCTCGATGCGTTCTATATTTTATTTATTAATTCAACTATTTACTCTTTTAAATTCAACATTCAAGTGTTTTATTAGGAGATGAAATACAATAGACATATATTTGATGAATAGGCCTATACGAAACCTTACAAACAATATTACAAAAACAATAATTTACACTTTATTCAATAATTTCATTTTCATCATTGTGTCATTATGATTCAAAACATTCTTACGCTCACTTATACACTCACACTTAACCTTTGCCGACGCATTTCTATTAAATTAATCGAATTTGGTCTCGAAGTCACCTGTAATTTCACCTGATAATTCACCTGTAGGCCCTAATACTATTTTTATTTTTATTTTTACTTTCATTTTTATTTTTGGATCTCTTTTCCAAATTCTTTACCAATTTTTTTTCAAATCACATTTTTATTCTAATGTTATATCTAAAATATCTCGTTAATTGAATGTACTATAATATCTTCCTAACGCATTCCTTATTTTTATTACAATGTAAATAAATGATGTAAATTATTCCAATGTCACGATGTAAAGCCTTCAATTTATATATACCCACAGTCAAGCCATCGTTGGTGGCTTTGTGGAAATAGTGAAGACGGAATTTTGTTGTGTATTATCTTGAAAATAATGATAATATTATTTCGTATCTCATCTTATCTCATTTGTATGCTATTTTTGATTTGTTACTTTTGTGTTATATATGTGTTGATTCTGATAGTACCAATAAAAAGTAAAAAAAAAAAAAAGTACCAACATAAGAATAACTCTAACCGGCAGTCGAGTATTGTTAACGCTCTGGTTACCCGTACTACTTGTTTTCACTAATCCTCATATCAAGTCTAACTGGATTGTATTGTCCAGGGCATTTAATTCTTACTCTGATGTCATAAACAGCTTGGATCTCCGATGAAACCTCCTTCCCCTCACCCGTCATACATAACATCATCATCTTAGAAACACGCCCCTCTCCCACCCCTCACTTCTCCACCCCACACACTCCCCACACCCCCAACTAATAAAGACTTGCCACTCCTGCCCTGTCATTATATCGCCGGTAATCAAAACCCAAACAGATATCAGATTCTGTTTAATTCCAGAGTCCATATCATAACTACTTCCGGTCTAATCGGTACGGAACTGATCTCGCTCATTCATTCATGAAACTTGCTGAGATTGAGGAAGTAGGTTCTGGATTGGTAGGAAAGGGTGAGTTGAATGGGAGGGGAAAATAGGAACAGACGGGAAGCGGTAGTGGTGTGAAGAAGGAAATAGGAGGCGCATAATAAACACCCAATCTGTGTTTATATATATATATATATATATATATATATATATATATATATATATAAGCCTATATATATATATATTAGTGATGCCTTCGGGTAACAAATTAGGAACCGGGTACCCGCCGAAATTACCCGGGTATTACCCGGGTAATTTAAAAAACTAAATAAAACTAAAAACTAAAAATTATATGACTATATATGCTTCTCAGTTCTCGGTAAAGAATATTATTTGGCAAGGCAACTAAAGAGCGGTTGACAGGAGAGGGATTCAGTACACTGCACGTGTGACCACAGATAACGGTAGGTGGTGCAACTAGATTTGACGAGCGCATTATGACAAGTTGAGGGAGGTCTGGGAAGGTAGGTGAAAAAACTTATGTAGAATGCGAAGTTGAATTTCTCTCGGTAGCTTGAGTGATTTATAAAAGTTATTTTCTATATTGTAGGTACTGGTTAGCACAATTACCCGGAACCTAGACGGGTACCCGGGTACCCGGGTAACAGAATATTACCCGGGTAATGCATTACCCGTACCCGACCCGGGTACCCGGGTACCCGAAGGCATCACTAATATATATATATATATATATATATATATATATATATATATATATATATATATATATATATATATATATACATATATATAGAGAGAGAGAGAGAGAGAGAGAGAGAGAGAGAGAGAGAGAGAGAGAGAGAGAGAGAGAGAGATAGATTGATTCACTTAGGCTATCACAAGTATTATTTTCCAAGTAATTCATATTTTCAGATTCTTCTTGTGTGATAACTAATCTTTATTTCAAAGAATACTTGACAACGTTTCAAACGAATTCCATCGTTCATTCTCAAGTTATACGAAATATTAGTTTAGAAAATGTGTCAAGCTGACTGATACTCAAGTAGAACTAGAGAAGAGAAAACTAACGTTATTTTCCCCTTTCTATTTGAATTCGTTTTGTACAATAAAAATGCAAATAATTGAAAAAGGAACTAGAATAACAATAACAAGACAATATAAATAATAAAACCAATCAAAAAACTTCAACAGGCGTTTTTTTATGCCTACTAGACTTATATTGTACTAGACTTATTGACTTATATGTCAAAGACAGCAATTCAGCTGCTAATTTCAAATCAAACGTCTGAAACTTTTGGAAGAAGAACATTTTTTATGATATAAGAAGTTATCTGAACTGTATTTGAATTTTAAAGCTGTTAATACTTAATAACTGTATTTTAATCTGAAATTTTCCACTCTCTCATAGGTAAGGTTGGGTGGTAGAACCTCGCCCTTCATGACTAATATAACATTGTTTTACACGGTTAATAAAGACTTTCTATTATTTCCATAACTATTATTGAAATCTTCAGTCAAATTCGAAGTCTTGAAATTGCTCATTAACCACGTGTACGACCGCATCATTGCTCAATTTCCACTTCCATCCTCTTCCTCACACTCCTAGTTATTGGTCCTTTGATACTCATGACCCGATCGATTATTTCGTCCTTCTCCCTCTCTCGCTTCCCTCTTTCGATGTTGGGAAACTTCTTCTTGACAGGCGATAGGACGGTATTCCAGCAGTCCGATATTCCCCGTCCATCTAATAAGAGACTAATAAGGCTAATGAGAGAGGCAATTGAGATAAAAATTAGGAAAACGCCATATATGCGTTGTTAGACGAGCTGATAGTAATAGTATGTGTAGTAATGGTTAAGAACTGCTTCGAGTGGTACCAATTTAGCACATTTTATGTTTCTTCTTCAAAATGACTCACCCGATCAAGCTGAAATTTTTTAGATATGTGTATCAAAATGTAATTCAACTTCACGCAGAATTTCATTTTTTTGGAATTTTTTTTCCGTCTTATTATTCTAATGGGTATTTTTTAAATTTCTAAAGTTCATAAAAAAAAAGTTTCCCCCCGATAATGCCACAAAACTTTACAGATCTAAGTTAGATGAGGAAATATATTGAAAACAAGTTTGAAGTTGATAGCTGTAGCCGTTTGACCTCTGTGGAAAACCGATAAAAAACATGAAAAAAAAAAAAAAAAAAAACATAAAAATGAACACCAATTTTTTTCAGTATGTTAAATCATAGAGTAATGAAGTTCCTTAATCTATGGTTAAATTTTATCGTCGCTAAAGCTTGTCTAATAAAACCTGATATATTGAAGAGAAGGAACGATGGACGAGAAATATCGGATTAGATATAAGGAGTCTGAGCTCGAGGTAAGTCTATATATATATACTAACAAGTAACAATTCCTCCATCCATCAATAAGTTTCTATCCTTGATCCACCCAACAAATCTTTTCGTCTTGAACTTATGACAGTAATCATTCCTGACCTTAACATTACGTGTTTCGAATCTGTCCTCCAATGCCGTTCTAATCCTTCCAATCCTTCATGTCCTTCTGATGTTTCCCTCTATACGCTTTGTAAGTTATATTGCAACTAGTCTTGCCGCTTTCCTCCTCGTACCTTTTCAGTTTCTTCAGTATTGCCGTCACACTCCTGTATTTATAACTCTACTGCGACTCACCATATCTCCTCTCTCTCTCTCTCTCCTGCAGACGTTCGCTGAGGATATTCAGCTAGCTGAGCTTGTTACCAGCTGATATTCCCTTTCGCTTATTCCGATAATTTGTAATCTCTACTTTCATCAGCTTGCTAATTAATCTCCTCTTCTCTTATGTCCTTACCCACTTCCTCCAACAAACGAATTTGGCAGCTTTACTTTGGACATTCTCCTTCAGTTTGTCTGTTCCTCAGGTACCACTAGATTAGGCCTACATTCGCATATTGAAGTATGGTTCAACTATTGCTGTACAAGCTTTTTCCTTGTCTTTCCTACTACTATTCTTATAGTGTAGTATTTTGTTCGGTTTTCTCTTGACGGTGTGGTTTGAAACTCAAGCCTGATGATGACTCCCAATACTTCAATTCATTATTTTTCCCATCACCTCTCCTTGAAGTGTATACTCGAAGATATCTATTTCACACTTCTATTTCCCCACCGTTATTGATACACTCTTTTTGCTGTTTATTTCAGGCGTTGATATTTTTATATTTATTATAACATATTTTTTAAATTCCATGCAGTCCTCTTCTGTCGCAATGATCCTATGGATGATTGCATGATCTGCAAACATTTTCACGACTGATTTCAGTCTGCCGGGAGATTATTTATCAGAAATATGAAAAGCAGCGGGCCCAATACACTGCCTTGGGGCACACCTGATGTAAGGTATGTGGGTAAAGACTATAGGCCTCTCTTACTTTATATCCCTGTCTCCTGTCTTAGGAAGTTCCCTATCAATCTAACAACTCTTTTGTCGAGTAGCAGTGACTTAAGACTCCATGAGAAGATACCAACTGTCCTAAAAACCAACCGTCCTAAAAACCAACCGTCCTAAAAACCAACTGTCATAAAAACCAACTGTCCTTGACTTGAACTTCTTGAGTAAACTGAACTGAAATGGGAGGTCTGGCTTCTCAACTTCAGCAATTTCATTGGACACAAAGCTTAACTTCTCAACCTTAACCATCACTAGAGCTTATAGAACATTCAATGGGTGGTGACAATTTGTAAAGGGGAGGAGCCAAACCCCTCAATTTTACTTTTGTTCAGGTTGCTCAAGAAATAGAAGTTCAGGCCAGTCTGCTTTGTGGTCAGTTGGACTGTAGTACAGTTGACAAATCCCTACCATTTTGTAGCTGACAGTATCGAAGGCGTTTCTTACATCTAGAGAGATAGAGTCAATTCTCTCTCCTCTAGCCTTTCTTCCAAGAGCTACGGTATTATGGCAAAACAATAATTGTACGATTGTTAGATGAGCGTAGCGAAGATTTTCATTCCATATACCGACAAATTTTGGGCTTGGTTTTTAGTTTTTTTTTTTGTGTGTGTGTGTGTAATTTTGTACGCGGCATACAGGTCAGGAAAAAGTTTCAATCAACTCGAAACTTTTTTTACAATTCGGTGTTATACCAGAATAGGTTGGGATTGTTTTTCAAAAAAATCGGTCAAATGGTTTTTCCGGAAAAAAATTGGAAAGTATGGAAATTCCTCATAAGAATAGACCAGGGGAGAAATACTTGGATTTTTTTTTTTTTTCAAAAGCTCTCAAATTTATACTGAATGTGGAAAGATCTATCATACCTATTTTAAGGGATTTATGGAACAATCGGATGTGAAATAACGAAGAAAACGCATTTTTAATGTACTTTTTTACACATCAATAAAAGCAATTAAGAAACTATGGAATGTGAGCAACAAGTGTCACCAATAAATTAAAACGTTTGAAATCTGTGATGGATATGAAGAAGGCACTGGTACCATTGTTGGGAAACCAAGGTCCATATACCAACAGACAGCCGCGGTTCTTAAACATTTGAAGTGATCCATGGCCTGTATATGTACATTGAGCTGACCAAATGTTCTTAATTCTACATTTCCATACTTCTAAGCTCATCTCACAACGCATATAAGGCGTTTTCCTAGTTTATTAAACACACTCATGTATCATGCGGTGATCGTCCATGTACGCAAGTCACACTGATAACAATGTTTTCACTCTCGTACCCACAATGTGAGTGTACAACTGAATAACACCATCGTGTGCACTTCACTGTAGATAACAGAGCAGGCCACTTCTGGCGAGAAGAGTATCGAGCAAGTCTTCAGAATGTGAGTTTTCATCCACCTAATCGCACGTAATAATTGTATTTAGGACGTGT
This sequence comes from Brachyptera putata, assembly GCA_907164805.1. Classification (NCBI taxonomy): domain Eukaryota; kingdom Metazoa; phylum Arthropoda; class Insecta; order Plecoptera; family Taeniopterygidae; genus Brachyptera; species Brachyptera putata. The sequence goes on along the minus strand of OU015473.1, from coordinate 14,062,496 downwards.
CCGAATTACCTTATTCATGCGTACTTGTATGCTTGACCTTGCTCAAAGTACGGAAGTGACGTCATCAGGAACGTCCGAATTCATAAAATGAGAAGTCAAGTTTGAAAGTTCACAAGCATACATGGCATGTGTTCTTCTGAACTTTACTTGTATGCTTCTGTATTGGGTCACCTAAATCTGTATTACATTTATGTTTCCATTTTTCAACAGAAACCCACAAAAAGATGCGATTTCATTTCTGTAATGAAGTGGCAGCTATCAATTTGTACGGAACATCTCACTTACTATATGAAATATCACTGTTTTATTCTAATAAATAGACAAAAGTGAGGTTATAACAGTTCCCGCCATAAGCCCGGTGTCACTAGATGGTGTTGGTGTTCGAGAATACTTGCTGGTCTGTCTGAAATGCAAGTTCACATGTCGCAAGTCCAAGTCCCAAGTACAAGTACAGGAGTGTAAGTCATTAGTCAAGTAGCATTGAAATTCGGACACGTCCATAGACATATATTATACAATCTTATGTCATACTATATTATATTTTACATAGTATTATTGTGTTCTCGAAATGGATTGATGTTAGTATCATATATAATCATGTGTGTGTTTACTTCACTCCAAATATCAATGACATCGAGTAATCTCCAGATTTACCACAAAAAAGTTCAATTACCTATCATATACCCTGAAACATTCTGAAACTGAAGAAATGTTATCTGCGGTGAGAAAGTATGGTCACAGACAACAGACAGCGATCGTGGGGTCATAATTCATTGTTTCTATTCAGAAACAGTCTATACATATTCATTCATATTTGCTGACAGACTCAAAACACAACCGAAAAGTGCCAGTTCTAGATGATATCATATCAATCCCTCTTTCTGTCAACATGCTTTTCAATTATGTATTCGAATACGACATTTTTTACGTTTGATATTGTTTGGTTCGAAAGAGATGAGACATAATGCCATGCTATTTGAATGGGAGATCACTTTCACGGAGCTGGCAAAATCTAGCCAATGGGAGGCCGTGAATGAGTGAGCCACGTCACCGCCATCTCTATATTAACAGCTGTCCAATAGATGCAGACATTATGCAGTGTCAACATTTGATGCGTCCTTTCCAATTTCATCTACTTATTCTCAAAAATGACTGACCAAGAACAAATTCAGATATCCCAATGGGAAGTGAGATGAATTGAGAAGAGATAAAGTGATTTAGGAAGTGTTTTCAGTAAGTTTCAGAGAGATTGTCGTAATATAATTAAAACGCAATTCGGTTAGTTTGTGTTAAGAGTTTGAAGGCGCGTCAACAGCGAGGTCATTTAGCGCCAATGTTCATGTCCGTATACTTTGCCATAGTTGTCAACGTTTGTGGATGTTTCAAGCATATGGAGCAAGCGGGATGGAAAGAGCTAGTTAGTTAGTGTTAGGATTTAAAAGCGCGTCGACAGCGAGGTCATTTAGAGCCTATGTTCATGTCCGTGTACTTTGCCATAGTCGTCAACGTTTGTGGATGTTTCAAGCATTTGGAGAGAGAGGGATAGAAAGAGCTAGAAAAGTAAGATGAGATGATATAAAATAAGACTACAGATGAAAAGAAAAGTGACAAAAATACGAGATAAACTGAAAATACAAAGTTAAGGTTCAGTACTCTCTCCATATACTCCGATCACCAAAAGTCTTCCACTCGACCGAGACGGTCCGAACTTGGTCTGGACCCTCACTCCAGACCTTATCGCCATGGATAACCCTTTTGGGAGCAAATGAATTGCTCCCGACGATAGCTCTGGAGATCACGGTGTCACGCAAGTCCCCACGGAATTACACTTAACCATTCTAAGTTAAATAACCGAGATTTTTTTTCGCTTCACATTTCACAAATCTCAAGAAAATAGATTCTTGAAGTTGATGTGAATATTTATTCACCTCCAGGAGGATGCCAACTGCTGTCTTCCTGATCTTCTTTCTTCTTCTCGCTGTCCACGTGTCCGCCACCAAGACCGGAAGTAGAAGGGCTCCGAAGAATGCAACAACAAAAAAAAAGAAAGAGTAGTTAATTTTGCAACCGCCAAAGTCCTCATTCACGATTTCGAGTACGATACGAAAATGAAAGATTTATCAAAACTAAAACCAACAATTGAATTACAGCCAGTAGAGACCTTCGAGAATAAATTGAGTTAATCTTCCACAATATTTGTGGAGGGACAACAAGAAAGAGAAAATGTCATCACATGGGAGTTCTCGAAAGATGACGACCTCACTACTTTCCAGGCACATAACAAGACGAATATTGACATTCAGTCTCGGATGAAAATTGCAGTCGAAAAGATCGCTTTAGACACTATCGTTGAATGGTCAAAAAACGATAGCTCTGTATTTCCTGGACACAATCTTCATCCTCACACAACAGTGATCAAATATTCAGAAACTATTGAAATACCGCCCGAAAGTGAATATACATTAGGTATTGCATGGAAAAGACTGAAACTTAAGATACCGTTCAATGCGACATTAGAAGTGCGGGGTTCCACGGCCATCATGGAACTGTCACAGATCATGTTGAGGTTGTTGCTGAAATATATAGTAACTTCAGATACATACACTGCTGGCCCAGACAGCTACTCACTTGTCAAGGAAGAGAAGATATCAGGATATCTGAAAATAGCATTATTCGTGAATGGTGAAACATATTCCTCAATCAAGGATATAGCGACAACAAAACGGCGAAGAAGAACGCACGGTAAAAAGAGACGTGGGAATAAAGCAGGATAAGAAAACGGAGATACTATATTTGTGGAAGGGTCGTCGCTGGGATTTGTGTACTGGGGGAGGGAGGGGGGGGGGGGTGGCTTACATGAATGAAATGACCGCCCAGCTTGACACTATAGTCACGTGGAGCCCCACAGTGAACTGTTTGTGATGAATCTGTTTCCCTCGATGCTGAGAATACAGATTTCGACCTTGGTAGAAACGAAACCAAAGCGATATCGAGATCGGTTTCGAGTAGTCTTAGTAACAGACAGAAGTTATAGAATGAGGAGCCTCTGTGTTATGCTGTTCTGCGTTACCCGTCGAGAGTGCTTCCAAGCAAGTGTTGTGACCTGGAATTGGTTAATTGTTAATTTCCAATGTTATCATAACATATTGCAGAATGTGTTAAAGTCAGCTTGAGGTGTCAGAGCGTTGCTCCGAAGGGGAAATATATCAACAACTGTGGATTGCAGTGTTTGTTATGTTTCCCATATTTTGGGTAGCAATGTGATACCTATGACTACCAATAACGTAACGGGATAAGCAACATGGCGTAAGTTATATACTTTCAACATTGGACGTCTTCTCACCATGATGGAAGCAAAAAATGTGACGCGCTGAAGTGTACATTTTTGAGATTCGCAATTTCAAATCAAAACGTACGCATTCAGCTCGTATTTCAATGTAAAGTACATAGTTCAGTACTTGCATTGTTTCTGTTCTTTCTCGCAGATGTCAAGTAATTGATGCAGTTATCAATTGGTAAATGTGATAGTATGGCTCTTGACTAGGGGTCCAATGCTTTTACACACGTATTTAAAATTTAGATTGGCTAATTCAAATGAAATGTATTCCAACGTTGCTTAATACAATTTGGAAGAGCTGGATTCACAGAGTGCATTACACGTTTTACTTTTATGAATCAATATATAATACTACCAGTAAATTGAGTATGACGGCATCCCTTTGATTCCCGCATGGTGCGAAAGGAAATGAGCAAGTTGCTTATCCCGTTACGTTATTGGTAGTCATAGGTTATACTTGATAGTTTCGACGTTGCACATTCCGTGTCATGTTGTTACTCTTGATTACCAAAGTGGGGCGTTCTGCGTGCGCAGATTTGGATTATATAAGGTTGGCCCTGGTAATCAAGGGGCAGTGATCGTTGGAGTCATCGTGTGGACCAAGTTAGGATGTAGCAAATTGTGCTTAGTTCAAGTCGCTTGCGAGTGCACGCATGCAAAAGCTCGGGCAGACAATTAAGTCAATCATCTGTGTTATCTTGTAATCAATAAAGCTTAGGAACTTAAAGTACAGTGTTCAAGTAATATATTTAGATGAGCGTAGCAAAGATTTTCATTCCATATACCGAAAAAATTTGGGCTTGGTTTTTATGTTTTTTTTTTTTTTTTTTTCTTGTGTGTGTAATTTTGTACATGGCATACAGGTCAGAAAAAAGTTTCAATTAAAAGCAATAAATGTGAGCAACAAGTGTCACCAATAAATTAAAACGTTTAAAATCTGTGATGGATATGAAGAAGGCACTGGTATAATTGTTTAGAAACCAAGGTTTATATACCAACAGACAGCCGCGGTTTTTAAACCTTTGAAGTGATCCATGACCTGTATATGTACATTGAGCTGACCAAATGTTCTTAATTCTACATTTCCATACTTCTAAGCTCATCTCACAACGCATATAAGGCGTTTTCCTAGTTTAATATACATGTCTAATTCCATATCCTCACAAGCATAGAATACACATTTTATGTTTTTTCTTCAAAATGGCTGACCCGATCAAGCTGAAAATATTTTAGAAATGTGTATCAAAATGTAATTCAACTTCACGCATAATTTCATTTTTTTGGAAAATAAAAATATTTTATTTTTTTTCGCTGTGTTATTCTAATATGTATTTTTAAACATTTCTAAAATTCATAAAAAAAAGTTACCTCCCGAAAATGCCACAAAACTATACAGATCTTAGTTAGATGAGGAACCATATTGAAAAAAAGTTCGAAGTTGATAGCTGTAGCCGTTTGACCTGTGAAGAACAGAAAAAAAACACATAAAAACGAACACCAACTTTTTTCAGTATGTCAAATTGAATCCTCGCTAAAGCTCGTCTAATAATTTGAATGACGACTTCAAAGGGCGATTAAAAGATGTCGATTGAAAAGAATGAGACCATGCGACCCTTATCGACCCATCAGGCCTTCCATGACGCTCATCGTTCACCTTCTGGGTCAGGATCATTGACTGGAGCCTCGTACTATCTGACCTACTTCGACAGAATGAAATGAGATATTTCATTATTCAATAATTTTATGAATGAAAGTTTTAGGTAAACGCACCCTGAAATGTACCCTCAATCTGTCCCACAAAAGTATAAAGTTCCAAATTTAACATAACATCCTATTTGTATATGTTTGTATCGAACTTATATATTTTCATCAATATATATAATATATCTATAAATAGATATATATGATAAAAAGTTACTTTTCGGTAATTTGCCCTTCCTTGAAACAACTGGTGGCTCTAAAAAGAGCCTGGGGTTTCGACGTTTCGCCTGAAAACATTCAGCCATCTTCAGAAGTCGTTGTATTTGTCATTGTGTTGTAGACGGAAAGCAAATCCGGCTACTACACCTATACAACGACTCCTGAAGATGGCTGAACGTTTTCAGCCGAAACGTCGAAACCCAAGGCTCTTTTTAGAGCCACCAGTTGTTTCAAGAGAAGTGGCTTATTATCATCTTCCTCCGGCCCTCAAAGTCTACGCTACAACAAATATATGTTATATATATATATCCTGAGAAGAATGGTCGAGTGACTAGCACACTGAACCGTCGTTCAGGAGACCGGGGTTCTCTTCCCGCCATGGTCGACCACCCTCACCAGAGTTTTTCGTGGTTTCCCTGTATCACTCAGGTTAATATACTGGGATGGTTCCTTAACAACAAGCCACGACCGACTCCTTCCCACTATCCAAAAACACATAATAAAATATCCTTTCATCTCATCTTCTCATATATCATTCACCGACGCCAATAGATCGTTGTCGTCAGTAGGCCTACAGTACATCGTTGAACCAAATATAAATTTGAAAGTCATCGCGTTCATCTGATTTCTTGTTGATCCGTCACAAACATATTATCCCTGAATACCAGCGTTATTCTCTCGTGTTAACATGTTCGGCCCTCTGTGAGTCTCATTACTGTAACCTGGGCTATAACTACCACTGTTAGGCTTAATTGTAGCACTTTTTAGACGAGCTTTAGCGAGGATTCAATTTGACATACTAAAAAAATTGGTGTTCGTTTTTATGTTTTTTTTTATGTTTTTTTGTCGGTTCTCCACAGGTCAAACGACTGCAGCTATCAACTTCAAACTTTTTTTCAATATGGTTCCTCATCTAACTTAGATCTGTTTAGTTTTGTGGCATTATCGGGTCGTGACTTTTTTCTTATGAATTTTAGAAATTTCAAAAATACTCATTTATAGAATAACACGGCGAAAAAAAAATATATATATATTTTCCAAAAAAATGAAATTTTGCGTGAAGTTGAGTTACATTCTGATACACATTTCTGGTAACTTTCAGCTTGATCGGGTCAGCCATTTTGAAGAAAAAACATAAAATGTGCTAAATTGGTACCACTCGAAGCAGTTTTTACCCACTTTTACCCATACTATTACTATCCGCTCGTCCAACTACGCATATATGGCGTTTTCCTAGTTATCATCAATTCATATTCTTCCTTTAACTTTCTATAATGACGATTAGATCACCCTCACCGAACGATCCTACCTCGTCCTCCATCAATTGGGGTGGTATGAATGAATAAATAACAAAAGTGTTGGTTTAACGGCGTGTCAACGACTAAATAGGCCATTATGCGAGGGGCTGTGCAATGACTGTGACAAGGTTCAGATGCTAATTGGCAAATAAAAAGATCATAGTTAATTATCTCAAGAAATTCGCTCTTTTGATTTGAATTAAATTTAAAGTAAATTACATGAATTGAAATTAATGAAATAAAATTAAATTAAATTAATTTGAATTAAATAGAATAGTTACCAATGAATGAATACTTAATAGCATTAACAGACCAACGTAATAGATCATCAAGTAATAAAGTAATCAAGTGATAAAAGTTGGAAAATACTGAGGGAGTCGATATAAAGACTATAATCGGTACGCAATGGAACAATTGAAAATGATATGATAGTAAAAATGAAACAAATTCTGAGTCCATAAACAGAAAGGTAATATTGAATGATTACCAAAGTTATTATACGAGCTTTAGCGAGGATTCAATTTGACATACTGAAACAAATTAGTGTTCGTTTTTTTTTTTCTTATGTTTTTTTGTCGGTGCTCCACAGGTTAAACGGCTACAGCTATCAACTTCAAACTTTTTTTAAATATGGTTCCTCATCTAACTTAGATCTGTATAGTTTTGTGGCATTATCGGGGGGTAACTTCTTTTTATGAATTTTAGAAATTTCAAAAATACCCATTAGAATAACATGACGGAAAAAAAATCCCAAAGAAATGAAATTTTGCGTGAAGTTGAATGACATTTTATTACACATTTCTAAAAAATTTCAGCTTGATCGGGTCAGCCATTTGAAGAAAAAAAATAAAATGTGCTAAATTGGTACCACTCGAAGCAGTTCTTAACCATTACTACCTATACTATTACTATCCGCTCGTCTAACAACGCATATGGCGTTTTCCTAGTCTAGTAAATTAAACATTCTAAATATAGGCTATATAAAATAACTTACGTAATTGTAACGAATTGTTGTCAGCAAACGCATAGCTCCATGCACGAAAATTAAAGTTTCTTTACGAATTTGCAATCAAACAGAAATACTCGTTTCAATAACAAACAAGCTGAGAAAAGAAGCAAGAATTTTCCACTCTAAGCCATTTCATTTTCTACTCCGTATTTACAAGAGTTGGCTGCTGGAAGACATTGAAACAGCATTAAAGCAAGATTGTCAAGAAATAGTTGAAATTGAAGAGATAATTCTCTCCAGTCACAAACAATACAATTGAAAGTCAAGAATTTATTCAATTACAGGATGATTGTGGAGGTTTAAGATACCTCGTGAGTGAATTCTGAACAACCATCTTTCGAACAGGGCCGTATCAAGACATTTCCCCCCCCCCCCCCCCGTTATACAGTACAGTAATTAGACGAGCTTCAGCGAGGATTCAATTTTACGTACTGAAAAAAATTGGTGTTCGTTTTCATGTTTTTTTTTTTTTTTTTTTTCATGTTTTTTTGTCTGTTCTCCACAGGTCAAACAGCTACAGCTATCAAATTCAAACTTTTTTTCTACATGGTTCCTCATCTAACTTAGATCTGTATAGTTTTGTGGCATTATCGGCTGGTACCTTTTTTTTATGAATTTTAGAAAAATTTCAAAAATACCCATTAGAATGATACAGCGGAAAAAATGTGTTTTTTTTCAAAAAAATGAAATTTTGCGTAAAGTTGAATTACATTTTGATACACATTTCTGGAAATTTTCAGCTTGATCGGGTCAGCCATTTTGAAGAAAAACATAAAATGTGCTAAATTGGTACCACTCGAAGCAGTTTTTACCCATTTTTACCCATAATATTACTATTCGCTCGTCTAACAACGCATAAATGGCGTTTTCCTACTAATATTTAGATTTGTTGAAACTCACCACCGAACAGGTCGCAAGCAGCACTTCCACGATTCAATGGCTTCCGTTTCAAGCTAGATACGTTTCATGCAGATGAAATATCCTTCCGGTCAGGATATTAATACGTCGCTGATTTTATTCAGGGTATTATTTCACCAGCTTTGAGAAATCGGATTCGAATTCAGATTGATACTTCTGAACACTGAAGAAACCTGTAGCAATACAGAGCATTGTCTTTAATGCTCTCTAATCATTCATTGCTTTCTCAAATGTGAATGTGTATCATATGAAAAT
>OU015473.1:13906259-14048759 GCA_907164805.1 Brachyptera putata | reverse complement strand
TTATTTCTATCAATTCTATTCACTGTCTCACCTTACCCATCTTTCAGATTGTTTCCCTAGATTTTCTACCTGGAACCTGCAATCGAACAAAAGGCGACACAATTTAAATGTGAATTCACTTTTTAAACCGCTGCAAAATCTTTTGCCGCGAGATGTATTTAGATGGTGGGGGGTGGGGAAGGGGGAGTTTTCAATACGTTCAACATAAGCATTCGAATTTCGAATTCGAAATTCGAATGCTGTTGGGCACGAGCCAGAAAAATCGATTAAAATCGAATGGCAATTTGGTATAAAGGAGACCGTGCCTGCAGCCATTTTGATCCAGGGGGTCAATGATTGGGAGTGATTATATTTCCAGTTCCTTGAATGCCCGTGAGGGTGTTTTCGAGGGTGGTTTTATTGAACTCCATAGGGGATGTTTTGGAACGTAGTTTTAGTAGCACGACAGCACAATCAAAATATTTTATATAAATTCCTCTCTGCCGAGACACTTTCATCAGGATTTTAATTTGATAATAATACATTTTTCTTGGATTTACGTTTGTATTTATTTATTTTCCATAACTCATTTCAAATTCAACGTACTTTATTCCATTCCGAAAACCGATTTCTCAGATATTTGATTTCACATTTTTATTACCATCGTTTTTTATTGGCCTTTTATCTCAAGTTTCATCTCTAATTAATCTTTACATAAAATATTATACCGTATATTTAGAAAAATTGTAATTTTGACGATATTTTTATTGTTAAATCTGCATAATTTGTGTGATCAATTAGTATTTTCTGAGAACCTTGTTCTGGGCTAGACGATTAGTCCATGACATCAATACATTCCTTGCCTGATTATAATTATGTAAGTTGAGTGAATTTAATAATACACTTGTAGAATTTATAGACCTTATTAAATTGAGCGTTAAGCATTGGATTTTTTTTTCAAGACTGAAAAGTAAATAAATGTGTATAATGAATGTTTAAAATATTACAATTATTTCCAGGCATTTGAAACAATATTTGCAATGTTGACAGTTTTCTTGATTGAAGAGCAAAATATAAATAATTGCATCTTGATTCTTCTACCTCGTCGCTCAAGATGTGCTGGGCCGATCGACCGTCTCTCCCGTACGTTACCTCCAACGGTCAAGAGTTTCGATCCGGAAAGCACAGTGTAAAGATGTAACATGAAGTAACGGCGGGATAGATGACTGTCAGTATTTCACGGTGGCTCGCTCGATAGCACGTGTCACAACAAAGTGTCAAACCGACATCCGAATCACTTCTTTGTAATCGCTTTTCTTTACACTCTGCTGGGCGTGAGACGACACCTCCGGTCGTCAGTGGTAATGAATAGCTGAGACGGCCAATCGGCGACCAACAGTTGAAATAGTCAATGATAAAAGTTTTCCATTTAAATTGGATGGAAATTAACTTTGTGAATAAAGATAATGTGGGAGTAAAGCAGTAATTAAGGTGGGGAGGAAAATATCTTGAATCTTCTCATTATCTCGATCTTATTATTATCATTATTATTATTATTATTGAAAACTTCTATTATGATTATTTATGATTTTATGGTATGATTTTTTTCTTTATGAATTTATTCTCAATATGACGTATTATGACCTAGTATATGAAAAGGTCCAGTTTAAGAACTAATAGTTAGTGACTCAACATGTTATCACCCATGGTTAAATATGTTATTTTCGTACCTTAATTAATTGTTAGTGGAGTATTACCATTACCTATCTAAGAGTTAGTACAACCGGAGGGAGATTCTTCATGTATATAACTTGGCACACACTTGGCATTATCTAACTACTGTGCAGTTTTGAGATGGATTGAACCAGTCACGAGGGAAATGATGCCGACATTTTCAAACAACTCAAAAGAATAACCCAGAAGAGAAAACATGCGAACATAAATTCACTGAATGAATGAATTCAAATCGTGAATGAATTCAGAATTGTAACTCTGCTTTCGTATTCCTTTCAATTAGCTTTTAGTCTGATTTTAATCAAACACAGAATAGATAATTCATAGATATTCTTAATGTAATGGATTGTTATTTGTCATATTATTATAATTTCATATTATTTTTATATTATTTATATTATTTTAAAATTATTAAAATCGGAACGCTGCTGGCTTGGCTGAAGCCAAGCCAGCAGCGTTCCGATTCATTCGACCTACGAGCTTTGTGCAGAGAAGAAGAAGTTAAAGAGAATCCTTGAAGATGGCAAGTGGCATCTTGCCGAAACGTCGGAGTGAGAGACAAGGTCCCCGATGGGACCGCAATTTCGTCACGGAACAGCAAACGCGGCATTCCCGAGAAAATAATCTGATACACATATATTTTTATATATATATATATATATATATATATATATATATATATATATATATATATATTCATCTATTCAAAAAAAACTTCATTTTGTTTGTCCACCATCTAATTTGTGAAGTGATATTTCAATCTAGCAGACCACCGGTGAACATTTCTCTTTTGAATGACAACAATTGCTTCTGTTTCCACGGCAACCAGGACTCGGATCCCAGTACAACAATGGTTTAGTCGCGGCTTGCCACCGGCCATTGTGCGGCCAGTGACTGATGATACGGCCAGCAGTGATGGGTTGCGTATTGTTACATCGGTAGCCGCCCCGGTGGCTCAGTCGACTATCGCTCAGTCGTTACTAGAGAGGTAGGATATAACTTCAAAACATGCGAGAACAAATGGCGAAATATGTAAAAAGAATGTAAAAAGAATAAAAAGAATGTGATGAAATTCATTGACGTATTACCTAAAAACTGATTGCATTCACAAAAATCAAATGTCATTGTAATAAAGAGCATAAAATTATCTCGGAGATGTGAACTCTTCATTCAATCACACTTATAAATGTATTCAATTTTGTATTGGGTTTAACGACGCACTGTAATGATAGCAAAGATCTATTGGCGTCGGATGGATGATTAATGAGATGATGGGATGATGAGATGAAGGTTCTTGGGTAACAGGAAGGATAGTGGGAAGTAAGCGGTCATGGCCGACTTATTGTAGCAACCATCCCGGCATTAGCCTAGACTACAGAGGAAAACCATGAAAAACCCCTGTAAAGATGGTCGGCATCACGGATCGTACCGGGTCAGAAATCCCCTCACCTCCCGGATCACATGAAGCGAGCGCGTTAACCACTGCGGTTTTTACACTACACTGGTTTTTGAAGATGGTAAAGATAAAGTTCCGGATTTGTGTAAGCACCGTGCAAGTACCCCCTTAATTCACCATTCGTAGCTGAAAGGCCCGACAATCTTGTCTGATGTTTCGTCAGGCTAGTAATCTACATGAGTTGCGTCACCATACAGCTAAGCCAGGATTGGATACACTGAAGCTCAACTGTAAGATCATGGATTCAGATTGTAAAGATTGTAGTGAACTTGAATGAGTGACAAACTTGAGTACGTATTGAGAAGCGCAACAAGTAGGCCTATATCTATATATATGACATGAGTGAGAATTATGAAATTTATTTTATTCATATTGGGTTTAACCACGCACTGTAATATGGTAGCTTAGAACTATTGGCGGATGATTAATGGGATGATGAGATAATGAGATGCTGGGTAATGGGAAGGTAGTGGGACTGGAAACCATCCCGGCATTATTCTAGACTAGGAAAACGCCATATATGCGTTGTAAGACGAGCGGATAGTAATAGTATTGGTAAAAATGGGTAAAAAGTAAAAACTGCTTCGAGTGGTACCAATTTAGCACATTTCATGTTTTTTCTTCAAAATGACTGACCCGATCAAAATGAAAGTTTTTAGAAATGTGCACCAAAATGTAATTCAACTTCACGCGAAATTTCATTTCAATGAAAATATTTCCCTTTTTTTCGCCATGTTATTCTAATGGGAATTTTTGAAATTTTTAAATTCATAAAAAAAAAGTTACTCCCCGATAATGCCACAAAACTATACAGATCTAAGTTAGATGAGGAACCATATTGAAAAAAGTTTGAGGTTGATAGCTGTAGCCGTTTGACCTGTGGAGAACCGACATAAAAACATAAAAACAAACAAACAAAAAAAAAAAAAAACATAAAAACGAACACCAATTTTTTTCAGTATGTCAAATTGAATCCTCGCTTAAGCTCGTCCAACTACAGAGGAAACCATGAAAACCCCAGTAAAGATGGTCGGCGGCGGGGATCGAACTGGGTCCGAAATATTCCCCGTCTCCCGGATCACATGAAGCGAGCGCGTTAACCACTTCTCTGCACGTGCCGGTAATGTTGAAATATTAATGAATAATGATTATTGTTTGCTTAACGACCCCACCAACAGTTAGGTTATACGGGGGTAAGAATGAAAAGGTGATGATGAAACGATGGAATGATGATAGGATGTTCACAAAACCCCATGCCTTATACGGGACTCGAACTCACGCTCTACGAGGACTTCAGTTTTCTGAAGTGGTGCCTCAGCTGACTGAGCTACTGAAGAAGGTTTTGAAATAATATAGTTAAAGACCCATAAGAGTGGGATGGATGTCTTCGCTAACACTATCTTATTATTTTTAGACGAGCTTTAGCGAGGATTCAATTTGACATACTGAAAAAAACTAGTGTTCGTTTTTATGTTGTTTTTTTTTTCATGTTTTTTTGTCGGTTCTTCACAGGTCAAACGGCTACAGCTATCATATTCAATTTTCCAATATGGTTCCTCATCTAACTTAGATCTGTATAGTTTTGTAGCATTATCGGGTGGTAACTCTTTTTTATGAAAAAAATAATTTCCAAAAAAATGAAATTTTGCGTGAAGTTGAATTACATTTTGATTACATTTTGATACACATTTCTAGACATTTTCATCTTAATCGGGTCAGCCATTTTGAAGAAAAAACATAAAATGTGCTGAATTGGTACCACTCGAAGCAGTTTTTACCCATTTTTACCCATACTATTACTATTCGCTCGTCTAACAACGCATATATGGCGTTTTCCTAGTTATTTACAATATGTTTTATTTGGTACCTAAATATTAAATCTTCTTCATCAAAAAAAAAAACTTAGTTCTCATTATACCTTTCACATCTCGTTTTAAAACCGATAAAACCATTTAAGATGTATTCGCCTATTAAATACAAGATAATGGATTTTTTCACAAAGTTTCTGGCACCGTTTAAGCGTGGCCTGCCATCCACCGATCTCGTCTCAAAGCTCCGAGCCGCGCGGTTTCCTCGCCACAAAGACGATCAACAATGGACATGCAAGATCACTTCCATAATAGATCTTAATATAACCACAAATCACAACAAAAGATTTTTACTACTTTTCATGGAATTAAATTATATACGAATATAGGCCTACACACTGTAGGCCTATGTATAAAATACAAATAACCATTCATAACTTTTGAATTTAGGCCTATAGTATAAATATATAATTATTCATGTATGTTTTTTCCATTTCCATGCAGCAAATTAATTCATCTTTTACATTTATTTGACCTTGATTGACCAATTTTATTCATTTTTTCATTCATGATTTTTATATTAGTCTTGATTGAATATTTAATGAACCTATGGAACTGCACACGAATAGTGCTGATATATATTCTGTTTTTACATTTTGTAATAAATTAAAATAATTAAAAGTGGTTTAATTGGTCAATTTCATTGAATCTAGTTCTAAACACAAAGTTGATGTTATTGAAGATATTCAACGATCATGTTTTATAATCGATTGGGTATTTCGACTTACTAGAAGTTGGATCGATTCACATCTATATTCTATTTGGATTTATTTATATTGGTTTTAGCGGTTTTGTAATGCTGACCAAGATCTATTGGCGTCGGATGAATGATTGTTGAGATGCTAATGGAAAGGATGATGAGAAGGAAGTGGTCGTCGCCAATATTGTAAGAACAATCCCAATATTTAGTCTAAACTGCAGAAGGAAACCACGAAAAACCCTGTAATGATGAATGGTGGCGGGGATCGAACCAGGTCCGACTTGCCTCTTACCTCTGAGATCTCATCAAACTGCATGTGCCGCCATTTTATTTTTATAAGTAGAGATATAATAATTATTTCTTGAATACATTTTCACGTTTTTCCTATCCTTAATAATGAACTACAGAAAGATAGAGAAATCGAAATCCAATTTTTGAAAATTAATAAAATTGTAGCCTCCCCGGTGGCTGAGTCAACTATCGCTATAGCGGTAGAAACTGAAGTCACCGATGGGCGTGGGTTCGAGTCCCGCATAAGGCATGGGTTTTGGTAAACATCATTTCACTTATCATAGTTTCATAATCATCCGCTCATTCGTACCCCCGTATCACCTAGTTGTTGGTGGGGTCGCTAAGCACCATTAATAATAATAATAATAATCAGACTCTGTTTCCAAATAATTGGGTCAGAGGGTGTTGTCACACCATATACCAGCAGCTTCCTCCACAACTCTCTGTCCTCGCACTGTCTGTCACCGATCACCTCCTCCCATATATACATCCCCTCTACAGCACGTCGTTTTTGTTTTGCAACATAGGCAACATTTGAAAAAAAAAATTGAAAACATTTGAAATTAATTGGCAACATTAAAAAAAAAATGACTCGAGTGAAATGAAGGAATGACATCCGAATCAAGAATCAAGAATCAAGAGAACACAGATATGTGTGAAGCGACTTGGAGAGGTATGAAATCAATGATATCAGTCAGCGGGCTACTTATTGCTGAGCGAGGGATTATTCTGACATTCAGTCAAGAAAGTTTGATGAAATATGCATGGTTAATCTCCCATAATGAACGAGATAGTTGTGAGCGTTTACTCATGAATCATGTATAAAGTCAAAATACGTATCATTCTCATAGTCTCAAATTGGCTCCATTCTTTATCATCGGTCAGATGTATCTTTCAAGCCGTCTATCAATATATAGGCCTGAATACTTGTTTTCATTTTTTCATTTTCAAAAAAATCATTTGTAAATTTATTACATATTCATGTTCCATTTCTATTAATTCTTATTTTTGAAACGTGAATTACTGCACTGTGTCGTTTTCTCGGATCGAGATCTCAATCAGGATCAATATAAAGGCCTAATATAAAGCAAGAAATTACTCAATGATTTAGACAAAAGTTACATTTGAATATAGGCCTACAGTGTATTTAGAATAGTCGTTACTAAGAAAATAACCAAGAAGATTGAATGTTATAGATTGATATCAAATTTGAAAATACTACAATAATTTGACAATTAAATGAAATATGTATAGTTCTTTACTTGAGAGTCCATGGGAGCCGATTTAGGCCCGGTATTACCAAGTCCAGTTGGCATTTATCTGAGAGTTGGTGGAAACAAATACCTTGGGTAACCATAACAACAGTTAACTGCCAGTTAGAGCTACTCCCATATGTTGGTAATACCTTGCCTTAGTGGAATATCAGTTCTTTGGTAACTGTTGAACGGTATGAGATATGGAAATTTTTTAAAAAATTATATTTTCAATACCTTCAAGATGGTATAAGTAATACCCTAACAATTGACCTCACATCGCATAATTGTCAGGCGTATAGACTGAGAAATGTGTATTTTTAACCGCATATACGCGATACAATCAGGTGATTTGAGATGAATAATAATTATAGTTTATATATTTTATATTTTTTATATTTTTTTCAGAATTTCGATATCTCATACCGTACAGAAATTATGACCACAAACATTTTCCTTTAATGTTCTCTTTTATATTTCACTACTAACACTTTATAAAATGAATTACCTTTCAATTGATTAATTATTTTACTGTGTTATAAGATCACTCTTGTGATACAATCAATAGCCGTTATTGGGGAAGATTTAAAAACCCGCATCTTGGACAGATTTACAGGGCGGTGCACTGTGGCAACATATATCTCAAGAACTACAAACACCACGGACTTGCGGTAAATTGCTATCAGTGAATAATACCCTCACAATTAGATGTGTCTTGTCGAATATTTGAGAATAATTTCATAATAGAGCAACAATTGAATCAAAATGTGTCGAATTTGATGGTTTTCATTGTTAAATTCCCTGTAATCGAATGATGGTAAAAAAAATACAGAAGCAAATCTTCAAGTTCAAGTTTGCTTATCAATATTTGAAATCCTGATTTGCCTATATTTTTACAGTCTCCCCATTTTCCTTGGATAAAATGTGTAATGTAACTAGATTTTGTCAAAATTAAAATATGTAAAACTCCGCCATCTAGCGGTGGTTACTGGAACTCTTGGAATGCCATCCCCTTTCCATTGTACAATACTGGTACAATACTAACTATGAATGCTGTCAGCCTAAATATACGCATTTCGAAGAAAAATGTTCTCAGATAAGATGCGGGCTCGCAATGACAATTTTCTATGTTGGTTGACCGTCAAGTGTATGTATATTCTTATATATATATATATATATATATATATATATATATATATATATATCCATATATATATATTCTTATAACTAGAAAAACACGTTATGTGTTTCCGCGTTGATGGATGAGCTAATAAGAATGAAATTGAATTCTTTCAAAAAGTTATATCAAATTGATGTTTTAATGGCATTCAAGTTGAAAATAAATCTTTCCATTCCGATAGGTTTATTTCGTAGACTATTCTAATGAAGAAGATATTAAATGAAATTCAATATTTTATGTAATGTTAGACCATTATGAAAAGTGTATACATATAGGCCTACACCTTGAGATCCGAACAATTATGTCAGTGCCCTCCTCTTGTATTGATTACTCATTCGCAATAATTTCTTTGATAATAAAGAAGGTGTTGTTTCAATCATTCTTCATTAATTGGTGACACTTTTATTGTTGCTTGGATACGATTGGTTTACTTAATAGCTATTTTGAACGATGTATCAAAATTTAATTTTATAATTTTTTACATCAAAATGACTGATCGGATTCCATTGACAGTTCGGAATAATGTGTATCATTGTTATATTGAAATTCGGTGAAAATTTGTACTTTTTCGAAGGACTTCTTTTTACGAAATTACTTCTCTGGTTTATTCTTAGTGGGGATTTCGGAACGGTTGAAAATTAGTTTTCTCAGAAGTGGTGCAACCGATTGAGCCTCAAAACTACAGGGTTTCGAACTAAATGATGACGCTCAGGCATGCCAAGTTTCAATTGAATTCGAATTTTCGTTTGACCTTGGAGTGTGGACAAAAAAATGTACTTTTTTCGAGTCAAAAGTGACATTGAGTCTTCGCTTCGCTCATCCAACCATCTCTACACAAAGTTCCATGATCTGATATATAAAACTGTCGGCTATTTACCGACCACATGTAAATACAACAATTATATTCTATATTTTGATAACCATCGATTTCCTGTCCTGTTCTTTCATTAATTCCTTGCCACAGCCTTAAGGCATCGACTCCTGAATCCTGCCTAGACCTCCGCTTGTCTAGCTTGTCTATTGTTGTGGTTCCCTTATAACGTGCTGTGTTAATAACAGGCTATTTCAGCTACTAATTCACTCGGTTTTCCGGTTATTTGTCCATTGAATAAATATTTTTATTTTTATTTTATTGTTGGAAAAGTGGAAAGTCCCCTTAAGTCTGTGGAGTGATGGGAAGGGGACGGTCGTGGCTTAAAATCAAGGAATCATTCCAATACTTACCTATTCGACAGAGGGTAAATAAGCGCGGAAAAGCAATTTTTGGAAATTAATAAAGTGTTGCCGCCCCGGTGGCTAAGTCAATTATCGCTAGCGGTAGTAACTGAAGTCACCGTTGGGCGTGGGTTCGAGTCACGCATAAGGCATGGGTTTTTGTGAACGTCCTTTCATCTATCATCTCTTCACAGTTTCATTATCATCCGCTCATTCGTACCCCCGTATAACCTAGCTGTTGATGGGGTCGTTAAGGAACATTGAAAAAAAGCACGAAAAACCTCTGTCAGTTTGGCCGACCATGGTAGGAATCGAACTCCGGTCCCCTGAATGACGGTTCAGTGTGCTAGCCACTGATCTAGTGTATTGACTGGATGGAACTTCGCATCTTGGTTCGGGAAAATTGAGTGTATTTGAGTGTAATTGAGTGTACAATGATATTTGAGGGAACAACGAATTCGATTAATAGTAATAATTTCGAAGATCGAATTTCAAAGTTGTGTATTTATATTTTATATTGAACTAGGAAAACGCAACGTGTGCTTGTGGGATGAGCGAGATTGTGTATTAAATGTAATGGAAAGGTCTATATATAGGCTAATATACAGACCTTGATTCTTATTTTTATTCTACTCACCGGCTTCCTGATTTCCTCATTGATTATATCAGTAGATGCATGGTTTTATTAAAAATACATTAATAGTTATTTTTTATTAATTGATGTAGAAAAATACGCAATAATTTGTATTTTGAATACGGCTCATCCGATTCGTCTCAAGCTTTGGGTCCATGGGTTCACTATATGAAGACTTGAATTCCGTAGGAATATCAGTCCATTCGGGGAAAAGATTCTCCATCTTTTTCCTACTGGTTATTTTAATGTTTTTTTTAACATTTCGAAATAGTGTTTCTCATAAATGGTTCGACCGATTGCGCCTCAAAACCACACAATATCGATGCATGTGACGGCATTTGTGCATGCCAAGTTTCAACTGAATTATTATTCTCGTTTGATCTGAGGAGCTCCAAAATTGAATCAAGATTTTTTTTTCGAATTGTGAAATTTATTTTTCGCTTCGCTTATCCAATAACAGTTTCGAAATCTTACACCAATTCATCATTTTAAATTTGTATGGTTTGTACATACCGCGTGACTAAAACTCAAAATTAGGAATAAATAATTATATTGAACGTCCTATTAATTGAAATAAGATTATTTTATCCAATACCTGTCATATGAAAATACACGTTTTTCTACGAGTATTTATAATTATCAAAATCTACTAAATTAACCCTACAATTATCCCATTAGCCTTCTTATATCCACGTCTTTTTGCCGCTTTATAGCCTTTAGAAACGTCATCATTCGAAACCTCCAACACATCCTTCACATTTAAATAACATACAAAATAGACGAACAACCGTCTCTAATTTAGAGTCAAGATGATTCGGAAGGCAATTGACTAATTAAACTAAGATCGGCTGTTTTTTCATACAACTCACCATGAACGATGAGGTGTCCCGATCTGTCACGTCACGATCTAAGTCGAGACGGATAAAATAGCGTGCTAAGATCACAGTCAGTTATCATTATCATATATTGGCCCCAATTTTTTAGTTTAATAATTTCTATAAAAACACCATATAAATAAAACACGCAAGTTCTTGAAAATTCTCCTTTATTATTTATCACAAAATATTAACCCTTTATTATTATGCTCTTTTAAACTAGTTATTGCATGAAAGGGAAAATTGAAGCTAAATATATGGCACCTTTTATTAGTCGGAAATGATAGAGGAATTCTATTAGACAATAGCGATCAAGGTTTCGACTTTAATCATGATATTGTACATCATGTTACGATTTTTTTAGATTATATTTTAAATTATATGCGTTTCTAGATTACTATAATTTACTTTTTTTTTTTAATAACCGTAAAGAAAAGTGTATTCAAAATTGATAATGAGAATTTGTAACTTTGATTATTTATATACTATATAATATTATGAGAAAATACAAACATTTATTTTCACAGCTGATGCTCTTTTGTCTTTACAGAAAATAAATGAAAGCCAATCTTGTTAGTAAATCCTTTTTCTTTATTTTATGTTTGAAAAGAGATTAAATAGATTCATACCAGATTAATTACCACAATCATGGAACACCAGGTGATGACATATGGGATATTTAGAACGAATAGAAGAATGGATAAATTATTATTCATAATGAGGGACAATTAATAATGACAATAACACACTGGTACATGTTATGTTGATTATTAGTTCGAAGTTGGCAGTCTGTATTTACTGTCCTCATACTCCATATGGACACTGAAATTACTGAAGACAAACACGAAAACACCTGAAAGTTGAAAAGGAAAACATATTTCTGATATGATAAATGAAAGTAATAAAAAGTTTGTGACTGAAATTATTATTATAATTTATGAGTTTAAAACCGTATGTATGTACATTTATGAGATTGTAAACAAAGCGTACAAAGAAAATGTAGCCTATATATTTAATTCCCATTTTTTTTATTTTTTGTTCTATTGCAATGTTGCCTTCCCAAGCTTTTTTGAGTTTTCTAGTGACTTTTGATATATTCAAGTTTTTGTAACTTCAATTCGCAATCAATTGAATCAGGCTGACTATGAAAATACAGGATAAATTAATTTTAATGTCTCTGAAAAGTTAGCATACAGTTGAAATATAGTGGAATCTAAGTTATAATACATTTTCCATGAGATAATGAGATGAGATAAGATAAGTCTTTATTCGTACATGTAAAATACAGAAGAAAGGGCGAGGTTTGGTTATTCAACCGTTCTTCCACCTAACCTTATAATTAATACTAACAAATTTTAACACAGGCAGTCATTCAAAAACGAAAACAAAATATGAAATAAGATCTTAATGGTAACTTAAGATATAGTCTGAGTTATTAATTCTTTTACATATTTTGGCCATATGAATTATGCACCCTATACTTGAAACAATAATAATGAAAGGTATTTGTATTTGTATTTGTACATTTGTATTTGTATTTGTACAGTGTGTGCACTGGTTCTTATATGAACCATTGTAGTATTCACTCTCATTTCATATAATTTTTAATTTCATTTTTGTAACAGTTTTTATATTCTATATAATGACAGAATTGTTCGTGATATCAATTCAATCCAATAGATTATTTGTCCGTAGAAATCGCAGTACATAAGTGACATATTAATTATACTTGATGGGATGCTGGACTCGTCTGGTGCAATATAAAGCGAAATGATTCATCTCAGTTAGAGACAAGAATCAGATACAATAATGATTGGATGAGCGTAGCAAAGACTTCCATTTCATATACCGAAAGCAAATGGGCTTCGTTTTTAGTTTTTTTAGTTTTTTTGTAATTTTGTAGGGGGAATCCTAGAGGTTAGAAAAATAGACTCGACGAAAATCGACGAATGGATGGAAATCGACTGCAAACTCTTTTTGAATATTGGTCTCACACCAGAATATGTTGGGACTGTTTTTCAGAAGAATCGGTTAGCGGTTTTACCGCGCGGAAACATTTTGGAAAGTTTGGAAAATCCCCATAAGAATAACCCAGAGAGAAAATACTTGAAAACGAAAATTTTACAAATGCTTTCAAATTCATACAGAATATGGAAACAACTATCATACTTATTTTCAATATTCGCTCCCTAATCAAATCAATCGATCAAGTTTGGGGGGAGGGGGTGGGGAGGGGATGGGCTGGGGAGGGGAGGGGGGGGGGGGGGGGGGGGGGGGGAATTTGCTGAAATCGGTTGCCACATTGAGGTGGAGGATGGAAGAATAGTGAAGATAAGAAATGTATTCAAGTTCACGCTGTGTTTAATATGTTGATTTTATACTTTTCTATATTTATTTCATTTATTTATTTATTTCAACGTTTCATTTATTTTTATTCACTCATTACAGATTGTTTTCAAAACAGGTGGTAATGATTACTATCATGAAATTACAATCATACATACTCAATAAAATTATACTTTGTAATTTTTTTCTTAGCTCTCTTCTTAAGTCACCGATCTTCGTTATATGTGATGCTGTATGAGACAATGGACCTTATATTGGCTATTTGCTAGATGTCACCAAGCAAAGTGAACAAGTTGTAAACACAGAACTTTTCACATTTTGTTACTTGGTTTTATTATGATGTGCTATATTTTCAGAATTATTGGAGTGAATGTTATTATTGCATGGATAATAGCTTGAATAAATGTGACTTCATAAAAATCTTGTACAGTGTAAGCATGCTTTTCAAAGTTAATTTCAACGAAATTTTAATTTTGCATACAGAATGTAGATACAATTGCATCTCAGGCAGTTTTTAACGGGCTGGGTGCATAAAACGAAGTCTCATCTTTCCACTGTCTCAAATCACAAATATATTTCATTTCAGCAGTTATTATTTTTTCATTGTTTCTAATAGTATTTAGTAGGTCTTTTACAGCACCATTCATATTTTTTCAAATAATTTCAACCTTTTTGATAATCTTAATAATACCTTCTTTCATTTCCATACTTTTGTTATATACCCTTAATTAAATTAGTTAGATAATATTTCCGGATTTTTTTTGTAATCAATGTATCACTTTTGTGAAACCATTGTACTTCTATGTATTGATTTTATCACGCTGTACCATCTTGGTCGGTCGCTTTGAGGACAGCCGTCAAATGATTTGACATTCTCTCTCACTATTTTTAATATTATTAGAAATAGGATTTTGCCACCTGTACATTTGGAACCTGATGAACAATTGAATTGATTTCCATCAATCAATTAAATTCAATAAACCACGAGAATTTTCACTCATATGAGACATCGTTCGTCTAAATAACCAATCAGTTAATAGGCCTACATTTTATTCTTTATTTTTATTTTTTTTATTGGTCGAATAAACTGATACAGAAGAAGATCAGAATTAAAACAACAGAACATCCGCAAAGCCCTTCAAAAGGGCTTAACTGTGGGTTAAATATTTAATTAAGTCATGAGTATACAAATTCAAATTCAAATTTGGACGTTTTTTCACATACCATAAAAATTACCGAAGTAGTTGAAGTAAAGAAGAAAAGTTGAAGTAAAAAAGAAATAAATTTTCAAATAAAACCTTCTGTTCTAATTATTCATAGGTATGATTCATCACAACATTATAAACCATATACCCACATATTTTCCTAAATAACTTGAATATTTCAGATATTTGTCTGTCGGTACTGGTAAGCGTGGTGCATCATTTCCCACGCCGTTTAGTTGAATCCGCATCATTGGACGCCCCTGGGCTCAATACCAGTAGGTGATCTAGACCAGGGGTGTCCATACACGACCCGACATACCTTACTGTGAGCACATTGGCAAATATACAATGTAAGTAAAACATACAAAATAATAATCACATGTTTTCATTTAACGACTCAGTAAGAAACCCTATAACTTACATACAAATATTCTAACTCTAATTATAATTATATGAGATTTATTCTAAATATTTACAATAAGTGACATATATAATATACCTGTAATTTACATAATTAGACGAGCTTTAGCGAGGATTCAATTTGACATACTGAAAAAAATTGGTGTTCGTTTTTATGTTTTTTTTTTTTCATGTTTTTTGTCGGTTCTCCACAGGTCAAACGGCTACAGTTATCAACTTCAAACTTTTTTCAATATAATTCCTCATCTGTATAGTTTTGTGGCATTATAGGGGGATAACTTTTTTTTATGAATTTCAGAAATTTCAAAAATACCCATTAGAATAACATGGCGGAAAAAAAGAAAATATTTTTATTTTCCAAAAAAATGAAATTTTGCGTGAAGTCGACTTACATTTTGATACACATTTCTAAAAAAATTCAGCTTGATCGGGTCAGCCATTTTGAATAAAAAACATAAAATGTGCTAAATTGGTACCACTCGAAGCAGTTTTTACCCATTTCTACCCACACTATTACTATCCGCTCGTCTAACAACGCATATATGGCGTTTTCCTAGTAGAATTGAACATCATAATTGAGATTTATGTGGGTCCCCACACGATAGCGTTGTACTTCTGTCGGCCCTTGGGACTTGGTGGAGGAATCAATGTGGCCCTTGGGCTGAAAGGTTTGGATACCCCTGGTCTGGACCTTACCGACTACCGAGTTGGGTTTTGCATACATACTAGGAAATAGGTGAATTAATTGGAAATAATTTTGTATTTTTCTTCTAGTTTTTTTTTTTCATTTTAGTATACGAAACTATTCCGAAAATTTATAATGTTGATATTGAAATGTGTGTCAGTTTTCAAGACATAATAATGTTTCAAAAATTATTTGAGAAGATGCATGCATACACGGTGCTTATAAAGATAGAGAAATTAATCTTTACTGTTTTTTTCTATATTCATGATATAGTTTAATTCAATATTTAGTACATCAAGTTATCAACCCTAAGATAATTTGATGCTCTTCAATTAATATGTCATCCTATGTCATCCTATGTCATATACAATATGTCATCCTTGTCAATTCAACCAGATTAAGACAATACGTCAATGAATATCAGGAATGTGATCAAATGTATTGACGTAATGTCTTAAAACTGATTGAATGAACAAAAATAGATGTCACATTAATTGGAGAGCATACAAATATTGATAAACTTTTCATTCGATTACATTGGTTCGTGAACATGGAACAGAAATAGTACAAATTAATATCTCTATTTGTATGAGCAACGTGCACCAAGCCCCTTGATGGAAATTACCTTATACATAAACATTTCCTTATTATCATTGTTAACATGAATTTTGGCATTATCTTTGTTGAGTCGAATAATAATAAGAGTGAAAAACAATGGTGAATTGAATTGAATTGAATTTTGTTATAGTAAGTATACACAAACCGGCACATGCAGCGCAGTGGTTAACGCGCTCGCTTCGTGTGATCCGGGAGGCGAGGTTCGATCCCCGCCGCCGACCATCTTTACAGGGATTTTTCGTGGTTTCCCTCTGTAGTCTAGGCTAATGCCGGGATAGTACTCACAATAGGTCGGCTACCACCGCTTCCTTCCCACTATCCTTCCCATTACCCAAGAACCTTCATCTCATCATCTCATCATCACATTAATCATCTATGCAACGCCATTAGATCTCAGTTATCATAACAGTGCGTCGTTAAACCCAATATACAAAAAGTATAAACAGTTCTTAACTTTTGAAATAATTGAGAAGTTTTTATTTTTCATCGGTCTCCAGGTTTGTATTGCCTTTTAAGCGATTTCAAATATTCAAGGTATTTACCGAAATATGCGGTAATATTGTCTGCGGAAATCGAAGGTATAATTCAGTTATGGAATGAATGCAACATTCAAAATGGAATTACTTATCCTACTCAGTCTTTAAATATCTTCCATGTAAGTATTTGATTGAACAAAAAACAGAATGTAATTGTAGGCCTATACAGATTAATGTTATTTCAATCTTGTAATCAAATTATTTCATGAAAATATGATGAATTTAATTTTTGTATCGATATCTAAATTCTAGTGAGGTGATTGATGATAATCGACAAACCCAAATAGAACTGTTGTTATCCGGCGGGCGTGGGTTCGATTTATAGTCGTCAATATCTCTTCTTTAACCTGTATCTATCTATATGGGCATATATATATATATATATATATATATATATATATAGAGAGAGAGAGAGAGAGAGAGAGAGAGAGAGAGAGAGAGAGAGACTAAAGATTACAAGGGCAATCTTATTAACCAATTAAAAATTATTTATTTATTTGAATGATGAATTCATTATCTTGTTCACTGCAAGAGATGAAGAAGGAAAACATCCCGTTACTTCATTTTATTACCCTATTCTTGTCTTACTATTTCTCTTCACATTTATTTCAACTTCTTTTAGTTTTGGTTTTATTCATACTGATATCTCTTCAATATAATCTGAATATTTTGATTCTCCCACGCCCTTTAAAAACAAATTCTTAATCCCATCACCCTTTTTCTCAAATAAAAATCCCGACATATAAGATGGTATTTCACCCAAATAATCTTCAGTAACCCCAAATTTTCTCCCACGCAATAAAAAAACCCGTAAGTTATTCAAATTCATCCTCAAAATTTGCGCTCACAAAACGCGGTTAATCACCTCTACAGAAACACCCACAGCTAAAAAATTTTCAAAAAAAAATAAAAAATAATTGAAATACTCTAAATACTTTCGGGTCCAATCGGGGGCTCTTTCCCACGGTCCGAAACTCCGAAATTTGCACAATTTTCGCCTTCGAGGGGCATTAAATTCTGCATAAACGTCTGTAAATCTAAAAAGGGTACTACGCCCTACAACCATGTCAGTATCGGTAGAACACCTAATGAAGGTTTGAACGTCGGTTTTTCAGAATGCGTTAATATGAGGCGATGAGAAGTTTCGAGACGGGTATTTATAACAGGTATGTATATGGTAAATGAGTGGTCAGTATTGGCAATCCAGTAGCGGGATTTTATACATAGTTAGGGATCGTAAACTGGCCCTTAGCGTCGATCCAATGCCAATACACCGTAAAACACCTTCTTAGCATAATCAGATACAAGTTTGGTTATTGTTTGAGGAATTCTTAAACTACAATATTTGAAATTAATTCGATGAAATGTGATTGTGATATATATATATATATATATATATATATATATATATGTATGTATATTTATATATATATATATATATATATATATATATATATATATATATATATATATATATATATATATATATATATATATATATATATATATATATTTATATATATATATATAGGCCTATATATATATTTATATATATATATATATATATATGTATATATATATATATATATATATATATATATATATTTATATATATATATATATATATTTATATATAACTTATATATATATATATATATATATATATATATATATATATATATATAGGCCTATATATATATATTTATATATATATATGTATATATATATATATATATATATATATATATATATATATATATATATATATATATATATATATACTTATATATATATATATATATATATATATATATATATATATATATATATATATTTATATATATATATATATATATATATATATATTTTTTTTTTTTTTGTATACACTGTACAGGTCGCAGGGTTTGACCGATCGACATGAAACTTTTTTTTATATGCAAACTTATCCAACTTGGAACTGTATAGTTTTGAGGTCTAATCGGTTGGACCATTTTTGAGAAACATCATTTAGAAGTTTCTAAAAACCCCATAAGATTTGGCTGAGCGAAAAATTGAAAAATTAAATCTCTTCAATATGATTCAAATTTTCCACAATGTGAACACAAGAATAATATACATGAATAAAATTTTGTTTGATATTCGGACCAGCCGTTTTGGAGAAAATAATATAATAATTAATGTATTTATTCATCGGAAAGATAGAAATATTAGTTGAAAAATGTTGCATTGTCGAAGTCACGGCTTTCTAGATTCATTGACATCGGATGAAGTTCATTTCAAATGATCAAGGTTTGTAGAGTTTTCGATTATAATTTATATAGACATCTCGCCCATCGTACAACGCACATCCTGCGTTTGCCTAGTCTAAAACACAATACAAATATAGTGAACAAATCAAGTAACTCAATAAAACAACTGACGAACTCTTGAATATAAAAGCGTGGGTTTTATAGAAATCAGATAGAGACCTTAGCTGAGAAATGGCGCCAATTTGGAATTCCAATTTCAAAATTCCAATCGCCAAACCTGCAATCAAATCGAGTGAAGGTTCCAGATAAGAATGACAGGGATATTTGTATACGTCGTCCATCCATCATCTGATCATTCGAACCCCCAAATAAGCGGACTGTTGGTGGGGTCATTAAAGGACGTCACAACCCTGAAAATGAAATTTCGACACGATATTTATTATCTCAATTTTAGAGAAAACCATAAATGCCCATCTCAATATACCAGAAATTAAAATTGATTCCTCCTCCAGAGCCCACGAGTCGTGACGTAGGCATTACCGATTCTGTATGAAAAGATAAAAGAATCGAGTAGTGTCTACGTCACGAATAAGAATAAAGACCAGGTCATGGAGACAAATTTGTTGATTTCAATTTCTGAAATTGTGATGATGATTTCCAGGCTCGCCTCTGAAATTGGGAAATAAATATCGCCATTATTTGTTGAAATCTAGTTTTAGGTTTGTGATGTCCTTTAAGGGAACAATAGCCATCATCCTACAACAATTGAATCCTATTTGATTCACTATCATCAGTTATTCTGTTACTTTTACATGAATGCTCTAAAAACCTACAAACGTAAGCCTAATAGAATCACAAAGTCATTTTCCAATTAATTGAAAACAGATTTGTCATGAGTACAAATTGTACATTGATGTGAATCCGAATTAACGAGTAAAACAGAAATCGTTTAGGATGATTGTATTAAATCTCTATACAGTATAATATAACAATCACTGAGAATAGAGAATAGAATTAGATTTACAATAAGAATTCACTTTACAAGTTCTAACACGTACTTTATTCTTCAGTCAAAATGATCATCTTAGGCCCGTGCCCCACTGAAACAAACCGTTTCCGGCAAGTTCGTTTTACACAATAAATAATCATTAAAGATTAATTAGATACATTCATATTTAACATTCTTTCCCATGTTCGCAAACAAGTGTTAGATAGATAGATAGATATTTATTCCATTAATCGACATACAAATAATACATGATAATATTAATGATGCAATTACACTCTTGTGTGTGGTCGAAAGATCACACAAGTTTTGGAACATAACAATAAAATATAAGTAAAGTAAAAGGTCTAATTAAATGTCATTGAATAAAAAGTTTATCAACTCCCACATGATGTTATGCTCTTCCATTATTATGGCATTCTATTTGCGTGAATTCAATCACTTTTAAGATCAATGAATACAAAGAATGTGATAAAATTCAGCGTGTCGTCTTAAAACCGATAGAGTTCACAAAAATAATCTTCATATTAATTAAAGAACATGAAATTATCTTAGAGTTGGTATAGTGCTACCTTTTATTCAACGACACTGCATGGTTCGGGAACATAGAAATAATAGTAAAGATGATTTCTCCAATGTTCTAAGCACTTTGCATGTACACTGCAAGATGAGAAGTGAATAAATACGTCATAAGGCATAGATAATGATAAAATTGATGACAATTCTCGCGAGACAAATTTGATGGAACTTGATTAAGTTGATGAATTGAACATTGATTATAGAGTAAAAGTATCCAAGAGGGACGAACACTTGGACCACCCGCGCGCCAATGGTGTGGGATAGGGGGAACGGTCGCTCGGAACCTTCTTTCGTTTACCTTATCTCATGATCGTAATGCAGTATAGAAAAAGCATGTAACCTAATGATTAATGTATGTATTTAAAAGTATTTTAGAATATACTTCTTTGAAAGTTGTTTTTGTATCATTTACTTTTAATTTTTAGATTCGGGTAGCGAAGACTTCCATTTCACATACCGGAAAAAATGGGCTTCGTTTTTATGTGTTTTTTTTATTTCGTAAGTTTGTACACAGCATACAGGTCAGGAAAATTGACCAATCGACTGCAAACTTTTTTCGAATATTGACCTCACACAGGATAGATTGGGATTGTTTTTCAGAAAAAAATCTGTTGAACGGTCTTCAAAAAAAATGAAAGTTTTCATAAGCATAACCCAGGGGAAAATACTTGAAATACTTCAAAAGCTTTCAAATTCACACAGAATATGAAAACAACTATCATACACATTTTCAATAATTTGTACAACAATCGAATACGACATAACGAAGAAAACGCAATAAAAGTATACATTTCATCAAATATCAGGATCAAAACATGTAATGCAAAGTGTATATGCGACAGGTTGCTCTGTAAATAGCAACAAGTTGCAGGTAAGGTTTTTCAGCGTTTGAAGTAGTCCAAGGTCTGTAGATGTAGATTGAGCTGACAGAGTATTTTTCAATTCCAGATTTTCATACTTCTACGCTCATCTCACAACGCACATTCTGCGTTTTCCTAGTTTATAACAAATAATATTGAAAATACATTCTCAGAATGAGAAAATATTCATTCAAACGTAAAAATTATGTTGCATGGCAAAAATATTGATGCATGAATCAAAATTATCATCTTTGACTTTTCATCATTTTGATACTAGAACGTTTCAAAAAACTAACCGGTGCGATTTCCCCATTGATTCATTTATTTATATTTTCCTTACCGACGCATTGTGTACAGCTTGAAGCAAAAGTAAAAGTCTGTTTTTCTGACGACTGGTGGGTAGGCAACTTGTCAGTCAATCCGGCCAAACGCTAGAAACCGGTGTGGGGGGGTCAGGCCAGGATCCAAAGTCCATATGCAGGTATACTGATGAAATAGGAATAGCATTGATCGAATGTATCACAGTTCGAAATATGAAGTAAAATAATTGAAGATATATTTTAGTATAGTTTCTGCTACTGAGATATTGCAATACTTGCAGAACATTGGACAAGACGCAACAGCAAATCCACATTCAATTCAATTACAATTTCGAATAACTTTATTCTGTACAAAAAATTGTAGTTCTGTATTACATCTGAAATAGGCCATCTGTTAAATATGATGATTGATTAGAGATGGTATATAGTATATCCATATATATATATATATATATATATATATATATATATATATATATATTTATATATAAATATACATCTTTTATAGAAACAAAGTCAATGAGAAACAATTCTTCAAAATTCAAACTCAATCGATCAAGCGTGCCATTTTAGAAATATGAGAATATGGTTTTCTTTCGCACTTTTAAATCGATTATTATCTATCTTATCTCAAAAATATAAAATTCCGATCCGATTTTCCGTAATTTGTTGAATATATCACCCAATTGGATAATACATTTAAGGCTTTTTTTGTTAGTCAAGAGCAACGACTGTGTCTTTTCATCAGAGTAAAATGCATGCTACTCACCCACACACAAACACGCTATTCCTCCTCCATCATTTTTATCACAATTTAGCGGAACATCTGATAGGCCTATCATAAGTTCTATTTCAACGAATAATTTGTATCATGAATTTTTGTTGAATTTTGCTAGTATATTTTTATCATATTTGTTAATTGTGCATTCGGTTTTTGAATTGTTTAGGGTCCTTTATAGCCTGATTGACAGGCTGAAATATACATTATCGGTGCAAGTGTGAAAATCATCTCCCAACCTGTAAGAATTTTAGTACCAAATACTTGACTCTGATTATTTATTGAATCTATTACAAAAAAATGGTAATCAAAAAAGTAGAAAACTCACTATATATATGTAATAGCTCGATCTTAATATGCATATAGGCCTACTGTTTCAAATTTCATCACTTTTCATCACTTTTGAGATTGAATGGGGATCTACACACCTACGTCAGATCTTACCCCCCGACTCAATGAAAATTTCTTATCGTCCTTCAACGAAACAAATTTCACTTTCTTCAATGAACTAGGCGAACGCAGAATATGCGTTGTGTGATGAGCGAGATATCTAGAAAGTAAAATCTAAAACTCTACATACCTTGATCATATAAAATATACTTCATTCGATACCAGCGAATCTATAGAGCCGTGAATTAACAATGCAACATTTTCGTTTATTATCTATATTCAATGAATAATGAAAAAAAAAAGTTTGGAGAGAACTTTTTATTCATGAAAAATAGAAATTATGGTTTCAAAACAGATACATCGCGGACACGGAATAAAAAATCAAATATAAATGAGTGACAAATCATGTGGAGTATAATGATAATACAGAATTATAAGACATGGAAGACAATAATATCTAAAATCGTTGGTAAATAACTAACAATAAGAAATATGATTATGACAATCAATTTCAAGAATGTGTGGGTCAAATAAGTTTTTTCTCAATTTGGCCAATTTGATGAGTTTGGCCAAAGCAAACGTTGGAATTGTTTACTATCCCTAAAATTATTACCCTAGATGTATTGTTCATGAGTTACATGATGACAAACGATTGTTTTGGGGTGGTAAGAACGATCGAACGAAACTATAACTATACGAACGATCCTACCGTGTATCCTTAGTCTCAGTTGGGAAACGATGATGTATGTATACAGTTTCGATGTTTGAAAAAAAAGTCGGAAGGTGAATGATACCTAAAAAAATATCATGTTTTCTTCCGACTCGATTTGGACTGATGGATGAGGGCTCTGAAATCGCTCATCCAACTATTGTATTCTGAAAAACTTGGCAAAAACAGGATTTGCGTGGTAGGATGAGCGAGATATTTATATGAAATACAGTCGAAAACTCTACACACATTGACTGGTCTTTGGTATAGCTCATCCAAATATTTGAAATTGTACAGATCATTTCACACAATAATTCTGTCCATGCTTTTCAAATATTATGATTAATGAATACAAATCAAAGAGTCAAACTATGCAAATATTCCCTAGATTCCTTTGAATTTTATTTTTTTTGTATTTTTCTTCATATATCAAACTAGTTTCACGTTCATAATCATATTGTTCTTTTCCCACTAAGTTATGAAAGATGTAGCATTACATACAAAATTTGGCTTAAATAAAGGAATAAAAAATATTCATTCAAATGTCATGTGATGAGAATATAACTATATTGTATTTTATTCCATACTACATTTTATTTTCGAAAACAATCCACCATTTCGAGGTGAGATTCTCAAAATCAACTAAACACTTGAATCGAATCGTGAATAAAATTGTCAGAAACTATGCACTCATAAAACCTTAATTCGATTATTTGTTCAGAGTTTTTCATAAACAATTTCGCCTGAAACAAAAAAAATAGTCATATGAGAATTTAAGAATTTGCGTTTCTGACCATTTGAGAGCAGAATGTTCTTTTCTTCTACTACGTAATGAAATAATTTCAACTCACATTATGAATTGACAACAATGGCAACAACCCTTAAAACCTGTTTAACTAGTTAAATGGCAACATTGCTTGATAATACGATGATTTACAAGTACGCAGATCAAACTGAATGTTAGCTTCAAACAGAATCGTTCAAATCAGTCAGTATACCTGTGATGAGACTTTGCACCCTGGCCCTCACCGGTTTCTAGAGTGTCTGACAAGTTGCCTACCCCCCAGACCTCAGAAAAAAAGAGACTTTTACTTTTGCTTCAAGCTGTACTGTAGACTCTAAGATTTCATGGCGTCGATGATGACGAATGAGACGATGAAATTAAGATATGATAGGTTATTTTATTATGTGTGTTTGATGTATAATGGGAAGGAGTCGGTCGTGGCATATTGCTGAGGAACCATCCCGGTATCAACTTAATCGACAGAGGGGAATCACGGTGCATCTCTGTCAGGATGGTCGACCACGGCGGGAATCGAACCCCGGTCCAGTGTGCTAGCCACCCGACCACGCATCTCAATGTTGTATCCACAGAGAACAGTTAGCAGTTTGATGCTAGCTTGAGGTCGTTGAAGATAAGTTATTAGTTAGCTGTGAATTGTCGTTAATTCACTGACGTTTTCATTATAAAAACAATTTATTAGAAATATCAACCGCCCCACTGGCTAAGTCAACTAATGCTCTGCATTGGAAACTCTAGTCAAGTTAGGCGCGTTTTTTAGAAAACTTTATACGTCAATACCATCCACTCATTCATATTCCCAATCATCTATAGCTGTTGGTGGGGTCGTTAAGCAGACAATAATACATTTTAAAACATTTTTCATTTTGTAATTCTCAATTCTTAGTCATCTCAAAATCTAATTCCAACACACACACACACACACACACATATATATATATATATATATATATATATATATATATATATATATATATAAATATATATATATATATATATATATATATATATATATATATAAATATATATATATATATGTATGTATGTATATATATAATAGATATATATATATATATATATATATATATATATATATATATATATATATATACACAAAATCCAAATTTAAAACTCTATTTTCTATCTTTTGCCAGTAGCTATAAACATTCCTATTCCTCATAAACCACACGACACACTAACCCTACCAACAAACCCGATCGACCGTCTCCCGTATCATTTACCATCACCGATCACGAGTTTCGATCCATCAATATCAATCACCTCCTCGCAATCGTTACGATCGGCAGTCCCTCCTATCTTCTATCACTAACCGCAGCCGTTTCGATCCCTCACCGGCCGGTGCCACGGCGCGTGTTCCGTGCGACACGCCACCTAATCGTGTGCAAGC
Organism: Brachyptera putata; assembly: GCA_907164805.1. Lineage (NCBI taxonomy): Eukaryota > Metazoa > Arthropoda > Insecta > Plecoptera > Taeniopterygidae > Brachyptera > Brachyptera putata. Next base: position 14,022,663 of record OU015473.1, on the reverse strand, counting down.
TTGCAGAGCTCGTGTGGTACCAATATAACACGGGGCAGCAGCAATAGGAACTAGTGCCACGAGCGAAACAGTTTTTAATGAATTCGGTAGTTTTATGGTTTTTGGTGATGGTTGATTTCGGTGAGTTGGATGGTCGTTTTTGTGTGAAGAGAATGTTAGTTTTCTGGAAGGAGAGATATTGTCAGAAGGATTTTTTTTTCAATTTTGAAAACATCGGAACTTCATACCGGTACATTTCATTTTTCATTTCAGTTTTTACTATATATAATGTTTTCGTGGATACATATGGACACATAAATGTCATAATAACATTTTGGTTAGCATAGATATATACATACATATTATATAACACTTTGGTCTGAATTATTGATTGATTAGCTTACACTATTGATTACTAGAGTTAACACTGTGCCAACACCGGCGCGTTATTACACAGGTGGAGGTGCCGTCTTTTGGCTGGAAAAACACAACTTTCAGTTCATTTATTCATTTTTATTACATAATGTTTTTCATGGATACATAATTGGAAACATAAACAACATAACACTTCGGCAAGCATAAATGATACATAAATAACACATTGTTTCTGAATTACTAATAGATTGGATATACAATACTAGAGCTAAATGACTAGAGTTGAATGCTTACAAATCTAATTATGAAATAATGTAATAATAAATTTAATCTTTGAACAACAAAACCCACATAAGCCGAAGCCCGTGTGTGGGAAAGGAGGAAAAGTTGAAATATCTGAATAAAATATATGCCACGAGGGAAGGTTCGTAATATAATGTTGGTACATAGATGTGAATAAGCTGGGTAAATTTCATGGATTAAGAGAGAGAAAAGTTGTTGCCGCCCTCGGTAGCTCAGTCAGCTGAAGCATGCTTCAGAGACTGAAGGCACCGTTGGGCGTGGGTTCGAGTCCCGCATAAGGCATGGGTTTTTGTAAACGTCCTTTCACATATCATCACTTCATCGTTGCATTATCACCTGCTCATTCGTACCCCCGTATAACCTAGCTGTTGGTGGGGTCGTTAAGCAGCATTAAAAAAAATGAATTTGATTGTGCATTATGATTTATGGTAAACATTGTGGATGGCTAGAACTGAATGTTTTTGGGGTTTTAGGTCTTACAGACTGTTGAAAGTCTGACAGTGCCTGTTAGTGATCAAGACAGTGGAGTTATTATCCTAAAGAAAATGCCAGAAGTCATGTCTGATGTCGTGAAGCCAGCGAATCAATTGTGCGTGATTTTTATACAAAAACATTGTTCCCCAAAGACTATGGATGAAAGATAAGATCGTTTGAACGGGGCACCACAAGGAATAACCAAAATAAAAAATGTAACCAACAATAAACGAAGTGAGAAGTGCCTATTTACAAACAGCCCTGTTAGTCACTGTTATAGTATAACTGGTGATTTGGATTAGAGTATTATGGTTTGGGTAATAATAAATAAGTTTAGGTCAGGTTGGTTAGGTTGTGTCCGGGTAGGTTTATTGGGTTAGTTAGATCAGGTAATCTTTCGTCAGTTGAGATAACTCGCAACAACAACAACAACAACAACAGTGTGCGCCACGGGCTAAGACCTACCCGAGTCTAGCTGCACAGAGACCTTGCCAAGAATTTTAAGGGTTGGAAACAATTCAAACATTCACAGTAGGGAGAAAAAGATAATCTTGAATTTCTTATTATATCTAGATTTTCTTTTTTTTTCCTCTTCTTCTTATTTCTCTTCTTTTTCTTTCTCTTCTTCTTCTTTCTCTTCTTCTTCTTTCTCTTCTTCTTCTTCTTCTCTTCTTATTTCTCTTCTTCTTCTTTCTCTTCTTCTTTTTTCTCTTCTTGTTCTTTATCTCCTTCTTCCTCTTCTTCTACTTCCTCTTCCTTTTCTTTCTCTATTTCTTATTTATCTACTTCTTCTTTCTTTTCTTCTTATTTCTTTTCTTCTTCTGTCTCTTCTCCATCTTTCTCTTCTTCTTCTTCTTTCTCTTCTTCTTCCTCTTCTTGTACTTCCTCTTCCTTTTCTTTCTCTTTAACTTACTTATTTCTCTTCTTCTTCTTTCTCTTCTTCTTTCTTTTCTCCTTCTTTCTCTTCTTCTTCTTCCTCTTCTTCTACTTCCTCTTCGTTTTCTTTCTCTTTCTCTTCTTTCTCTTCTTCTTCTTTCTCTTCTTCTTCTTCTTCTTCTTCTTCTTCTTCTTCTTCTTCTTCTTCTTCTTCTTCTTTCTCATCTTCTCAAAAAAAGGAACTCAAAACTTCCCCAAAAAATTAATTCCCTTCAGAGTTCCTTTGAAAGTTACCGAAGCGGAGTTTTTTGTTCGAATTTGTAAATTTATCGGAATCAGTTCGATAAAAAGTCGATCATTATTGATAAAAACACTATCACAACACTAACATTTTGAATAATAAGATGAGCGTTAGCAAAGATTTCCATCCTACTGTCACGGAGCTTTGTACGTCTGTCTGTTTTTTGTTTGTTTGTTTGTTTGTAATTGTTTGTTTGTTTGTAACACTGCACAGGTCGCAGGGTTCGACTGGTCGACATGAAACTTTCTCCGTATACGCAAACTTACCCAGCTTAGAACTGTGTAGTTCTTGGGTCAAATCGGTTGGACCATTTTTCTGAAACATAATCCCAAAGTTTCTAAAAACCCCATAAGATTTGGCTGAGCGAAAAAAATTGAAAAAAAAAATCTCTCCAATATAATTCAAATTTTCCTCATATGTGAACACGTAAATTATACACATAATCAATAATTTGTATGCAATTCAGACCAGCCGTTTCTAAGAAAATAATGTAATACATGTTCTTTATTCATCGAATAGACAGAAATAATAGCAGAAAAATGTTGTGAATTATTAATTCACGGCTCTCTAGATTCATTGGCATCGAATGAAATATATTTCATATGACCAAGGTGTTTAGAATTTTAGATTTTACTTTATATAAACATCTCGCTCATCGTACAACGCATATTCTACGTTTGCCTAGTCTTAATTAATATAAGAAATGAGATAAATTCATTTCTTACGACTATTTCCTTATAATCTTTATGAGAAGCCAAATTCTGACCAATCAGATAATGTTACTACTGTAGGCAAGTGAATACTATTTATGAATTTCGGGTATTTTATTTTTCTGAGTCAAATCAGGCATGCACTCTCCAGAAACAACTGTCCGAATGGCTTGTGACAATTGTTTCCCCTGCCACTGGAACTCGAACCGTTCAAGGCAAGATGATCATTCAGGTTGGCGTTGAATCGGATCTTCCGGCGAACTATTGGCGACCCTTCAGCAGAAATAACAGGCTATTGTGGCCCAACTGTGTCACTAGAACTGTCACTATTTCATAATGACTCATACATAGGCCCATTTCAATTGTCGAGTCCATGGGTGTCGATTTAGTGGAACTCCAGTGTTTTGGTGATAACTTTTGAACGGCATGAGATGTAAAAATTCTAATAACTGCAATCAAACATAGATATTTTTAATACCTTCAATATCATGTGGATAATAACTATCATCTTGAATCGCCCAATTAGTTAATCAGTTAGTTGGTCATTTTCTTTACTCATTACATATTGTTCTTAAAACAGGTGTTAATGATTACTCTCATGAAATTACAATCAAACATACTCAATAAAATTATACATTGTTGTTTTTTCTCAGCTCTCGTCTTAAATCACTGATCTTCATTCTATTCTTGATATCTTTTTCCAATTCATTCCATTCCCGCGTCGTTCTTTGAATGAATCCATATTTACCTACTTCTCTATCCACTCTTCCCCCTAATTGTCAGGCGTATACGACTGAAAATACACATTTTTAATCGTTTTCCCCTGACAATTAGGCTATATGAGATGAATAGTTATCAACTACATGATCTTAAAGGTATTGAAACTATCTGTGTTTCTTCCACATTAGATTTTCGATATTTCATACCGTTCAAAAGTTATCACCGAAACAATGCTACTCCGCTAAATCGACTCCCATGGACTCGGATATAATGAATAAATAAAATATAAATATAAATATAACTGTATACGTTGAAATTATTTAATCGTATTGTATGTTTATACAGTGATGGTAATGTGGATTAGTACGATATAATATAGACATTGAATTGACACAATTCAACTCAAACTTAAAATCCTCCATCTGTATCTACACACTTCGTAATTAAATCATAATTCCAGACATCTCTTCCCAAATTATACCAAACATGAACAGAATCAAATTTAAAAATTAAAAATCATAAATTTAAATCAAGCAGATAGGAATTTTGGCAAATAAAAAATGGTTTGCTCGAACAGCCTCAAGTCACGGCATGAGCGCGCGTGCGCGAAACGATTGTACACGCTGACTACTCGGAAAACAACAGATTCTGATAATCATTTAAATATTTTATTATTATAGAGATACTTTTTTTATAACAATATTAAAATGTATAGACGGCAAAAAACTGCACACTTTAAGCACGGGCCTCTTCGCAACCTTGTGTGCTCCGCTAGTTGTTGATTAATTATGGAAGATTGGTTTTGATATCAAACTAGAAATTGAAATAAATATATTAAGTAGAAGATAGGTGATATTGAAAGGGGGAGGTGTTAAATGAGGGGGGTTTTTGATGTAAAATACCCTCAAAATGAGGTGAAATGGTGTTATTTATTACAACTTATCAAAGACGGTAGTATTTTATTAGTAGTTGCATTTTTTTTCTGGTACGTTTGTTCATTTTTGTGTTTTTGATTTTGGCGAATTTGTCGATTTTTGATTTTGAGAAAATATAATCTATAACCATCATTATTACAAGTGTTTGAGATGGTTTTATAATATTCTTAGGCCTATGTATATTATTCACTCAAATTAACGTCCGTTTATTTATCATGCTACATATTATTTACTTCATTAAATTTGATGGATTGAACTATCAAATTAACGTCAGTTTGTCTCATTATGTATACACATCATTATATATTTTGAAAATTATATGTGATTTTAATCACATTAAAATCACCCGTCCATCTTTACAGGGTTTTTTCATGGTTCCCCTCTGTAGTCTAGGCTAATGCCGGGATGGTTCCTACAATAAGTCGGCCACGACAGCTTCCTTCCCGGCACTATCCTATATCCTACTATCCCACTATACTCAAGAACCTTCAATTTATCATCCCATCATCTCATTAATCATCCATCCGACGCCAATATATCTTCGCTATCATTACAGTGCGTCGTTAAACCCAAATTATAATAAAAAATTATTATATTGAATATATAGCAAAATGTTTTTATACCCTTCGTATTTCACTGAAATAGCAACTATAGCTTATAACACATTGTATACATTCCATCATATTTCATTCACCGACACTGCACAATGTTTTGTACTATATTTGTATTTATATCAATGACTCGCCATGTAATTGTATTCTTGTAATATCAATTCTTGTGGACCAATAAAGCGTACGTACATACATACATATACACAAGATTAATTTTGAATCTGTCGATGTCATTATTTTGTAATTTTTGTATTTTCGATATGTTTTACTCACCATCTTATTATTTTAAGTATCACTTATTCTGTTTTGGGAGGAAGAGATAAGAGAAATTATATTTAATATCATTGAATCCTAGTACTCTACTCTACCTTCAGCACTCCCTGGAATTAGATGGAAACAGTTCAGTAAGAAGTATACTTCCGATTTAAAAGAGCCGATATATTAAGGTGATGGATTTATAGTTCAGTGAATATTAATTGTTATCTCTCAATAATATAAAATGTTCACATATTATTTTTATGAAGAAAAGGTAATAAAATTGTTTGGCTTATTTTTTATCAACACAAATTAGCCCTATGTCTTAGCAATAGCTGTGTCATGTAATGCAGATATCTTTGAGGGTTGAACATAACGAATCTTGATGTGAAATCATTCGTCCCCAATTAAAGTTGAGGCGTGATTAGTTGAGAACGATCCACAATGATGATCTTACCACCACAGACATTGATTGATAACAAATAAACTAATTGAACAAACCATAAACTCAATGAGTTTCTTATTTCAGGGATAGCAGACAATTCAAACATTTGCTTTGCGGAGGAAAATCTTCCCTCTTCTTAGTACCTTGCTCTCCTTCTTCTCCTTCTTCTCCTTCAATTCTTCTTTGATTCATTTTCAAATCCAACACATTTCCATTACATTCTATATTATAAACATGCCTATCTCGCTCATCCAACATCGCATATATTGCGTTTCCCTAGCTTATTGTTAACTAGGCAAACGCAGAATATGCGTTGTGTGATGAGCGAGATGTCTATATCAAGTATAATCGAAAACTCTACATACCTTGATCATTTGAAATGAACTTCATCCGATGTCAATGAATCTAGGGAACCGTGAATTCATCACTGCAACATTTTTCTGCTATTATTTCTATTTATTCGATGAATAAAGAACATGTATTACATTATTTTCTTCGAAACGGCTGGTTCGAATTACATACTCATTTTTAATTATGTGTATCACTTCCGTGTTTACATTTGAGGAAAATTTGAATTATATTGGAGGGATTTTGTTTTTCAATTTATTCCGCTCGACCCAATCTTATGGTGTTTTTAGAAAGTTTGCGTATACAGAAAAAGTTTCATGTCGATCGGTCAAACCCTGCGACCTGTGCAGTGCTTACAAACAAACAAACAAACAAAAAACACAGACAAGCTCCGTAAGACTTGGGTGGAAATCTTCGCTAACGCTCGTCTATAATATACCCCTAGACTCTGTTTTGATTCATTTCATCATTTCCAGTACAAGACATAGTAGCCAAATCTTGCGTGTGCATTTATAAACCACAACAGTCCTTATCATGTTCGATCATTTGCATATCAAGCCAAACGAGGTGTAAAATAGTTATATTTGAATCATAGATCCAGAAGATTATTTCATGCTGATTTAATGTTATCCGGTTTTTCGGAAAGGTGTGAAAGTATCAAACCAAATTAGCACAAAAAGGTGGAATATTTTTATTATATCACTTTGATTTTTAGAACCTATAAATTATTCAATTATATTCAATCTAAAATTATGATCTATTAATTTTAATTTGATCATCAGCAATATGTTTCAAAGGGTAAATCTGGGATGTAAATATGGGTCAAAATTCCCTTTTCTTCTCCTCAGCATAAATTTACACCTTTGCGATGAAGTTTACATATTATATAAATATATATATTTATTTATTATATATAGTTTATACGACACGGGAATGTAAAGACTTGGAAGAAGATATCAAGAATATAACGAAGATCGGTGATTTAAGAAGAGAGCTAAGAAAAAAATAGCAAGGTATAATTTTATTAAGTATGTTTGATTGTAATTTCATGATAGTAATCATTACCACCTGTTTTAATAACAACGTGTAAATAAAAATAAATTAATAAATAAATCAAGACCAAATTACCCCAGAATGAGCTGCCAACATGTGCACTTCGGTGGCTCTTTTATTACTCATTTTTATTGGAATATATTTTTCGAAAAGGTTTAAAAATGTTCGTAGAAAAAACATGGAATTCAATTTATTTGCAACATATAAGAATAATGATTTTATTCTGGTGAATTTATTGCGATTTTTTTAACTCTTTACCCATTGTTTTACATTTTATGTATTTTTATTGAATCAAAAAGGATGTAAATGATGAAAATATACACAATGTATGGGCATGGTGCTGCACTAGAGCCATCAGCTGCTACTTAGTCTGCACGTCAAATGTACGCCGCTCTGCTTCGCGTTTATTGCCGCACAAAATAGCAATAAATCCAATAATGCATCAATAAAACAATGGTTCGGTTTTGGAGAAAATGATTTGTCGAATAGATCAATAATTTAAATTGTTGTAGACGTTATTAAACGAACTTTGCACATTTCGAAAAACCAATTTACATTCCATTTATATATTTCAATTTTCTATTACCATTCAATTTTCAAGATATTCAAAATTCTCGTCAAAAAAATCATTCCACCTCCTCATTGGAATTTAATTTTTCATTTGTTAATTTATATATTAATTACATCTGATGTCTTTAATATTGTGTTCAACGACAAACTGAAGTGATTACCAAGATTTGTTGGCGTGTCACCGATTTTCATCGAATTTTTCGATCTAAACTTCAATCGTAATAAAGGACATTTCAACCATGCTTAGGCGTATTGTGTTGAGACGCACAACAGTTTTGACTGAAAGAAAAGGTCAGCATTCAAATAATACAAAACAAGCTCTGAATATGCAAGCACTATTATCCAAAAAAATGTTTACTAACTCAACCTTCCACGTTGAAAACAAATCACATGCTTTTCTAATGTCCATTTCAGAATTTTTCCCTTGAAACTGACTAAAAATACGTAATCCCTATTAGTTCATTTGTTTCCCATGTTATTCGTTGCATTCGTCTGGCGACAAAAGGCGACAAAAGGCGACAAAAGTCTGCGGAATGGCCGAATGACAAATACGTCGCTACCTCGCTAACTGACAGCTACTCTAATTACAATGGTACTCACCTTCCTTCCTCTCTGACTCCTCGAACGGCTGTCTCCGTGCATCATTTAACGTTGATATACGGTGGTGTCGACCCATTAACGGAGTGGGAAACTACTTTTATCGGCTGGTGAAAATACAAAGGGAATAGTCATTTGCCGAAACAAATCTACTGATTTGCGGAGACATGTTTTTTTTTGTAGTTCTATTAAAACATTACGATGAACTAAGTACCTACATTGCAAGGTAACATTCTCAATTGTTTTGTCATGAGATCTGGGGGGGGGGGGGGAATTCAGCTTCTTCTACACATTATTTCATAGGATTCTTTTATATCTTATTAATTCATTGTCGGATCATTTTCATTGGGAAATATTTGCCGTTTCAATTTATTCAATGATAACATTCAATATTTATATATTATTTGAGAAAAATACTTAATTTTTCGTATGAAAAAAATGTTTTCTGTACAGCAGCCCTATACTATTTGATCAAATTCAAAAAGTTTTTTTTTTATTACAGGAGTTTTTAAATGATAACTTTGATTAGACTAACTAGGTGAACAATAAATACAATATTTGTAGCCTAATTGAAATTCAAGTACTTTTTTAAATATTGTGATTTCAGTTTCAGCACAATAGAACATGAAATCTGAGTGTATTGTAAGTTGATATTAGTTTGTATAAATAATCTTGAATAGGCCACTTAAAATGTTTTAGTTGCATTAGATTGAAATATCTTATATTTCTCTAATAAAATACGCTTTCTTCAATTCTTTACCGATAAAATGTTTTCAGAAATCTGAATACTTTTCATCAACTTCAAATATAGTAGGCATTATGTTGACTCATTCCATACATTCTTCAACAGCTTTCTTCAATCAAGTTAACCACATTCATCACATAAGCTATAGTGAGCATAAGGAGATTCACTGGTTTTATTCTATTTCGATTTCATTATTCTGCTCCACTAATGTTTAATTAGTTTTATTTAGTTGTAAGTTTTAAATACATAATAAATTATCAATCTACCACCTGTTAAAAACTACTTGTAGAAATAAATAAATAAATAAAGTTTAAAACTTATTCAAATCTTCGACTTATTTTTGAATATTAATGTCCCCAAACCAATTGTTGTTGGGTGGGTATAGGATTTTATTGTAATGGAATTTTTTACTAAATTTCAGGGATACATGAAGTAGGAATAAGAATACACAATACACTGTTATATTTTTAATTAAATTAATTTTATTTTGTTCCTTCAAGAAAAGAACAAAAAAAGTCATTTTACACAGTTTTTACAATATTATTTTAACAATATTTACAAATATCAAAAGGAGAAATATAGTTATAAATACAAATTCTTTCCAAAGTATCTATATCGATGATACCAATTTTATTACTGTTTGAATCAGAGATGTCGATATGTTACTGTTTCAGCCCTGCGTTCAACTCTCCATGGTAGATCGCCTACCGCTTCGAACATGTCCTCAAGTTGAACACATATTCAATTAAATACAAGAGTTCTACATCAACAATCATATAAATACCATTATCAAATGAGAGTTGAATTTTATTTTCAAACTACATCTTTCGAATTTATATGTTTCGTCACATCTGATCAATATAAAAACCCATCACTTTTACAAATTACGGATTACAAATTTTGAGATCAAACGTGAACTAATTGTCATCTAATCAACACTCGTAATATATTTGACAGAATATTTTTGCTTTCGTTCGTAACAAAAAAAGATGCAATAAATAAATGAAGCCACACAAAATAAACTTAAAAATTAATATCAGTTTTCTGTCGTTTTTTCAAATTGAAAAACTCAAAATCAATATTTTAGTTTGAGCAAAATCATAGGAACAGTTTAATAAATCAAAAAATAACTACATCTAAAAACACAAGTTATCAGTTTCTTTGCATTAACTCATATAGTGCTGATATATAAGTCTGAGCCATTTGTAAAGTCTCGAATTTCGATAATTTCCTATCATTTCCCAACGACGGTACAACGTCCCTAAGCCTATCAAAAGCATCATTCAAGCTATTCATCCGTCTACGCTCCCTCGCATTGGCTGCTAATCTCCTTTTCTTCAACACCTCAACAACCGGCTTGGTACCACTCTCCTCATCATCGTCTTCATCTTCTTCATCATCGTAATCTAACTTTATATTGTAATCACCATTACTATCGTACTGTTGATTCTTAGCCCAATTCTCATTTCTACTTTCATTATTGAAAACATTTTTATTTACATAACTACCACTTTCCATAATTAGGTAATCTCTTTTTGAACCTCTTTTCGTGGTCTCAATATCAAAACCAACCCCTTTTCTCTCCATATTTTCAAAACATTGATTAGGTAATTCATATCTATTCTCAAAATTACCTTTCAATCTTTTATCCTCAATTGGAACCATATTATAATAATCGTTTACCTTTCTTTCTTGAGTTTTTTTATTTTTTATACACATATCTGCCATCGGATAATATTCCATATTGCCGGTGTTTTGAAAACTGTCAAAGTCGTTCGATTTTCTTAATCCTAATTCTTTCAAATCGACGTGTTTTGTGTTCCATTTTTCACTGTAATAATCGTTCGATTTTACTTGGCACTGCACACTGGATTCTTGATCGTTTTTCACACATGTTTTCGCGCCCCAGTGTTCCCAGTTGTTCTCGTCGTGCTGGTAGTACTCTTGGTGGATGTTGGTGTTGTAATGTTGGTGTTTTGTGACGTATGTAGCCGTGTTCGGACTCGGTACAGATGGGAACGAAGAGGCGTACAAACTGTCGGGACTTGATACGGGACTGTGATAACCGTCCGAAGAGCCATCTGTCATCAAACGGGGATATTGATGAGAAGAAGTCATTTTGTGGGATTACTCGGTTTTGTGGAAAATACTTCGTACAAAAATTGCGTATACAGATTTTAGAAATCAAAACATCCGAATTGTCATTGTCACATAAACCAATATTCTTTAGTCGAATCAATTTAATTTATTATATTTCTGTGAGAGTTCGTCAAATAAATTAATTACTCACTTAAATATAGTAATTGAATACACTCTTAATTTTTAAGGAAGATCTCAATACTAAAATTGTTCGTTCGGGTCTTCTTTCGATTTTTTCATTCAAAATCATTTATTTCGATTTCCGAAAAAAATCACTCAGTATTCGAATAGATAAAATATACGAATATAAAATATAGATAGTTCCTTATTATAAAATATCAATAATTGTCTTAAAGATTATTTATTCAAAAAAATAACTAAAAAATCGAACACGTAAAAATGTCAAATCTTGAAAACGTCCAAGTATTTAGTTCGCCGCGTGTTATTGTTCCCGAACGGATGCTGCGAAGATGTTCGCTGGTGTATCGTACAGACACCACTGACTGTTGATTGAGAGGATTCGGACACAGCTACCTGTGAGAAGAGCGAGGGGGGGAGGGGGGGAGACACTGATTGAGGTAATCTCAGTCGGTAGCCAGTCAGGTTGAGGAGTAGGTGCCAGGGGTCTACGGGGGGGGGGGGGGGGGGGGGGGGGGATATCGAGCACCTTTATAATGTAGAGCATAACAACACATTGTGTCTTTACACGTAGGTATATTAAAATCACCCCCCCCCCTCCCTCCACCCTTAACAAGTCAAAAGTATTGTGAGACATCTGGTTTTTACAAGAATTGAACATGTATGTATTTTCACTGTAATTTATAATGGAAGAAAGTAGAATTGATGTTATGGGTTTGTTCATAGTAGAAGTATATTTAGTTCACTTTTTAATGATTATTAGTAATTGTTTTGAAAGAGGATTGGTTAGTGAAGGGAGGGATGAAGGGGGGGGATGTGAAAAAAACACATTTCCCCTCTCCGCTCTCCCCTCCAGTGCTTGAAGTTTTATTTCGTTATATCTATTCGTATGGATAGTGTTTTTTGTTTTATTAAAATACGGATGTTTCAATTTTTTTAATTGTTAGAAGTATTTGTTTATCATTTGAAGAAATAATTTGTATCGTTTTTTGTATTTACAACTCTCCTGACGATGAAATGAAGTGCTGTCAGTGCTGTTAGTGACATATATTTCGTCGATTTGCAATAATGTATGACACATTTCAATGAGAGATCTATTCTCGTATTTTCAAGAATATCTTAATAGAGTTCGTAAATATCAGCTTTTTTTTATCAACGTGAAAAACTTTTCAAAGCCATCCAAATTCCATATTCTCAGTTCTCCAATTTATGTTAGAGGAGACTAGGTAGGATCGTTCGGACAAGGGTGATCTTACCCTCACAATGTAAATAATTAATTAAAAAGTAGCTAATTCAACAAATATTCAATTGTTATATAACTCATTAGTTGTGGAATATTTGACTGTTCAATTATTTCTGTTCGGAAAGAATTTTACATTCTTCTCATTGATACTATCTTGTTTGTATTTATGTTGGGTTTAACGACGCACTGTAATGATATGTTAGGTTTAACGACGCACTGTAATGATTTTTATTGACGTAGACATTTCTCTATTTTGTTCATGTTTCCCGATTGACGGTTTTTCGTGAGGTAGGCCTATAATTCACACATTCGGTAAGCCACGACTATTTAGAAAAATACCACACACGAATTGAATATACACGAATATTGATAAAACGAATAAAATTGAACATGTACATAACAATGATTTTTAACAACAACGAAACAAAAAATCGGAACAAAATGAACAATTTTGTCAATTATACAAGAACAAAGAAAAAGAGATGAAAGAAGATTTCAAGAAAAAGAAAAAGAAGATCAAGATAATAAGGAGATTCAAGATTTTTTCCCCCCACTGTGAATGTTTGAATTGTTTTCTAGCCCTGAAATTACTACCTTATTTGAGATTTGATTTGTTTGTTAAATGAGTTATCATATTTTAATTATTCTCTGGGGTGGTAAGATCGCCCTTGTGGTGCCCCGTTCAAACGATCTTATCTTCCATCCATAGCCTTAATTGGGGACCATGATTTTGTATCAAGTTTCGAAGTTATTGAAAAAAAAATGTTTCTATGTTTCATGGTTCTATATTTATATGTACTCTACATGCCTACGTCATGACTCATGGTCTTTGGAGGACAAAAAATCTATTATAATTTCTGGAATCATCGAGATGATGATTTCTAGTTTTCTTTGAAAATAGTGAAACAAATATGATCAATGTTAATCAAAACCTAGTTTCAGGGATGTGATGTTGAATATAATTGATCATCAAGTTTCCATAATGCCCTAGTTCCGATCTGCTCATCAGCTGGGCATGCAAATGTCATCCAAGCATTGTCATATTCTCTATAATGGAAGAAATCGGTGTGATCATTATTCGGAGAGAGAGAGAAAACGAATACAGTATATAAGATTGTTGAAGATCTCGATTATTCGGCGTTTAACAATAATTCTTCATTTGTGATGTATAAAAGATACTTTTATCTGCGGCGGAAAATTATTGTTTCATGTTTTTATGAATGACAAAGTATAATTTTATTAAGTAGGTTTGATTGTAATTTCATGAGAGTAAACATTACCACCTGTTTTATGAACAATCTGTAATGCGAATAACTATGTTCATATACAACGCAGTTCTGGTGTCAAAGTTCATTGTTATTGTATAACTAGGAAAACGCCTTATATGCGTTGTGAGATGAGCTTAGAAGTATGGAAATGTAGAATTAAGAACATTTTGTCAGCTCAATGTACATATACAGGCCATGGATCACTTCAAAGGTTTGAAAACCGCGGCTGTATGTTGGTCCAAACAATGGTACCAGTGCCTTCTTCATATCCATCACAAATTTTAAATGTTTTAATTTATTGGTGACACTTGTTGCTCACATTTAATAGTTTCTTAATTGCTTTCTTAATTGCTTTTATTGATGTGTAAAAAATTACATCGAAAATGTGTTTTCTTCGTTATTTCACATCCGATTGTTCCATAAATCGCTTAAAATAGGTATGATAGATCTTTCCACATTCAGTATAAATTTGAGAGCTTTTGAAAAAAAAAATTTCAAGTATTTCTCCCCTGGCCTATTCTTATGGGGAATTTCCATACTTTCCAATTTTTTTCCGGATTATCGTCCGACCGATTTTTCTAAAAAACAATCCCAACCTATGAAAAACCCTAAATATTGGACATGTATACGGGTACTTGTCAATGAATAAAAACACACTAAAAATAACTAACAATATTTCGAGAGCACTTCAGCTCTCGTCTTCAGGTTGAATACATGTCCAATATTTAGGGTTTTTCATAAGTTTCCCGTGGTACACTACTTCGTTTTTTATTTTTTATAATCCCAACCTATTCTGGTATAACATCAATTTGTAAAAAAAGTTTCGAGTTGATTGAAACTCTTTCCTGACCTGTATGCCGCGTACAAAATAACACACAAAAAAAAAAAAAAAAAAAAAAATAAGAACCAAGCCCAAAATTTTTCGGTATATGGAATGAAAATCTTCGCTACGCTCATCTAACAAAAAAAAAAATCTTAAATAAAAAAAATAAAAGAATAAAAAAAATATAAAAACCAAGCCCAATTTTTTTCGGTATATGGAATGAAAATCTTCACTACGCTCATCTAATGAAAATTAGATGGTAAGATCACCCTTGTGGTGCCCCGTCCAAACGATCCTACCTTTCATCCATAGTCTCAATCGGGCGACAATGGTTTTATATCAAGCTTCGATGTTGAAAAAAAAGATGACTTCATTCTACACAATAATATGAAAATAAAACAGTGACCGCGTGGACTTACTTTCCAAAATATTAATTCCATAGTTTCATAACGACGCACTGTACTGATAGTAGATATATTGGCGTCGGTGACTGATGGACGGGATGGTGGGAATGTTGGTGTTTTGGTCAGTGGGAAGGAAGCGGTCGTGATATTTTGGTTTGCAACCAGTCCAGTATCCACCCTGACAAAGGGAAAACGATGAAAAGCCTCTTGTCAGGATGGTCGACCGTGGCGGTTGAAACGAGCCTTAGGCATCCGAATGACGGTTCATCGTGCTAGACACTCGACCACTCGTCTCAGGCTTTCCTAAATATGAACAGTCCAAGTTCAATTAATATTAATATATAATATATATTGATATATTAAATAACTTATAAGTTAGTACATATTTCGATATTATTTCGATATATTTCGATATATTTCGATATATTTTGATATATTTCGATATTATTTCGATATATTTTGATATATTTCGATATATTTTGATATATTTCAATATATTTTGATATATTTTGATATATTTCCATATATTCTGATATAGGCCTATTTGATATATTTTGATATATTTTCATATATTTTCATATATTTTCATATATTTTGATATATTTTCATATATTTTGATATAGGCCTATTTGATATATTTTGATACATTTTGATTTTTTCGATATATTTTGATATTTTTCGATATAGGCCCTATTCTGCTACATTTTGATATATGTGTAGATTACTGTGATTAAACCCCGTTCTTTTCTCATCTGAATTGATATTATTATTGTAGGCCTAGTTGTATTCAAAATTCTGTTGCTTTTCTCCTGTGAAATGAATCAAGAATATAGTAGTCTATAGCAATATGGAAGAATGATTTAGAAAATTATTTTTATATTTTCGCAGTTCTTCATTTCTGAAAAAAAAAATATTTTCATTTCTATATAAACTGTCTATAAGGGACACATATACAGTAATCAAGTTCAATTGAGTAAACATAACCTAAAAACTATTTGAGTCAATTATTACTAAATATAAATCCATAATAAAATCCATAAAATTTTAAAACTGTATTGAATTACTACCAAATATAAATTAAATCTACACTTCTTTCATCCTTTCATCTTTTCCCGTCATATTTTTCACAATCAACAAAATATTTTCTATGAATATAATTAATTAAGTTTCCGTAATGCTCGCGTCTCCGGTCTGTTAACCAGGGACGTGTCACTGCGACGGTTTCTGAGTGCGAGAGTTTATGGCTAATATGCAAGTAGCTGATGATACAACGGGGGCTTTATAAATGGGTTACTAGCGGGTTAATTCGAGCACGAATAGATGACAACAGTTGGCACCAGTGGGGCAGTGGCGTACAGACTGTTATAGTTAGAGAGGCTCCCAGCTGATCAAACCATCGACTGAAGCGATTCTCAAGACGTACCACGTGAGTAACTTGAAGAGAATGGAGAAGTTACGTCGTTCGTCGCTCTCATTCCTAGAGCGCTGCCTTTTTTTTTTTTTTTTAATGCTTCTTAACGACCCCACCAACAGCTAGGTTATACGGGGGTACGAATGATAATGAAACGATGAAGTGATGAGAGGTGAAAGGACGTTTACAAAAACCCATGCCTTATGCGGGACTCGAACCCACACCCAACGGTCACTTCAGTTACTACGGCTAGCGATAATTGACTGGGCCACCGGGGCGGCCAAGAGAGCGCTGCTAGCAGTCAAGTTGAAGACTTGGCAGACAACCAGGCAAGCATCCATCTTACCTCGACTGAAGCACAGTTACCGGAACGATTCTCAGCGCTCTTAGCGGTGATTGCCGGTACTACAGGGTGAGGGTGTGGGGAGGGTAGTTACTCAGGAGTGAGGGTGAATCTTAATTCAACGTTGGGTGAACTGTTTTCGTATCTCCTCAGTCTATAATGAAATCACTTTACTCAGATTATTTAAGAAATTATTTTAAAACGGATTATTTGTTTCATTCGTATTGTGTTTAACGACGCACTGTATAGGCCTACTGTTGACCGAGATCTATTGGCGTCGGTGAATGATATATGAGATGAAAGGTTATTTATTAGGTGTTTTTGGAATCGGGCGTGACCTGTTGTTAAGGATCTATCCCAGTATGACCTGAACGACAGAGGGACACATCTGTCAGGATGGTGGAACATGGCTGGAATTGAACCCCGGTCTCCTGGATGACGGTTCAGTGTGCTAGCCACTCGACCGCTCGATTCAGTTCAAACAAAATATGCTGCGAATTGCATATTAATCTGTGTGAAATACCTCAATAGTTCATCTGAATAGATTAAATGATTTCAGAAGTAAATAGTTTGATGAGAAAAAATGAATTGATTTTACTTTTTTTTAAATTTTTTTGGGCTTTTGTACGTCTTATATTTTTTATACTTTTTAGGTGGTAAGATCGCCCTTGTGATGCCCCGTTTAAACGATCATAATCTTCCATCCATAGCCTTAATTAAGGAACAATGATTTTGTATCAAGTTTCAATGTTATTATTTAAAAAAAAAGAAAAGAAACTCAACTTCTCTCTCTCTCTCTCTCTCTCTCTCTCTCTCTGTCTCTCTCTCTCTCTCTCTCTCTCTAACGCCACTGTAGGCCGATATCTCCCTTACCTATTTCTGCAACATTTCTCACAATGTCATCGCTTTGTACAACCATATGGTAACCATAATGATGATACATAGATCAAATTGACATCCGAAAACCTCCAAACGTTACCCCAAACATATAAGAGAAACCACCGCTCGTAGCCATCAATACTTATCACCAGGTATTTCACCATAAATTAGAATACAATTATAAATTCAAGGTTTCGATCGACCGTCTTTTCTATGATTCATAATCACCGATCGGTTGTTTCGACACCTCATGATATATTTCACGCATCATTGTCAGAATCTTTGTGGACTCATTTTTAATGAAACCATTATTAAAGAGAGCTGATATACTTGTATTCACGAAAGAAAAAAGTCGTCTACCAACTAAACCGTTAGAAAAATATATTCTATTATATTATATCGCTGTTATTTTAAGGATTTAAACTTCTGAAATATGCAGTTGCGTTTCTAATCCCAAGTCTCGTCATGAAAAACAATAATATCCTGAAAATACCACTACTATAGGAATGTAAAAGTGATATTTATGTTTGTTTTGTTGGTAGACGACCCTCCTCTCGTGATAACAAGTATATTATAATAGATAACTTCAAGTTCTCAATTGTTTCGATTGTGAATCAGTTTTGAAGGTGTACGATCGTCTGTTTCTTCCTTATTGTAGGTCTATTAGCACTAACGATTGATAGTGCCTACTTACACTGAGCGTAATAAAATCGAGTTACTTTCCAGATAAGTGACACACATTATTCGTTTTCATTTTGCGAAATGTATTAAATTAGAGATGATTTCTATTTCTTTTGGGCCAACTTTGGGATATTGTAGCTTTTGCGTTGAAAGACGAATGAGATTTTTATGAAATTCGACCGGCACATGCAGCGCAGTGGTTAACGCGCTCGCTTCATGTGATCCAGGAGGCGAGGGGAATTCCGAACCCAGTTCGATCCCCGCCGTCGACCATCTTTACAGAGGTTTTTCATGGTTTCCCTCTGTAGTCTAGGCTAATGCCGGTATGGTTCCTATAATAAGTCGGCCGCTTCCTTCCCTATCCTTCTCATTACCCAAGAACCTTCATCTCACAATCTCATCATCTCATCAATCATCCATCCGACGACATTAGATCTCAGTTATCATAACAGTGCGTCGTTAAACCCAATATATTTATACATATATATATTTATGAAATTCAATAGAAATCTGCACACCTTGGTAACATCTAACCCAATTTTCATAAAACTTGTCAAACATGCTCTTATATAACATCTACTTTTTGTCGGATAAAAACGTTTTCCCGGGTTTTTCATCAAGTTATGGTATTTCCCCGGATTAACAGAAACCCGTTTAACAGCCCAGCCCTCCCGGGTTTTGTGAATTTTAAAAATCTCAAAAGCACAGTGAATGAACTCAAAATTGATGTTTTTTTTTCTTGATTCGGGATATATACTCGTATGTAAATTTAAAAAACAAAGAAAAACCATTATCACAAATTAATTATTTTATAATACCTCATAAAGAAGAATGAACTAGGAAAACGCAACATATATGAGTTGTGAGATGAGCTTGAAAGATGAAAATATAGAATGAAAACTATTCTGTCAGCTCAATCTACATCTACAGACCTTGGATTCCTACAAACGTACTACTTGTTGGCATCTACCTTACAAAACCTGTTGATCTAAATATTCATTCAAATGTAGGCCTACACTATTGTGTTTTCTTCGTTATTTCTCATCCGATTGTTGGAAAAAACACCGAAAATGTGTGGAATAGTGGTTTTAGATTAGCGTAGCAAAGACTTTCATTTCACATACCGGTACCAAAAAAAAATTGGCTTCGTTTCTGTTTTTTTTTTGTAACTTTTTTGTTTTTGACTTCGAACGTTTTTGGGGGGCATTATTTCCCCACGGCATTATTGGTTATAACTTCCGATAAGATGCAGCACTAATTACGGGGTGAACGGCACTAATTAGCACTAATTCAGCACCATAATTATGTTTCTATTTTGAGCACGATTCTTTTCATGGGGGACCCAGCGTGAAGTCGTGGCCCCCCACGGTTTTTCACACTTATTTGCCACAGGCAGCAGGCACTAATTACTAACTCAACGGCACTAATCAGCACTAATTCAGCACTGATTGTAGAAATAAATTGAATCTCGAATTCGAATTGGGGGCCGGTCCACAAGTTTACGGACCTTGTTACGATAGGTGTACTCCGAGCCACAGGTCCTTGTCCTTGTGTGACTCTTCTTCTACCAACTTAACATAATGCATGTCGCTACACGTTCCCAAAAGTGCACGACATTAGTACACTCTTCTTTTTCTTGCGGTTCCTCTCTTAATTCATGTCCACCTAATTTATGATAATGAATTGGACCAATGATTTATAGAGTTAACAGTTTGCGCGCCCCAAGTCTTTAACATGTAATTATTGCTATAGAAATATTTGTCCGAAATTATTTTTTATCGTTTTTAATTTGAAAAAAATTATATAATTGAACATGCAGTACCCTTTAGCAAAATTTTGGAAGAGACATATTTTTTTGTTGACATTCGTTTTATTTTTCGATTCCTCGAAATATGTGTAACAATGCAGCGAAATAGTAGTCAATTGAAGATTGCTTCGGGGCTGAATTTCTAATCGAAACTTCTTTTATTTTTCAGCGTTTAATCAAAATACGGTCCCTCCACGCGCGACCCTAAATAACCCGCCTTGTTACGGTTCTGAAATAAGGGCTGGAGGGCATAAACGGAAAAAATATGTCTAAGTAATTCTTTAAAATTACTGTATAATTATTTACTACCACTGTAGTTATTACTTTTCCTTATTGACATTGAAATTTCATACTAAATCTTTGATCCTCGATGAAGTCTTAGCTTTTGGTAGAATCGTTCGGACGGGGCACCACAAGGGCGATTTGCTACCACATAATAGTAATACATTGTGTAAACCAACAAACTTCAAAGTATGATGAACAGTCCGAATATTTGCGCTTCGAAGTGGAGATTTTCGATATTCATATTGAACCTATATATTTGTATTCTTTTCCGCCGATCAATTCGATATTCATAATCAGGGATTTTCGATTTGTTTCTTTATATCTATCATTTCTGTACTTTATATTTATATACTTTATATTCGAATCATTTGAGAGAATATTCGGTTAAACGGTCAAATACATAATCGGGTGAAAAAATCAATAACAAGTTCAAGTTAATCTTATCGCTAGCCTTTTATCATGATACTATAAACAGCAAGAATTATGAATGAATACAAAGTTACTCTAACAAATTTAATTGACGAATTTATGACGAAAATAACCTAAAAATGAGAAAGGAGGCAAATTATTTTAATCATTATTCTCTCATCTCTAGATAATACATAACAAAGTGAGGTATTCACTATTCCCACAAAACCACGAAGGTGGCTTGACTGTATAGATAAAGGTCACTAAAAATAAACTGGAAATAAATGGTCAATGGGCACCAGATAGGTCACTGAGAATGAAGGTTTTCACATTGTGACCGATAATGGAAACAAAGTTATATTGATTTAGAATCGTATTATAATACATTCAATTCTTGCGAAATTTTTAATTATAAACTATAGAATGAAAATGGAATTTGAAAATAATTTGGGAAATCATTTGGAAAAGAGAACTTTCTGTGTGATTACAAACATACTTGACTAACAATATCTGTGTGCAGGAATTTTTTGTTGGCCCAAAATTCTCTGATTTCTGATTTTTCTGAGCAACAATCAAATTTGATGACATATTGAAGCAAATAATTGTATGTTTTATCTTTTGACGAGATTGAACACATAAATTGCAGAAAATACATGTACCTGTACGTGAAAAAATATGGTTTTGAGGAATTAAATGTCGAACAATTGTTGGCAAATAGTAAAAGTCCATGAAAAAAAAGTCGGTTTGTAAACAATGGTGACCATCTTCTACTCCAATGAGGACAATCGTCTACCAATCTGTGAAAAATACATTCCTTTGCTGAATCCAGAACCGCCAACACCATGGCATGTATCACATATATATTACAGTTTCCACACTAATATATAAAACATGGAAATTCAGAAACAAATGCAGTAAAATGAACACTTTTAAAACTGAAAACTGGAAAGTGAACCAGGGAATAATTGATGTATGGAAATGTATACCAGATAAGTACACTGAAATAATATTATTTGTAATCATAGGAAATTAAAATGTACTTAATTGTATTTAATACTTGATGAATTTACTTCATCAAATACTACAAAACAAATATTTCTCTCCTATATATTCATTAATAGTAAATCAAAGATATGACAGGCAAGTTCCCCTGGATTTCATAACGATATTAATTATTAGATGTACGAACACTTCATACGACGAAAATAATTATTATATGGTTTTAAAAATGAAATGGACATTATTATTATTATTATATTGATGAAATTGTTTTTTCAATTTGAATCTTCATCAAATTCATTCGAGAAATGAAATTAAATTTATCATTTTTGGAAAAAATGATTTCCTCCCCCCCTTGAATATTTTAATCAGCAATTACCAATTTTACCGACTTATTCATTATTTATACTTATTATCTTCAATTATTTTATTGGTCACTCTTTATTTTACTTGATACTGATTTTTATTCCAATTTGAGAAACCAAATTAGATCAAAAGTGAACCTGCTCATTATTGTTCAATTCACTAATTATCCATTTGTTTAGCAAGCTTTTAATCAAATAATTGATCATTTAGTTGTTTCATTTATATTTTACTTAGTTTTTGAATGGTTGATTGAACCTAACAAAATCTCAGCTTGGATAGCAGTTAATTGAAATATTCAATCTTAGGAAGGGAAATCTCAAATTATACGATCATTTTTGATTATGATCAGAAAATACTCCTGTATATACGCATTCTATAAATCACAATAACATTTTCATTACCGAAACTAAAGGTTATACAAGGTTGAACTATCGAAATTAAAAAAAAAAAAATGTTACCCTTCACTAAAATGGTATAAACAACATTTAAACTGGCCTCTGGTCCCCCCCCCCCCCCCCCCTCCGCCCCCCTCCGCCCATCTTACCAATTGTGGACAAATTCTTCAAATATCTTCTACGACCCCAATTATTCATTTCAATCTATTAGACTGTGCACACGGTTTCATGACTTTCGGGTAACAATCTACAAAAAAATTACAAATTATATATACTTTATTTTGATCACGCGTGCTACGAAACCCCTCCCCCTCCCCCAAACTTTTATCCCCAGGTGGGATTGCGGCGCTTAAACGATAACCTGCGCCTAATTGCCAAATACACAATCACATATATATAATTATTAATAAATAAAATATATATAAATACATAACATTGAACAAAATAGAGAATCGAGATCTGTTAGAAATTATATCTCGTGGTTTTGAATAAATTATTGACATGAACGTGAGATTAAATTTGATTCTATAATTTATTTAAAATAATTGGTAGTTAGTTACGGAGAATAAAATGTGTAACCTTGAATAAGTTCTGGATAATTGCTTATAGTCTTTTTGATGATTTATTCAAATTAAATGATTCGTAACCGAGAGCGTAATTCGTTAAAATAAGTTTTTGTATTATTTTTCCTTAACAATCTCATTATTCTAGAGCTAGGTTTTTTATTGGCTTTAATAACATGGTTACATGAAGGCCCGTAGTGTTGGGTAAGTATAAGTAATGCCTTAATAAAGGACTTAATTATTGGATTATCCCTTCTTCCGCTGTTTTTGGTTGTTCTCGCTGTTTTCGTTTTTATTTGTGTGTTTTGTGTTTTAGTCTGTTTTCAGTTGCTTTATATAATTGTGAGTTTAGTTAAGCGGTTTTAACTCTTGAGTTCATTTTAATTGTGACTTTCAAGTTTACATTTTTTTTTTTTAATTCTGAATCTTTCAGTATCAATTACGTGGGGATTGACCAGCTGTACTAAAAAAAACTGTACTAAAAACCAACTGTACTAAAAAAAACTGTACTAAAAACCAACTGTACTAAAATTCAACTGTACTAAAACCCAGCTTTTTGAGCAGTCTGTACTTCTGTATAAGGCTCCTCCCCTTCACAAATTGTTACCACCCATCCTTGAAAAATAAGTTAGTTGTTGGTTAGGTTAGGGGGGTAGGTTGATGTCGTTGTTGGGGAAGGGGGGGGGTAGGCTGCTGGAACTGTACTAAAAAAAACTGTACTAAACTTATTATTCAAGGATGAGTGGTAACAATTTGTGGAGAGGCGGAGCCTTATACAGAAGTACAGACTGCTCAAAAAGCTGGGTTTTAGTACAGTTTTTTTAGTATAGTTTTTTTTTTAGTACAGTTGGTTTTTAGCACAGTTTTTTTTATAACAATGATATCTCTTGAATGAATTGCTTCACCCGAATGTGGTTTCGGTGACCCGAAAGTGTCACCGATGTTCTCTTTACAATATATCGACTAGTTCATCACTGCTTTCTGAATCGTCTTACCAGAGCCTTCTGAATCAATGATTTCACTCCATTGTCGATCCAAATTCCAGTGCCTTCTTTCTTGTTGGGCGAAATAAAACGTGCGCGAAAGATTTTTACAAGTTATTTCATTAGTATTTTAAAATTTATAGTATTTTCATAATGCTTTGCAACACCAATAGGAATGAAAACAAGAAGACACCCATCCAAAACACATTGCGAAATGAGTATGTAAATTAAAGTCATTTTATATAACCTATAAGAATGTGTACATGTTAGTGTAGTTGTAAAACGTACGTAAAAACGAGCAAACGTGAAAAGGCTGGCAATTATGCCTACAAAAACTTGGAGGATCCTAGTTATTTTGACAGATCTGTTTTGACAGAACCAGTTGTGTTTCTTGTCATCAAAATCACAGAAGGTCAAAAGCTGGCGATTCTTTAAAATCAACAGGTTTGCATATAGGTGTTTTAAATTTCCATGAACTTTTCTGAAAAACAACTTTTCACTTTTATATTACCGGTAATGAACTCTGTGAATTGTATAGACTGATTAAAATCTGAATTTAAAATACATACACTGTTACACATTACCCATTGTTGATAACTTATGTGTAGAAGTTCCTTGATTACGTAACAGAGCTTTCAGAATTTTCAAATATAGGCCTAGGCCTACCCAAAAACTTTGGTGATAATTTCACAGAAACTTTTTTTCAACTTCTACATTTAACGCTTTTGAAAGATGTAGTTGTTTCCATCTTAAATCTGAGCTTCTCAAAATACCATAGCTGACAAATATAACAGTGGCCTTTGTTGTTTGGAGGCCTACCCCGCACTTCTTCGGGGACACTTTTTTTTTCTAATGCTTATAACGACCCCACCAACAGCTAGGTTATGCGGGGATACGAACGAGCAGGTGGTAATGAAACTATGAGGTGATGATACATGAAAGGACTTTTACAAAAACCCATGCCTTATGCGGGACTCGAACCCACACTCAACGGTGCCTTCACATTCTACCGCAGTAAGCGATAATTGACTGAGCCCCGTGGTTGGCTTTCTTCCTTTGTGAGTGTATATGTTTACAAGTACGGTCAGTATTATTCTCGCATATCCGACTGTGGTTATTCAAACGCAAATACCGTGTATATGTTCAACAGGTTCCGTGGAATTTTACCAACGACAGCCGCCAAGTTTTCCACTTGTGCTCGGCCGTTTCCATGCGTCGTCCGCGTACGATCGTGTCCGGATATCGGCAAGGATATCGTGTCAGCTGACTGTACTAGCGTCATCGGCCCAATGAAAGCTTGCGGTATATTCAAACACGTGAGATACATTCTTCATTGTAACCTACTGAAGCGAGAAAAATATAAAATAAAGAATCGAAAAAGACATTGGAGAGAAAGAAAAAATACAGGACTATACCAATAAAAGAATATATTAGACCTGAATGAAAGATCAAGAAAGAAAAGTAATAAAATCAAAATTAATTGAATTATAAATAAATGGGCCTTAATAAATAATTAAATAGAAATATAAATACTCGAATGTACGGTACACTAAACTTTGAGCTGTCAACTCCTCGACTGGTCCAAATTTTCACATTACATACATATAATTCCACCTCTAGCCCGAGTTATTCAACAGTTCTCTAAAAAGTTATTCAACTGTTATCATTCTTAATTACACGTGCTATTTTATCGACTTATCAATTGATTAACATACTGGTAACAGAATATTGAAAAACCGGGCCTTAGTGGCATTCTTTATTTGTCGATCTAGACGGCATGCGGTGAAAACAGGAAGAAGCCTATTCCGTACGCCAACCCCTGGCTGAACTTCCTGCGATGTCTCCGCAAGAGGTATCCGCACCGGAACGCCACCGAGCTAGCGCAGCTGGGCAGCAAGCTGTGGCGCTGCATGGACTTGAACGCTCGCTGCATGTACATCCAACTGGCTGAGGAGAGGCAGGCCTACAATAGGGAACATTGTGGTACGGTCCCATACAAGATGCATCGAGGGTTGCGTTGGTGTGCCGGTCCTTTATTGCAGGGACCCGAATCGGAACCGGAACCCAAAAAACCCGTATTTTTGGGGAACCGGAACCGGAACCTTTATTATTGATTTTCAAGAACTCGAACCGGAACCCCTACAAATCTAGGGTTCTTTTAGATTCCATAAAGGTTCCATAAAGGTTCTCAATACCTGATTCAGACTCATTATTTACTCATTTTGTTTATAACTTTTTAGTTCTAACTTTTTTTTCCACACATTAAAAATCCTTTTCACGGGATTGTTCCGAAAACGACCGTTGATTCATGCAGCTTGGCATGCGTGAGTGCCAAGAAGCCTCGAAACCCAGTGTGAGGGGAAAGATCTGTCCCCGGCAGATGGACAAACAAAACAAAGTATCAAAAACCACCAAAAGTAGAACCACTACAAGCAAGGAAAAAAAATTATGAAACTATTTGGCAAGTGGAACCGGAACCGAAACCGGAACCCTTATTCACACTGTGAAACCGGAACCAGAACCGGAAACTTTTTAAACGTAGAACCGGAACCTTTATTAATTTCGGTTTGGGTCCCTGTTATATTGTCTGTTATTGTTATTGTGGTCTTGTTAATATTGAATAGGAGTCGATTTAGAGGAATATCAGTTTTTTGGTGATAATTTTTTCAACGGTATGAGATATTGAAATTCTGATAAAGAGGAAACGTAGATGTTTTCAATACCTTCAAGCTGATGTAAGTAATAGCAATTTATATTATCTTATTTCACCTAATTGACACATGAATACGGTTAAAAAACACATTTTTCAACACACTTTTCTGAAAATTTAAATTTAGGAGATATCAAATATCGAATATTGATTGAAAATATTGAAATCGAATGGCAACCTTAATAGTCGTTACTAATTGTAAATACTAATCTTGATACCCGTAAATACCCCGAAAGTCGCCTGAAACTATGAAGTGTTTTAGTCTTGTAAAACGAGCGGAGATGCCCGGACTGTTAGTACACTTTTCGAAGTCATCGACTGACTAAATAATTGTTAATACTGGACTCCGGTAATTACACGCAGTGTTGGGAAAGTTCACTTATAAAAGTTTAGTTCATGTTAAATAAATCGATGTTTAAAAAATTTCAAAGTTCATTTTTGTGGCTTTGCTGTAAAAGTTCAAGTTCAAATTTTAAAAAAACATGAGTTTGTTAAAAAATTCACCTTGAAAATATATTGGAAAAAGGGTTCAAAAATAATATATGTGCACACACGTTTGAATCATCCACGTTGTTTTGAGCGTCATCTTCCTCGGTGGTCACGCAACTACCAACAGCATCATCCAATTATATTACAATTGATTGAAAACCATCAAATTAACCAATAGGCCCTACACAGTACACTACTGTATTATATTTCATTAAACACTTTAAATACCGGCACATGTAGCGTAGTGGTTAACGCGCTCGCTTCATGTGATCCGGGAGGCGAGGGGAATTCCGAACCCAGTTCGATCCCCGCCGCCTACCATCTTTACACGGATTTTTCATGGTTTCCCTCTGTAGTCTAGGCTAATGCCGGGATGGTCCCTACAATAAGTCGGCCATGACCGCTTCCTTCCCATTACCCAAGAACCTTCATCTCATTATCTCATTATCTCATTAATCATCCATCCGACGCCATTAGATCTCAGTTATCATAACAGTGTGTCGTTAAACCCAATATAAAAAAAAATAACACTTTAAATGCGCGACGCTTCCAGACGCTAGAACAATACAAACAGTGTACACAGCCTACATACAAGTCACGACTTGTCGACCTTGACCTCACGTGGCTGCCTGGTGACACGTGATCACATGATCAAATCACAAACAGGGAATATTATACACTCGGGATAGACTGTAAAATAGTCGATCTCATTCGGAATTTGGACGGGTAAATACGGAGAGTGCGATAGTGTTGAATCGAAATAGGATTATGAATGATCTAGAATTATTATGAACTTTCGAATAATTTTTTTATTTCGTTAAAGATTACCAAAAAATCGAGTGTGAAGAAAGTTCAAGATCGTCGACTGTGAATGTAACGTGTTTATTAAAAAGTTCAGAAAATACGAACGCGTTCATTTTAAAAGTTCATTACCCAGCACTGATTACATGATGCAGCTTTACGCTCTTGTGTTCCGGGCGTACAGGTCAGGAAAAGTAACCGATCAACTTGAAACTTGACCTCTTCTCAAAAAATCATGAAACCCTGAAAATGTCGCGAACATGCAAATATAACAGTGACATCAGTGTATGTTACGTTAACAGAAGACCACGGTCTAGAATAGTATAAGCCTTGGGGGCTGTCCATAAATGACGTCCACATTTCGGAGGGGGGGGGGGTCATCAACCATGTGACAATGTGTGACAAGGGAGGCCGGGGGGGTACACACTAATGTGACATCCACATTTACACTACATATTATTTGTTTCTTTCAATATTCAGGAGAATAAGTTGGTGCCATATAATTTGTGTGAAATTATATTTTAATGCAGAATTAGGTGGTTAGGTAGTTTTTAGGGATTTGGAGGACTAAAAAATCGAGGAAAACTTTTTTCAATATCCCAATCCCAGTTTTTCCAAATTCGCATGAATAATTTCATGGAGTGTGGGGGGGGTAATATTGTCTGGATGTGACATCATTAAAGGGGGGGGGGTCGTCATCTCTGTGACCAACTCTGACAAGGGGGGAGGGGGGGGTTCGATATACCCTTAAATTGTGTGACATCATTTATGGACAGCCCCTTGTATCGGGCTATCTCCGTGCGCTGGAAGGCTGGTACCAACAGTACTGCTAGTTCCATCAAAATCCGGCGGAATGCTAGGCTAAAAGATCCCAGTTACCCTATGTTTACATTACGGTAGTAACTTCTCTGGTAGGGTTACTGCCAAACTTGGCCGGTAGGTCTTTCATACAGTTAATTTGTTTATCAAAATACCGTCAACGATACAATCCCTGCATGGATTAGTAGGGTTATGTGTATATATTCCTTCAAAGAGGAGGTTCTATAAATGACATTACAAACTTGAGATATTTGAACAAACGCATAAATGTTATTGGCTTATCAAAAAGGTATGCACAGAGAAGAATAAAACGACGTTGGCGGTATTTGAGTAATCACAGTTTTGGGAATTGGATGTTCCGTCAAAAAGTGCTCTCCGCCTTCTCTAACATCGTGATTCCTATATGCTTGACAGTATTTAGTTGGCGATAAAATCAAGTAAACCTACCGGAGGTGCGTTCACACAGCAATCTACGGCGGTAGAGTTACTGACTCCCGTAACCTTACCGGCGGTAGACCTACTGGCCAAGTTACCAACCTACGATCGGTCACACACATATGTCTGTAGGTAGGTCGGTCGGTCAAGTAGACTTACTCCAGTCAGAATGTCTGTAATGTAAACGAGGTCTTACATGGTCCGGTTGACGTTTGACAGCTGACGTCTTGCCGCCAACACTGGTGCGTGCACGCGTAGAGCGCGGCCCACCGGCCTCCTGTCACCTAGCGCTCCGCACGGGTTCTGTTGGAACTAGCAGCAACTAACAACCTCTCTATTGTAGACCTTGCAGAAGAGCTTCAAGAGTGTTAATATATTTCTCATCTTCTTGATCAGTCCGCAGTCCCTGTAGAAAGCCGCGTCGAGTGATGTCTTCTTGCTGCCCCAAAACACGGCCCAAGTGCTGCCCGAAACCAAGGTGCTGCCCAAAACCCAAGTGCTGCCCGAAACCCAAATGCTGCCCGAAACCCAAGTGTTGCCCAAAACCCAAATGTTGCCCAAAACCCAAGTGTTGTCCAAAACCCAAATGCTGCCCGAAGCCTAGATGCTGCCCAAAACCCAAATGTTGTCTGAAACCCAAGTGTTGCCCAAAACCCAAATGCTGCCCAAAACCAAAGTGTTGCCCAAAACCCAAGTGCTGCCCGAAACCCAAATGTTGTCCGAAGCCTAGGTGCTGCCCGAAACCCGATTGCTGCCCGGAACCCAGTTGCTGCCCGAAGCCCCGATGCTGCCGGAGACGGAAACCGACGTGCTGCGAAACGACGTGTAAGAAACCGTGTCCAAGTCCGTACTGTCGGCGGAAGAAAACAATCGCACAGCGGCTACGCGCTTTGTTCAAATAGTGTCAACAAAGAGATGGAAGATGTGAATTGTTAAATTAAATGAAAAAGTAATAGGCCCACTTGTTTTTGCAATTGATTTCATGATTAGCAGTGAGAACTTGGGATGGTAGGCCCTTGGTAGCTTAGTCAGCTAAGGCACCGCTTCAGAAACTGACGTCACCGTTGGGCGTGGGTTCAGGCCCACATGAGGCCTAGGTTTTTGTAAACGTCCTTTCACTCATCATCATACTATTGTTTCATAATCACCCGCTCGTTCGAACCCCCGTATAACCTAGCTGTTGGTGGGGTCGTTGAGCATACAACAATACTCTAATCAGGTAGGTGAAAGGAATAAATGAGTCAGGGTTGCCAGATCACTTTACATACACCCTATCGCCAACTTGGTTCACGAAGTCGACAGAATTCTATTTTGCTTCCTCTTTCGAAGCAGTTTTAAATAAAGTTTTAAATAAGTTTTAAATAAGAAATATGTTATGACCAATACAAAAAGATTCGGTTATTTGATCAACTTGTATTCTCATGGAGATGGATGGCTCCCCCACCGCACAGTGGCAGAGCCAGGATATATTAGGTCAGGGCGGTAGGAATTTTGAGAGATTGCTATGCATAAACCTTTGACAAAAATATACATAAATATTATTATACCATAATATAAGTTCATATGAAAATACAATGAGGGGGGGAATACTGCTACTCAGGGATTCTTTTCAATTTTCTATTGAGATTAGGTGCGATTTGAAACATAATATTTTTGAATTATGCCCTGTTATCAGATCAGTTAAGATTTCAAAAATAAGAAATCAAATTTCTTATGGAACTAAAAGTGCCCAACTGATTGCAAATCACAGTTATTGTAACTGGAGAGTCGTTCCGTGTAATTTAAGCGCCCGGGTCAAGGAATCAATTGTCCGCTCCCCGCAGATCTAAGTGCGCATAGTGTAAGTGAATTAAAAGGAAGGGAAGAATTAAGCTCCGCAGAGAACTTTTTTTAATTCTTTATTTTTTAATATGATTCCACTGGTATTTCAAAGTGTATATATTTTTTCACTAGTCGCCCGAATTACGACGGGCGATATTTGAATTTTTTGTCGTCGTTAAAAGAAACATCAATAGCCCAAATTGCATCATTTGTGCATCATTTATTCATGTGATCATGCATCATTTAGAAAATTGGGGAAAAGGTCGATTATTAATTACCAAATTCATGAAATATCTATTAATCGATAATTAGCGGGTTAACTTGTTATTATTTCCCTCGTTTACCAATACTATTCCAGTAATGTAATAACATCAGGCCATCTCATATTAGCTCGATTAAGGGAGGACCTTTTTTTTTTCTTCATAATTATTGATTTTGATCTTGGAGTCATTTGTTCAAAAATATTTCAAATTATATCGATGGTCATACCTCGCATAAAATATTTAGTGTCACCTTAACAAAAGATAGGATTTTCATCCAAGTCCCCCACAATGAAATTGTTCGTAAATTGTGAGTCTATAATACATTCTCGATATTTTCTGTTGAAGAGCAAATTACATACAGTTGAAACAATTCAAACAAATCTGTTTGGTATTGAAGAAATCAATTGATCAATCAATCGATTTGAAGCAAAAACATTCATTTTTCAGTGGAGGTGCCGTTATACAAAATAATCATTTGTCTTCCATGATAATTTTCGTAAATTCGTCTTCTATTACGACTGTGACCAAGTTATTGTTGTTAAAATTATTAGGCAGAACCAAAATGTTCGGTTTGACATATTGCGAATCAATGACGTATTATTTTATTCTAAATCGACTTGAAAAAAAAGTGAAGCACGTCAGAGGCTCGAACCGGGAACCGCGACAGTCTCACGAAATAGTTCTCGGGTATGGCGGTTATATCTTGAGCGCTAGTAGCGGTACTTTCGCGTGTGTTATCTTCAAATTTAGTTTTGACAGATTTCGTATGTTATGAGTTTCTATTTAGTTATTCCGTTGTAATTTATATTAATTGAATCAGTATATATTTCAAGGTGAAAATAACTGTGAGATGTCGAGTAATAAACACCAAAGTACACGAGAAAAATACAGAATCCATGAAGAAGAGACAGATGTATGTAGGCCTACCTCGTCAATGAGTTTCCTAACCCAACTTTTTACGCGTTTCATTTTTTATATAATTATATTTCTGTAGTAGGCCTAAACGATCCAATAACTAGACTTGTGTGCTACTCTGTTCTAGTTGCAGAAAGATTCAGAATATGAACTGAAAAGTAATTCGGACAGCAGCTGGATGCTTCCATCTCTGGATGCGCGGTTAGCATCGGACAACGAATCAAAATCGAGGGGAAAGAAGCACAAGAAAAAGAAGAGTAGCAAGAAGAAGAAAAAGAAGAGGTCACGAAAGTCGTCGGTAATTGAGTTATATGAATTATAAAGAAGCCTTTCAATAAATAGGCCCAGGCTTATTTGTAATCAATCTTTTTTAGGGTTAAGTTTGGAACCTAACCTAACCCAACTATATATGTAATGGTTTGGTAATGGCATGTGATGGTTTTGGTTACGATAGATTAAGGATTGAGCTTCACATTCTTCATTCAATAGCAACACTACCCTACTGCCATTAAGTATTCAAGATATGGCTCGCAGTATGTGGGGAACAAAACTTGATTGAAGAGGCCTAGCGCCTGCTGATATTTCATTCGCTACTGATGAGGTTCAACAGCTACGTTCAGTCATTGAGTTCGTAGTACAGGTTACAAACTCAATGATTTATTGTTTCTAGGTCTGCCTAGCTTATAGGCCTAGTTAAACTTTATTTCCCAAACTATTTGTGCCACCCCTGTGGCCCAGTCAATTATCGCTGGCGGTAGAAACTGAAGTCACCGTTGGGCATGGGCTCAAGTCCCACATGAGGCGTGGGTTTTTGTAAATGTCTTTTCACCTATCATCAACTATTCGTGTCACGTCCAATAGATGACTTGCAGCACTGACTACGTCCTTCATACAGCTGGGAAACAACTTGGTCATGTATTGATTCGACTCGAAACAGTTCACGTTTATCACAATATCCTTAGTCATTTTAGTCTAAATCGAAGAGCGATGGCTACATTTGTTCCTTCACACTGCCTTGTTAACTGGCTTAGACTTCCAGGCATGTCCCTGCAACATGTTTTGGCCTGTATCACGCATCTCAGATACGATTTGACAGTACCAAATCGTATTTTAATGTAGGCCTATCTTGGAAGTGGATCGTTTTCGCTCAAAACTTACGTGTTCATCAGCATGTTCAAACCTTTCAGTTTAAATCGATTCGGCTTGACCGTTTCCCAAACGTGTGATAATTACGTAGAGCTTGAGAATTAGTAGAGTGCGCATAGATGAACCAACATGCTTGGTGGCGCGGGGTCTGCAGGGTGGGAGTAAGTCACGTGATGCGGTGATACCAGCCTGACTGGGGACATATCGTTACACGTTATCCTCATGGCGGAGCTCCGAGTCAGATCAAATAAATGACTTAATTCATTGACTGATGTGGCAATTGTGCTGCGAAATATACTTCATGATAATCAGCATACATGTCTGTGTATTTTGATGTGACTTACACCCACGTTATTGTATCAGGATCCTCTGAGAATAGAAATAAAATGGTTTTGTGCGGTGATCGCTGTGTATAACTCGGTTAGTCTGCTTGCCTGTCTCCGCGTCACGTGGTTTCTTGCCTCATTTCCACCCCGATGTCGGCTTCACCCACGAGTCTCAATCAGTGGTGAAGTCGCACAAATAAAGTGCCAGGGCGGTGGCATCACGTTGGCATGCCGGCAGTGGTGCTGTCGTAAAAATAACGTTAGGTATACCCCACAATTTCGCATAAAGATCGATATGTAATTTAAATAGCAGTCAATGCGATTCCTAATTGGTGGTGGGTTGGCCCCCCACAATGCCCCGCAAGGAAAAAAAATGATAATTGTTTTTGTGAACAATTATATTCAGTAAGTTTTGGTACTTGTAGGCCTAATTAGACGAGCTTTAGCGCGGATTCAATTTGACATACTGAAAAAAAATTGTGTTCATTTTTATGTTTTTTTTTTTTGTTTTTTTTTATGTTTTTTTGTCGGTTCTCCACAGGTCAAACGGCTACATCTATCACCCTCAAACTTTTTTTCATTATGGTTCCTCATCTAACTTAGATCTGTATAGTTTTGTGGCATTATCGGGCGGTAATTTTTTTTTTTATGAATTCAAGAAATTTCAAAAATTCCCATTAGCCTAGAATAACATGGCGGAAAAAAAATAAAATATTTTTATTTTCCAAAAAAATAAAATTTCGCGTGAAGTTGAATTACATTTTGGTACACATGTCTAAAAAATTTCAGCTTGATCGGGTCAGCCATTTTGAAGAAAAAACATAAAATGTGCTAAATTGATACCACTCAAAGCAGTTTTTACCCATTTTTACCCATACTATTACTATCCGCTCGTCTAATAACGCATATATGGCGTTTTCCTAGTTGTAGCACATGGCTGGCCGACTGGGACTGCCTTGTTACTATTATTACTAGATTTTTATTTTAATATGTACTTTGTCCCATGATCACTGACTGAACATTTATATACCAGGACAGCGATGACGACAGTACGGGCAGTGAAGACGAATGGGTAGAGAAGAGCTCTGATCAAGACAAAGCCGCTGAGAAAAGTACGGTTAGAGAACCAGCGGAAGTTCGAGACGAGTGGATGAGCCTACCAGGCCTGTTTCCCAGCGTCACCAAGGAGCGGAAACAACCGAAGAAGCGGGACGATACTGAGCAGACGATCTTGAACACAGTGAGTTCATTTTAATCATAATATATAATTTATTGTCATATTCAAATCCGTTTTACATGGGAATGGGTGTATATATAGGCCTATGTGTGAACCATTTTGACATTTTTTTTTCTCACTGCTTTTTCTAACAAAGTTAGGTAAGTACGCTTCACGAGGGCACAACATGTCAACTTGATTTTGCCAAGCCAAGTCCTCTTCTTCCTATGCCTCCTCTGCCTGATTCTGATCTTTCTCTTCTCTCCAACCCAAAGTCCACGTAGCACCTGCGTAACTTGATATTGGTAAAAAAATGTGTTCCGCTACATCATAAGATTAATTCCAAACATATTCAAATCTGCTTGTAAAACTTTTACCGTAGGCCTACAGTAATTGGACATATTCATGTCTTGATGACTAGTTTGGGATATTTATAGGGCCTACCTCTTAATAATAACGTAATAAGCCCTAAACTAGATCTGTTGGCACGCAGACCCAAGTCAAGAGTTGTTTTCAAGTTGTGCCATTCACTGTGGTAAGATTTGTGAAAGTTTTGGATGTAATTGGGTTGTAGTTTTTATAAATCATATAGGCCTAGGCCTATGCACCATAATAGGACCTACCTATTTGCCATATTATTTTTTTTTTCTATTAAAAAATATGTTGGGCCGCCATTGAAAAATATTTGTAGTCCCAACATTCTAAATAACATGATAGAACTCGCATTTCTTTTATAGGCCAAGTAATTTTGTTTGTAAAAAGTTCTGAATAAAATTATCAGGTAGGCCTACGCATTTAATTTGTTTTCTATTATTTTATAGGCGTAGCCTACATAGGCTAACACTGAAGATAGGCCTAGGTCAACTGTTGGGTTCCCTTTAATGAATATTTTCTCGAGTTTTTATGTACCGGTACCGGTATTTTTTTTTTTTTTAATAACATGGAAACTTGTTACAAAATCATTGTTTCCCTATTAAGGCTAAGGATGAAAGTAGGATCGTTTGGACGGGGCACCACAAGGGCAATCTTACCAACCAATCGTACCGGTATGATAAAACCTGTGAATTGATCCACCAGATGGGGCAGAGCAAGTACGAACTGAACCCGTATTGGAAGAGTGGCGGCACAGGTCTGCCAACCGAGGAGAAATACAGCGCTCCCGCGACGGTCGGAACTGTTGGCGACCTTGGTGCCGATTGGCTGCGGAGGGCGTTGACGCGTGCCAAGGAGCAGGCCAAGGACGAGGGGAGGTCATTGGAGGATGTGGCTGCAGAGAGGTGGGGGGTAAGTAGACAACTCCTCCCCCAAATAACCTCACTTGTGGTGGGATCATTTAGCAAACAATGATTGTAAACAAAACATTGTCTTTATAATCTTGTCTGATTGATATTAGCGTATTTATATTGTCTACTAAAGAAAATAGTTGTGCTATTTCCAACCCTTATGTGGTAAATATTCAGTACAAAACGGTAAAATGATCGTTATCGTCAACGGTTCAAGTGACTCGTATGAGTATGAGTATCGAATTTGATTGAAACGTACATTTTGTGTACATCAAAGAGTGCCATTTACACAATTGTCGTATCTTCAGTTTATCCTGCTATCGCCAATGGTTTTCAAGTTATGGCAATTACCACCATGTACTGATGATGCTACAGTCTACGCGGGACCGGAAATTGTAGGCGTACAAACTGCGTCTTCTAACGTAGTTAGATAATACGGTCTTTGCTTGTACCATCTTAAAGGTACCGTATCAAAAAATCTATGTTTCCTCCATATTGGAATTCTGATACACTCTTTTCATTCGAAAGTTATCACTCTAAATCCACTCCCACGAACTCTCAAGAATTTGGTTTGATTGCCCGCAGTCTCTGGCGAAGCTGGAGTCCATGCTGGCGGAAGCCGAGGCGAGAAGCAACGACCGCAACAAGCCGCAACAACGACCGTCGAAAGAGGAATACCGGAATCACCGAGGGGATCGAGAAGGGTCCGATACCAGCTACCAGCGGAACAGGAATCGGAACAACGAGAGTCGGGATAGAGACCGGAGACGCGACGAGGGAAGGGGCAGAGGGAACGATGAGGACCGGTCCAGAACGTTGCGGAGACCGGACGAAGAAGAACGAAGTTCGAGCGGTCGGTTTAGAAAGCCGATAGAAGAGGACGAAGGGAGACGCGATAGGTCGAGAGCGGGGAATGACGGAGATAACGATAGAGGAACCAGCAGTCGGTTCAGAAAGCCGATAGAAGACGACGAGGGGAGGGGTGGTGTTTCAGATCGTACGGGAATGTTTCAAAGGCCGAGAAATGAAGACAATGAGGGCAGAGATTCGAGTAGTAGGAACAGAAAACCAAATGGTGAGTAGAAATAATGTATTGTAAAGCTTAATATTCAATGCACGGTGGACGTAGATTTAGTAACTTGCATTAACAGCATTACAAAGTACGTTGATTAGATGAGCGTAGCGAAGATTTTCATTTCATGTACTGAAAAAATTTTGGCTTCAATTTTATGTTTTTTTTGGGGGGGTTTGTTTGTGTGTAATTTTGTACGCGGCATACAGGTCAGAAAAAAGGATCAATCAACTCGAAACTTTTTTTTCAAATTGGTGTTATACCAGATCAGGTTGGGATTGTTTTTCAGAAAAATCGGTTGAACGGTTTTTCCAGAAAAATTTTGCAGAGTATGGAAAATTCCCATAAGAATAAGCCGGAGGCAAAATAGTTGAAAAACTAAAAATTTCCATTAGCTCTAAAACTTCTACTGAATGTAGTAACAACCATCGTACACATTTTCAGCGATTTATAGAACAATCGAATGTGTAATAACGAAGAAAACTCATTTTCAAAGTCCTTTTTTCCACATCAATAAAAGCAATTGAAGGAACTACTAGGAAAACGCCTTATATGCGTTGTGAGATGAGCTTAGAAGTATTGAAATGTGGAATTAAGAACATTTGGTCGGCTCAATGTACATATACAGGCCATGGATCACTTCAAAGGTTTAAAAACCGCGGCCGTCTGTTGGTATATGGACCTTGGTTTCCAAACAATCAAACCAGTGCCTTCTTCATATACATCACAGATTTTAAACGTTTTAATTTATTGGTGACACTTGTTGCTCATATTTAATAGTTCCTTAATTGCTTTCTTAATTGCTTTTATTGATGTGTAAAAAAGTACCTTAAAATGCGTTTTCTTCGTTATTTCACATCCGATTGTTCCATAAATCGCTTAAAATAGGTATGATAGATCTTTCCACACTCAGTATAAATTTGAGAGCTTTTGAAAAAAATAAAATTCCAAGTATTTCTCCCCTGGCCTATTCTTATGGGGAATTTCCATACTTTCCGATTTTTTTCCGGAAAATCCGTTCGACCGATTAATCTAAAAAACAATCCCAACCTATTCTGGTATAACACCAATTTGTAAAAAAAGTTTCGATTTGATTGAAACTTTTTCCTGACCTGTATGCCGCGTACAAAATTACACACAAAAAAAAAAAAAAAAAAAAAAAAAAAAAAAAATTAAAACCAAGCCCAAATTTTTTCGGTATATGGAATGAAAATCTTCGCTACGCTCATCTAATTAAATGTGAGCAACAAGTGTCACCAATAAATTAAAACGATTAAAATCTGTGATGGATATGAAGAAGGCACTGGTACCATTGTTGGGAAACCAAGGTCCATATACCAACAGACAGCCGCGGTTCTACCTTTGAAGTGATCCATGGCCTGTATATGTACATTGAGCTGACCAAATGTTCTTAATTCTACATTTGCATACTTCTAAGCTCATCTCACAACGCATAAAAGGTGTTTTCCTAGTGAATAGAGTATTTATATATAGGCCCATATTTATTATATTGATTCAACTTCCATTTTGTTCGAATAGTAGGCCTAGGCCTAATTGTCGACTACAGTATTCAGTAATAAGAGCAGGCAGACACGAATTCAATCGTTCACATCTAGTCAATCACATGCTGAGTTCAGTACGTGTATTTCATCAAAACGGTATAATACCCCCTTGACACGATCAACTAAAATAGCAATGCATTTCGTCGATGTATTTCCCGTCGTGCATAGGATCCTAGGCCTAAAATGTTCATTTTCTGCCGTAGCGGTGCCAGTAGCTTGAACCTTGAACTAGCGAATGCCAGTAGCGCAACCTAGCGCTCAAATCACTGAAACATAGATCGACAGTTGCGATAAAAATACTAATCGATCAGTATTTACATAACATAACATCTGTTTGAATTATTAGAATATGGAGATCAATATAAACATAACCTAAAAGTAACGTGTCTTCAGTATCAGTGAAAATCTTCTGTATCGAAAACGGTCAGTCACCAATCTTCGATTCTCCCACTCAACGAAATGGCGTCAACAGAAGCTAGGCAGTCAACGGAATGTGACGTTACACTTTACTGGCCGCTGATTGGTCGGCTACTAGCAATACGGCATTGAATTTTGAACGTATTCCTACTCGAGGCAATGCGTTGACAGCAATAGCAATTTTTACTCTATTGTAAACGCGAGATAGGAAAGGCATGTATTCTACTTCGTAGCGATACATTCAATAAATGCATTTCTAGGGATAAGTTGATCGTGTAAGGGGGGCATTACCCTAAACCTAGCTTATTTTATTATTACGGTAATAAAGCGAAACCAATATCAATTTTATATTTTAAAAACTGTCGCGTGAGAGTTCACTATGTGCATTCCTGCTCTAGGTGATAAGTTGAGCGACCAGGC
Source organism: Brachyptera putata (assembly GCA_907164805.1). Classification (NCBI taxonomy): domain Eukaryota; kingdom Metazoa; phylum Arthropoda; class Insecta; order Plecoptera; family Taeniopterygidae; genus Brachyptera; species Brachyptera putata. Next base: position 13,982,536 of record OU015473.1, on the reverse strand, counting down.
AAACAAAACAAAATCAATTGTCCGTGACCGAATTCAATGGGCCTTCAGTAAACCCTTGTTATTCTGGAATCAAAGAGACCCAAAATAATCGGGATTGAATTATAAAAATCAGAATAACCAAAAAACACCTTTTTCACTGAATCACCACTTGTTTCCCAATTAAAATGTAGTAAAATAAAGTAGGCCTATTGTGCGCCAGAGGAAACTACACCTCTGGCCGAAACTACGTGTGAGAACCTTTGAGAGAGTGTACAGTAAACCCTAATCCAAACTCGGTTCATCCAAAATTTGACGTATTTCGAACAAGTTTGAAATCAGTCCCTGCCAGCTGGAGGTAGGCCTATAGGCATTTTTAATGTTGAGCTAATTAATATGGTTAATCCGAATTTCAGCTAGACCGTAATTCAAACTAATATTTTGTCCCTTCAATTGCTTTAACACTGATTAAGGATTGGATAATTCAAAATAGTTTGAGTAAATTCCTTGAAATAATCATTATTTTCTTATTTCCATGCTTTTTATTTGACACGTAAGAATAAGTCGAAGCACGTTGACGATTTTGCTGATTTCTGTGCCGTCCAACCGAATGGGTCTGACCGCGACAATGTTTGAGCTCGGAACACTCGTTCGTCCAACTCGGGACAGCCGAGAGCCAATAGCAACGGGCCGTATGAGGATCACGCGTCACGGAGATAGCCGAGTACACACGATCAGGGAGGCCATTAGCAACGGATCTATCACGTAGTCTCGGCCGGTGACATAGCTCCCTCTAGCGCCAATAGCAACGGGCCATATGAGGATCACGCGTCACGGAGATAGCCCAGTACACACGATCAGCGAGGCCCTTAGCAACGGATCTATTACGTAGTCTCAGCCGGTGACACAGCTCCCTCTAGCGCCAATAGAAACGGGCCATATGAGGATCGCACGTCACGGAGATAGCCAAGTACACACGATCAGCGAGGCCTTAGCAACGGATCTATTACGTAGTCTCAGCCGGTGACATAGCTCCCTCTAGCGCCAATAGAAACGGGCCATATGAGGATCGCACGTCACGGAGATAGCCAAGTACACACGATCAGCGAGGCCTTAGCAACGGATCTATTACGTAGTCTCAGCCGGTGACATAGCTTCCTCTAGCGCCAATAGAAACGGGCCATATGAGGATCGCACGTCACGGAGATAGCCAAGTACACACGATCAGCGAGGCCTTAGCAACGGATCTATTACGTAGTCTCAGCCGGTGACATAGCTCCCTCTAGCGCCAATAGAAACGGGCCATATGAGGATCGCACGTCACGGAGATAGCCGAGTACACACGATCAGCGAGGCCTTAGCAACGGATCTATTACGTAGTCTCAGCCGGTGACATAGCTCCCTCTAGCGCCAATAGCAACGGGCCATATGAGGATCGCACGTCACGGAGATAGCCGAGTACACACGATCAGCGAGGCCTTAGCAACGGATCTATCACGTAGTCTCAGCCGGTGACATAGCTCCCTCTAGCGCCAATAGCAACGGGCCATATGAGGATCGCGGGTCACGGAGATAGCCGAGTACACACGATCAGCGAGGTCATTAGCAACGGATCTATCACGTAGTCTCGGCCGGTGACATAGCTCCCTCTAGCGCCAATAGCAACGGGCCATATGAGGATCGCACGTCACGGAGATAGCCGAGTACACACGATCAGCGAGGCATTAGCAACGGATCTATCACGTAGTCTCAGCCGGTGACATAGCTCCCTCTAGCGCCAATAGAAACGGGCCATATGAGGATCGCACGTCACGGAGATAGCCGAGTACACACGATCAGCGAGGCCTTAGCAACGGATCTATCACGTAGTCTCGGCCGGTGACATAGCTTCCTCTAGCGCCAATAGCAACGGGCCATATGAGGATCACGCGTCACGGAGATAGCCGAGTACACACGATCAGCGAGGCCTTAGCAACGGATCTATTACGTAGTCTCGGCCGGTGACATAGCTCCCTCTAGCGCCAATAGCAACGGGCCATATGAGGATCACGCGTCACGGAGATAGCCGAGTACACACGATCAGCGAGGCCTTAGCAACGGATCTATTACGTAGTCTCGGCCGGTGACATAGCTCCCTCTAGCGCCAATAGCAACGGGCCATATGAGGATCACGCGTCACGGAGATAGCCGAGTACACACGATCAGAGAGGCCATTAGCAACGGATCTATTACGTAGTCTCGGCCGGTGACATAGCTCCCTCTAGCGCCAATAGCAACGGGCCATATGAGGATCACGCGTCACGGAGATAGCCCAGTACACACGATCAGCGAGGACCTAGCAACGGATCTATTACGTAGTCTCACCCGCCTACATAGCTTCCTCTAGCACCAATAGCAACGGGCCATATGAGGATCGCACGTCACGGAGATAGCCGAGTACACACGATCAGCGAGGCCTTAGCAACGGATCTATCACGTAGTCTCGGCCGGTGACATAGCTTCCTCTAGCGCCAATAGCAACGGGCCATATGAGGATCACGCGTCACGGAGATAGCCGAGTACACACGATCAGCGAGGCCATTAGCAACGGATCTATTACGTAGTCTCGGCCGGTGACATAGCTTTCTCTCGCGTGCAATACGAAAACAGGAAAAGTGATGATTTTAGTGGAAAACGACTTTTTAGGCTAGTCCAAATTTTTATAAATCAAGATCTTTTTTTGGGGTTCCTTCCATTTCAGATTGATGAAGATTTACTGTACTCGGCTTTGACGACGCGCTATCGTCATATGGCCCGCTGGCGGTCGGCCGTCCTGGGTCTGACCTTGACCAACGGTTGTTCCGAGCGCAACACGGTCTCGTGCTTATGCCCTCAAAGCGAGGGATCAACAACTTGACATTTTAGTGGACACCTGATTGTTTTTTCTTTTTCTTGATTTTTTAATTTTCGTCTTTTTCTTATTCTATTTGATTTATTTTTAAATTTTTTTTTGTGATTTTTTTATTTTTTATAGGCCTACGTATTTTTCTGATTTTCCTTAATCTTTTTTTTTCGTTTTTTTCTCTTGATTTTTTTTTTTTTTTTCGTGTTTTATCTATGTCGATTTTTTTCATGTTTCTTGTGATTTTTTTCTATGAATTTAAGGTTTTTTTCTCGATTTTTCCTTGTTCTTCATTTCTTTTGTTTTTTCTCTGATTTTTATAGATTTTTTTCATTTTCTGTGATTTTTTTCTTCTAATTTTCTAAGTGTAACCATTGTGTAACATTTTAGTGTACACCTGATTTTTTCCTTTTCTTTATTTTTATCGTTTTTTTTTATTCATCTTTTCGTGATTTTTTTTATTCTTTTTTATTTTTTGATTTTCCGCAGGCCTAATCTTTTTTTTTTTTGATTTTTTTTGGTTATTTTTTCCCGGATTTTTTTTAATGATCTGTTGTGATTTTTTGTTTCTCGTGATTTTGAAGTTGTTTTCTTGATTTTTCCTTTTTCTTACATTTTTTGACTTATTTTCTGATTTTTTTCTTTTCTTTTTTTTTTTTTTTTTTTCAATTTTCAAAGAGTACGCCTGATTTTTCAAGTTGTTAACCCCTCGGTACAATACAATACCTTGTCCAGACGAAGGTCGTCCCAAGGATTACCGCAGGAGCGACGGCTACCGTTCGACGGCCCGCCACGAGAGCGGATGGAGACGGAAGGAATTTGTCGAGAGCAGAAGAGAGTCGCCGACCCCAGATGCGACCGATCGGACGGGGGTGAAGTCGCACCACGCTCGGGAGAGCAGGGAGAAGTCGCCGGCTAGAGGAGACAAACCTTCGACTTCAGGTGAGTCGGAAGTAGGGGACTCGATCAATATCGATATCATAATTTCGATCAATATTGAAATCAATTTATTCCATTCACGATTATATGGATATCGGAAGTGAATTTGATATGGAATACCGAATAGCTAAACAGTCGTGTGGCAGATTGGACATATCACCGACTTGAAAGAATAATTAGCAAAACAAACTCTCTATCTCTCTCTCTTTCTCTCGATTATTTGATTTATTTCGATCGATATGCGATAGCATCATTTAGATTCAATATCGAGTGGAATTTGAATATTGAGTTGAATATATCGATATTTTCGATACGGCCCATTTCGGTATCGTTTACATTTTCTTGATCATTCGGCAACCCTTTTCATAAGTACAATCTCCGAACAACAAACGACTTTTGATAAGTGGCGTTGCTTATCAGTTGAGAACCTTGGTCTGTACAAGACGTAGGCATTCAGAAATGCGCTGATTGGTAATTTCCAAATCTTCAATGAAACTACATAGGCCTACTTGTGATTGGATGTTATGTTTTTCCCGAGGTCAGAGGGGAAGTGAAACAAGAGTGGTTGAATACATCTAGACTGGGAATAGACCCGGAATATGCCTCGTAAAATCAGCGAGATATCTATGTGTATTTTATAAACACTCTTGCAGATATGCTTGCCTGAAAACTTGCAATAAAGCAAAGAAAGTTAGTGGCAAATCCCAACGAGAAGATGCAGTTAATCTGGGACTTGATTAATGACTAATTTATTTTAATTTAAAAACTGACCTTATATAATATGATATTTTATCTTTGTTTTATACTTTCATTGTAAAATTGATTGTTTTGTACAGTAAACCCTTGTTATTCCAAAATCGAAGGGACCTAAAAAAAAATGATTTCGGTTTATAAAAATTTGGATTAATCAAAAAGTAAGTTTTCCCGCTCAGAATATAGTTAATTTTGTATTGCGCGCTAGAGGAAGCTGTGTCACCGGCTGAGACTACGTGATAGATCCGTTGCTAAAGCCTCGCTGATCGTGTGTACTCGGCTATCTCCGTGACGCGTGATCCTCATATGGCCCGTTTCTATTGGCGCTCGGCCGTCCCGAGTCGGACGAACGAGTGTTCCGAGCTCAGACTTCGTCAAGGTCGACTGCATTCGGTACACAAAGCATGGAACAGCTGAGCATGCTTCCACTCATTCTTACGCATCAAATAAAAAGGATGGAAATTGGGAAAACAGTGATAGCTTCACGGAATTCACTCGGATTATTTCGAATTATCCAATCCGAAATCAGTGTTGAAGCAATTGAAGGAACGAAATATTAGTTCGAATTACGGTTTAGCTGGAATTTGGATTAACCATTAAGTAACATTGAAATGCCTATACCTTCAGCTGGGGACCGTTTTCAAGTTCCAAATACATCAAATTTTGGATTAACCGAGTTTGGGTTAACGAGGGTTTACTGTACTTGTATTAATTTGTATTTTCAATGTACCGGTAATGTAATTTCATGTGAAAATAGCATTTATTGCTAAATAAAATATCTACTACTACTGCCGCCCTCGTTGGCTCAGTCAGCTAAGGCACGCTTCAGAGACTGAAGTGACCGTTGGGCGTGGGTTCGAGTCCCACATAAGGCATGGGTTTTTGTAAACGTCTTTTACCTATAATGACTCCATCGTATCATTATCACCCGCTCATTCGTACCCCCGTATAACCTAGCTGTTGGTGGGGTCATTAAGCAGACAATAATCAATCTACAGTAAACCCTAGTTAATCCAAACTCCGTTAATCCGAAATTTGACGTATTTCGAACTTGAAATCGGTCCCCAGCTGAATTTATAGGCCTTTCAATGTTAATTAATGGTTAATCCGAATTTTGGTTAAACTGTAATTCGAACTAATATTTCGTACCTTCAATTGCTTCAACACTGATTTCGGATTGGATAATTCGAAATAATCCGAGTGAATTCCGTGAAGCTATCACTGTTTTCCCAATTTCCATCCTTTTTATTTGATGCGTGAGAATGAGTGGAAGCATGCTCAGCTGTTCCATGCTTTGTGTACCGAATGCAGTCGACCTTGACGAAGTCTGAGCTCGGAACACTCGTTCGTCCGACTGGGGACGGCCGAGCGCCAATAGAAACGGGCCATATGAGGATCACGCGTCACGGAGATAGCCGAGTACACATGATCAGCGAGGCCTTAGCAACGGATCTATTACGTAGTCTCAGCCGGTGACATAGCTCCCTCTAGCGCCAATAGAAACGGGCCATATGAGGATCACGCGTCACGGAGATAGCCCAGTACACACGATCAGCGAGGCCCTTAGCAACGGATCTGTTACGTAGTCTCAGCCGGTGACATAGCTCCCTCTAGCGCCAATAGCAACGGGCCATATGAGGATCACGCGTCACGGAGATAGCCGAGTACACATGATCAGCGAGGCCTTAGCAACGGATCTATTACGTAGTCTCAGCCGGTGACATAGCAATAGGCCATATGAGCGCCAATAGCAACGGGCCATATGAGGATCACGCGTCACGGAGATAGCCCAGTACACATGATCAGCGAGGCCTTAGCAACGGATCTATCACGTAGTCTCAGCCGGTGACACAGCTTCCTCTAGCGCGCAATACGAAATTAACTATATTCTGAGCGGGAAAAATTACTTTTCGATTAATTCGAATTTTCATAAACCGAAATCATTTTTTTTCGGTCCCTTCGATTTCGGATTAACGAGGGTTTACTGTACTACTACTACCCTGCGACCAGTGCAGTGCTTACAAACACACGCACAGACAGAGCTCCATAAGAGGGGGACGGATGTGTTTGCTCTCGCTCGTCCAGTGAATTGTGCTCTGTTTTGTGATTGTTGCAGGCAGCGCTCCGAAGCCAGCTCCCAGCAAGCGCGTCGCTTCCGACAGTGACAGTGACAGCGATGAGCCAATGGAAGCCAGCGAACCAGCCGTCAAGGTCACCGCCGCGTTGACGGACAAGGAGTTGAACGACCTCGGGGCCAAGCTGGTCAAGGCGGAAATAATGGGAAACGAGGTTCGTGACAGTTTATATATTGTGTAAGTTTAGTATTACCAGTGGCAAGCGTTTGGGGTTGTAACCATTAGGGTTGCCAGTTGATATTCGATATATCGATATGTATCGATAATCACTTGTTTGATATGATAATCGAATGTGTTTTTAGTATCAATATATCGATACAATTGACTAAATCGATAATCAACGTGTATTTCATCATTTTTATATGATTGTTTAGTGTTTACTTCCAAAATTATCCAATGAAAGAGTGAGGCGGGAACATTTCTGTAACACGATTGGTGGACACTCTTGCTGTTCAAAGTGTACTGCTTGTCAATGACTTCAATGTTGGAAGTGGTGTGATTTATGGTGGTAGGAAAAGGAAGAGAGGAAGGGGAAGCTGACACCGCTATAATAGGGTGACCATAAGTAGGAAAAAAAAATCCGGGACAAAAAAAATATGAGAGAATATACCGTGAAGCCGGTGACCAGGGGATTAGGCCCTCCTCAATATCCCACACAGGGATTTTTTATAGAAATGTCTTTTATATGTGTTGTAGTGAGTGAATTTGGATTCCATTGGCAGAATGGCAGGGGATAAAAGATACAAAATGGCAAACATTTAATAATAACAAATAATAGGCCTGGCTATGGTATATGTTTTGGCATAACTGCTCTACTATCTACCCACCGTTCCTAATTGTTAATCCATGGTTCCACACACGATCACATCAAAACACACCCAAACAGTAGCTAAATCAAACTGACACTGAGCCGCACTGAATAAGAACTGAATTAAGTAATAAATACATGTGTTGATTCCTGTGCACACAGTGTATGTAGTGTGTCACAGACCCACTGGTCCAGACGTGTCACCTACGAGGGGGGTAGTCTCTATAGTTACGTGGGTGGTTATGATTTTTCTGACAGTCGTATAACCTGCCGCGCTCGCGCGGTAAGTTATAAAGGGAATGAAACAGCGTTGAAAACTTTTCTCGGTATCATATTCGTACAGCTATAGCAAATACATTTATTTGTGGCTCAAGAACAAAAATTCCCCATTTTATGAGAATTATTAACTCAATGATTGGGAATTTTGTTCTTTTGCCAAAACCGGGACAAATGTGTGTCCCGAAATACATTTTCGGGACACCGGGGCAGGAGATGGAAATCCGGGACAATCCCGGTTTTCCGGGACGGATGGTCACCCTACGCTATAATAACTCTATGGGTCACATGCTATTCAAATTGATAATCGATATAATCGATTATCAATCACTTCAAGTTGATTATCGATACTTATCTGAAATATCGATTATTTTTCTAGTTGATTATCGATATGAAGCCAATGATTATCGATCATGAAATTCATATCAAAGGGCAACCCTAGTTTTAACCATGAATGCAAATTGTTTGTGAAGTGTTTTTTCTTCAGTATGTTCACGTTTCGGTTCTCCCAAAGTTGGAAAAATATATTATTCGTATCGCAAATTTTTCGAAAATCATGTTTTCCGCAATTTCTCGTATCATGTCTTTTCGCTATGAATATCGCAAAAATGTCAGATTTTCTTTAGTTGAATAAAGACTGTCTTTCAAAAAATAATTCAATATACAGTGGAACCTCTATCCATCGTTTTTCAAGGGACCACGAAAATAAAACCAGCCATGCAGGAAAATGATCCATCCAGGAGAATTCAACATTGATTATATGTGAGTGGGGTGAGAAAAATAAATGATACAAGCAGGAAAACAATGGATCCGGGAACGATGCATAGAGGTTTCACTGTAACACTACATATTATGGTACTTGTGTACCATTATTTCCTCTCCACATCAAGAAAATATAAAAGTTTGAAGTTGATAGCTGTAGCCGTTTGACCTGTGGAGAACTGACAAAAAAAAAAAAAAATGACGAACACCAATTTTTTTTCAGTATGTCAAATTGGTGTTTGTTTTTATGTTTTTATGTTTTTTTTTTTTTTTTTTTCTTGTCTGTTCTCCACAGGTCAAACGGCTACAGCTATCAACTTCAAACTTTTTTTCAATATGGTTCCTCATCTTACTTAGATCTGTAGGCCTATAGTTTTGTGGCATTATCGGGTGGTAACTTTTTTTTTATGAATTTTAGAAATTTCACAAATAGGCCTACCCATTTGAATAACATAGCGGAAAAAAAAATGAAATATTTTTATTTTCCAAAAAAATGAAATTTTGCGTGAAGTTGAATTACATTTTGATACACATTTCTGGAAATTTTCAGCTTGATCGGGTCAGCCATTTTGAAGAAAAAACACAAAATGTGCCAAATTGGTACCACTCGAAGCAGTTTTTACCCATTTTTACCCATACTATTACTATTCGCTAGTCTAACAACGCATACCGGTATATGGCGTTTTCCTAATTTTATTATTATTATACTAACCGACTCGTTGACAACCGTTGTCTGCGTGCAGATTCTTGCTGCGGAACTGAAACAGAAGCTGGACGCGGCTCGATCAGTCCGGTCCACGGCCCCGCCCCCCTCGCGCCCCGCCCCCGCGCAGGAGGTGGTGATACTGACGCGGACCGACGCCCGCGGCACGGTGCGGCCGATCTCCGCCGCGGCCGAACCTTACGGCGGCGGCGGCAGGAAGAAGAAGGGCAAGGTGGAGACGCACGACAAGGAGGGGAAGAGGGTGAGGTACTTCCCCGACGACGACGACAGATCGCTCAAAGAGATGGTGAGTACCGTGCCGAGATAACCGGAACTAGAGACGTGGAAACATGGCAGTTGCTATAAGAGCAATGTAAGTAAGTATTTACAGTGAAAGCTCTATCCATTGTTTTTCAAGGGACCAGGAAAATACAACCATCCATGCAGGAAAACAATCCATCCAGGAAAATTCAACATTGATTGTATGGGAGTGGGGTGGAATAAAATGAATGATTCAACCAGGAAAACGATGGATCCGGGAACGATGCATAGAGGTTTCACTTTATTGTCTTTAAATTCAATTTGATGCAAGCCTACAAGACATGGTTGAACATAAGAATATTGTAACAACCTTGACAAATTTAGTATTAAATACAAACATTGTACAGTGAAACCTCCATGCATCGTTCCCGGATCCATCGTTTTCCTGCTTGTATCATTCATTTTTTATCACCCCCCTCCCATACACTCGATGTTAAATTTTCCTGGATGGATCGTTTTCCTGCTTGTATCATTCATTTTTTCTCACCCCCCTCCCATACAATCGATGTCAAATTTTCCTGGATAGATCGTTTTCTGCGTGGATGGTTTTATTTTCCTGGTCCCTTGAAAAACGATGTATAGAGGTTTCACTGTATAATACTGTAGTCATCACATTGATTTTGCTGCATAAAATAAGATTACAAATGATAACGTAGATAGGCCTACAATACTAAAAATTACGTAAATAATAACTAAAAACAAGTATAAAGTGTAAGTCTTTTAAATCATTCAATCATAAAATACCATAGTGTAAATTAAATTCTTGAATACTATAAAATGTATTTTGAGTTAGGATCTGTCGAAGTTTATTTTTAAAATGTAAGAAATTCGATATCTTAACATCCTCAGGTGAGCCATTATAAAGTCGTTGTCCGATATATTGCGCCAGGTTCTGGCATTGTGTGGACGTTTGTTTCTTTGCATAAAGATCGTGCAATCTAGAAGTGCGATCTTGTGGACCACACTATTGTGAATCCCAATATTGTGCATCACAAGGAAAATATAAAGTGGACCCCAGTATTGTGCCCCACACGATTGAATCTGAAAATTGTACAAATACTTTGGTTTTGAGGCCTCCAATATAGTGGTCCAGTAATCTAGAACACCGGGGTCCAGAATATCTTTTCGAATTACTAGTCTAAATGAGTAAATTGGTTTTGTGGACCCTATATAGTGGTCCACAAATCTAGAACACCGGGGTCCAGAATATCTTTTCGAATTACCAGCCTAAATGAGTAAATTGGTTTTGTGGACCCTATATAGTGGTCCACAAATCTAGAACACCGGGGTCCAGAATATCTTTTCGAATTACTAGTCTAAATGAGTAAATTGGTTTTGTGGACCCAATATAGTGGTCCACAAATCTAGAACACCAGGGTCCAGAATATCTTTTCGAATTACCAGCCTAAATGAGTAAATTGGTTTTGTGGACCCTATATAGTGGTCCACAAATCTAGAACACCGGGGTCCAGAATATCTTTTCGAATTACCAGCCTAAATGAGTAAATTGGTTTTGTGGACCCTATATAGTGGTCCACAAATCTAGAACACCAGGGTCCAGAATATCTTTTCGAATTACCAGCCTAAATGAGTAAATTGGTTTTGTGGACCCAATATAGTGGTCCACAAATCTAGAACACCAGGGTCCAGAATATCTTTTCGAATTACCAGCCTAAATGAGTAAATTGGTTTTGTGGACCCTATATAGTGGTCCACAAATCTAGAACACCGGGGTCCAGAATATCTTTTCGAATTACCAGCCTAAATGAGTAAATTGGTTTTGTGGACCCTATATAGTGGTCCACAAATATTTGACGTTGTTAACCTCGATAAACTGAACCCTGATATAGTGGACCACAGAACTGTATCCAAATGTCGTGTGGATATAGTGGACCACAAAGTTGATATACTGTACCCCAAAGCTAGTTAGACATTGTGAACCCCGATATTGTGGCCCCAATATAGTGACCCAGAGAACTAGAACACCGGGTCCAGAATATCTTTTAGAATGAGTAAATTGGTATTGTGGACCCTAGTAAAGTGATCCACAAATAGTTGACGTTGTTAACCTCGATAAACTGAACCCCGATATAGTGGACCACAAAACTGTATCCAAATGGCGTGTGGATATAGTGGACCACAAAGTTGATATTCTGTACCACAAAGCTAGTTAGACATTGTGAACCCCGATATTGTGGCCCCCAATATTGCTGACCACAAAACTAGAACACCGGGTCCAGAATATCTTTTCCAACGACTCTATTGGTATTGTGGGCCCTGGTAAAGTGGTACACAAAGACACGGGCAATGTCAAACTGATACCTGTTCCCCGACAAAGTGGTCCTCAGACCAGATGTACTGGCCCCCAACCCGAGCTATGCTGGTGCACCACGAGTACACAATATCAAGGTCCAGTCGACGGGCTTCCCCTTGATATGTTTTTCTAATACATGTATTCAATCATTTGTTTTAATTTATATTGGGTTTAACGACGCACTGTATGGATGACTACGATATATTGGCGTCAGTGTATGATATTTGAGAGGATGGGATGATGAGATGAAGAAGGTTATTTTATCAAGTGCTTTTGGACAGTGGGAAGGAATCGGTCGCGGCCTGTTAATTAACCATCCGTTTATTGACCTGAACGACGGAGGGAAACAACACATAACCCCTGTCAGGATGGTCGACCACGGCGGGAATCAAACCCCGGTCTCCTGAATGACGGTTCAGTGTGTGAGCCACTCGACCTCGATTGAGAATTTCGAGACTTGCACAGCCCTATTAGGAACTGAAGTCAAGTCAGGCGTGGATTCAAAGCCCGCTTAAAACGTGGCTTCATATAATCGGAGCATCTTGTTCTGATAGGTATCTCAGATAATCTAGCTGTTGGCGGGGTCGTTGACCAATCAATAATCACGTGTCTTGTTTTATTTTCAGTTTGAAAGCGAGAAACTGAATACCGTTGAGGACTCGAACAAAATGTTCTCTGAAATGGCGTCAAAGGTAATGCTGTATTCACCGTTTATTACTGGATTAGTTTTTCTTATACTGGGTCTCACGACGCACTGTTATGATAGCGCAGATCTAATGGCGTCGGATGGATGATTAATGAGATGATGGGATGATGGGATTGAGGTTCTTGGGTAACAGGAAGGATAGTGGGAAGGAAGCGGTCATGGCCGACTTATTGTAGGAACCATCCCGGCATTAGCCTATACTAGAGGGAAACCATGAAAAACCTCTGTAAAGATGGTCGACGGCGGGGATCGAACTGGGTTTGAAATTCCCCTCGTCTCCCGGATCACATGAAGCGAGCGCGTTAACCACTGTGCTGCATGTGCCAGTATTACTGGAATTAACCCTGGATATATTTTACTAATTCTTTTTTTCATTCTCATCCTCTTCTCATTCTTTTGTGATTTATGAAATTATGATCGATCTACTGCCGAAAGTCTTGAGACAAAAATACAAAAATAGTTACACTTCTGTGTAGATGCATTAAAACTATTCAGGCTGAATTCGTAACATTGTTACCACTTTTAGAGTTTTTGTTGAATTTTCGAAATGATGGCGGCAAGATGTCAATAATTTCGATTATTCGATATTGAACGATATAGGCCTACTCATAATTTATCGATATTTTCGATCGATTTTCAATGTCGTCAATTACGCTATTGTCTTCTAAAGGCCCATTCACATCCAAAAATTAGGAGTAACATTAGCATTAGCAGGTATTTGTCTTATGGCACTCATGCATACCGTTCACAATCATTAGCATTAGCCTTAATGATTTAGCAGTAAGCGCAAGGTTTGCAGACTCCAAACCTTGCTGTTAATTCTTACAGCTTGGTATAAGCAGTGACCAATCAGATTCGAGTAAACGTTTGGAGCGCCATAAGCTAGCAGGCTGTCTTGAATCCTAGCTTATACACACCCCCCTTCAATGTACTATTCTGAAGCAAATATGTGCATGCAAGCATGACTGTGACACGAAGTTTGAATTGCATCAATGATATTACAATTTGGTTTAGAGGAATTAATGATATTAGGGCCTACTACATGTGTCCTAAACTGAAATCTATGCACAATTGCACAAATGAAGATGGCAGTTGATCTAGTGAAACCAGATGTAAACAAGCCATCTCATTGGCTGTTTCTTAATGCTCAATTGTTGTTGTGAATGGATACTAAATAATTGCGTTACTGCTAATGCCAAGTTAACTTAAATGCCAAGTTATGTGTTATAACCAGCATCTATCATTATTAAAATATTATTATTTGTTTTTCATTATGTATTGTTAATTATCATAATATAATCATATAGATTACCGTATTGTCCCGAATATAAGCTGAGGGTTTTTTCTCGAAATTTTGAGTCCAAAAGTCACCCTCGGCTTATATGCGGATCTCGGCCTAAAATCGATCAAAAACACGTTTTTCACCAAATATAGTAGGGCGCACTACACATGCCTACTCTGAACAACAGAATCAACTTGAAACTGCAAAATATTGCACTAAAAACAAGATTAATAAATGTTTTATCATGAAGAAGCATCATTTTCCCATTATCTGTCATTTTTATTTGACGCGCAATAATAAACAAAGGCCCGCTCAGCAGCTGTGACTGCCTCGTCTTGTCAGACCTTGGTCCTTGACGAGTAGGCGGGCCATATGCCGATCGCGCGTCATCGGCACTAGCCGAGTACACACGATCGTGAGGCCCCAATCAACGGTTTCTCACACGCAGTTGGCATAGCTTCCTCACGCGCGCAATACGAAATTAACTAAATTCAAACTCAGACGAGTGATGATTGAAGTGGAAAAAGAGATAAAACCTTTTTTTCAATTTTTGATCTAAAAGTTTGGGGGTCGGCTTATATTCGGGGTCGGCTTATATTCGGGACAATACGGTACTTTTGGCCATAATACTTTATGGTGTCATGTTTATTCTTCGTTTTCATTCGATAGGCCTATAGTGTACAATAAATAGGTTACGTGAAAGAGCGGTCATGTACGACCGAACTTTGCCTATGTAAATAGAACATAATAAATGAATGAATAAATGAAAAAAACTCCTAATTTCGGTTGTGAATGGGCCTCTTGTTCGAGCGACAAACCCAATTTGTACTAACTTTTCTCCGCTGCGCAGATCAAGCCGAACGACGACATGGCGGACTTGTTCGAAGACCGCGCGTGTCGCGAGGAGGGCGCGGGCAAGCGGGACGCACGGGAGCGCGGACTTGCCATCAGCGAGACGCGGAGGAACGAGCGCGTGCTGGACACGTGCAACATGTGTCTCGACAGCAAGCGCATGATGAAGCATCTCGTCATCGCCATCGGCACCAAGGTAAGCTGCTGGTCGGTGTGGTTTACGGCTGCGTTCGGTTCTAGACGTCAGTCAGCGAGATGATGGCAATATACGAGAAGCTATTGATATCGTTATTTTGACCATTGGCCTGTCCATCCTAATAATATTTGCTGTATTGGAATAGAATAGAATGTTTTATTAGACCATATTGATCATATAACAATGTTAGGCCTGGTCTTGATAGTGAATGTAGACACAAGTAATGATGAAGAATTTTAGAAATGAAATACATACACATTGTACAATAACAATGTGGGCACAATAACAACAACAATGGTTGGTATAGTGAATATCGAAGATTTCATCGTTCCGTGTATAGGCCTACAGAAATCAATAGGTAATCCGGTCAAACAAGGCTACACTGCAACTTTGTTCAGACTTGAAATCATGCAATTTATCTGTGTGATGAAATAGATCTACTGGCACATGCAGCGCAGTGGTTAACGCGCTCGCTTCATGTGCTCCGGGAGGCAAGGGGAATTCCGAACCCAGTTCGATCCCTGCCGCCAACCATCTTTACAAAGGTTTTTCATGGTTTCCCTCCGTAGTCTAGGCTAATGCCGGGATGGTTCCTACAATAAGTCGGCCATGACCGCTTCCTTCCCACTATACTTCCCATCACCCAAGAACCTTCATCTCATCATCCCATCATCTCATTAATCATCCATCTGACGCCATTAGATCTCAGTTATCATAACAGTGCGTCGTTAAACCCAATATATATTTTAAAAAAAAGAAATATATCTATTAATTATTACTAGGAAAACGCGTTATGTGTTTCCGCGTTGATGGATGAGCTAATAAGAATGAAACTGAATTATTTCAAAAAGTTAAATCAAGTTGATGTTTTGACGGCATTCAAATTAAAAATTAATGTTTTCATTCGGTTGATTTATTTCGTAGACTATTCTCATCATGAAGGAAATATTAGATGCAATCTAAGATACAATATATACACCTTGAGATCCAATTATATTCATTACTCATTCTAAATAATATCTTTGATAATAAAGAAGGCTTTGTTTTAATAGTTCTTCAATAATTGGTGACACTTGTTGCTTGGATTTAAATGGTTTTCTTATAGCTTTGAATGATGCACAAAAATGTCATTATATAATTTTTTATATCTAAACGACTGATTGGATTCCAGTGAAAGTTTGGAATCATGTGTATCATTATTATATTGAAATTCGGTGAAAATTTTAATTTTTTTGAAGGACATTTTTTGTACGAAAATTTTTTTCCGGCTTATTCTTATGGGTAATTTGGAAAATGGAAAATTGGTTTTCTCAGAAGTGGTGCAATCGATTGCGCATAAAAATCAATGAGATTCAATCCAGATGATGACACTTGGGCTTGCCAAGTTTCAATTGAATTTGAATTTTCGTTTGACCTGTAGAGCGCGAACAAAAAAAAAAAAAAAAACATGTACATTTTTTTCGGGTCAAGTGTAATTGAGTCTTCGCTTCGCTCATCCAATAAAATGATGTAAAATACATTTAATAACCAACTTTTCTAATTTCACATAAATTCTAATACTGGGTACTTTGTTTAATATATAACTATTTACATAACCTAAAATCTGTTTGAATTATTGGAATTTGGAGATCAATATAAACATAACCAAAAAGTAACGTGTCTTCAGTATCAGTGAAAATCTTCTGTATCGCAAACAAACAGTCACCAATCCTCGATTCTCCCACTCAACGATATGGCATCAACAGAAGCTAGACAGTCAACGTTACACTTTACTGGCCGCTGATTGGTCGGCTACTAGCAATACGGCCTTGAAAGTTGAGAGCCTTGAACAGCCTTGGAGCCTTCAGACTCAGTCACGGGCGTGACAAGATATCTGGTTGGAAAGCCCCGTCCTAGATCCTAACGTTTGACTGCGACAGGTGTACCTGAGCCTGCCACCGCAGCAGTCGTTGACCGAGGGCCACTGCTACGTCGTGCCACTGCAACACTCGACATGCGCTGCGTACATATTGCCACTGCTAACGTTTGACTGCCACAGGTGTACCTGAGCCTGCCACCGCAGCAGTCGTTGACCGAGGGCCACTGCTACGTCGTGCCGCTGCAACACTCGACATGCGCTGCGTACATATTGCCACTGCTAACGTTTGACTGCGACAGGTGTACCTGAGCCTGCCACCGCAGCAGTCGCTGACCGAGGGCCACTGCTACGTCGTGCCGCTGCAACACTCGACATGCGCTGCGTACATATTGCCACTGCTAACGTTTGACTGCGACAGGTGTACCTGAGCCTGCCACCGCAGCAGTCGCTGACCGAGGGCCACTGCTACGTCGTGCCGCTGCAACACTCGACATGCGCTGCGTACATATTGCCACTGCTAACGTTTGACTGCGACAGGTGTACCTGAGCCTGCCACCGCAGCAGTCGCTGACCGAGGGCCACTGCTACGTCGTGCCGTTGCAACACTCGACATGCGCTGCGTACATATTGCCACTGCTAACGTTTGACTGCGACAGGTGTACCTGAGCCTGCCACCGCAGCAGTCGTTGACCGAGGGCCACTGCTACGTCGTGCCGCTGCATCATTCGACATGCTCGACCCAGCTAGACGAGGACGTGTGGACGGAAGTACAGGTACGAACGGTCACCAAGTTTTACATTTTACACCCGATTAGGTTGATTTTTTTATTTTGGTCTCGCATTACTCAAAACGGTCACCAAGTTTTACATTTTACTCCCGATTAGGTCGATTTTTTTTATTTTGGTCTCGCATTACTCAAAACGGTCACCAAGTTTTACATTTTACTCCCGATTAGGTCGATTTTTTTTATTTTGGTCTTGCATTACTCAAAACGGTAACCAAGTTTTACATTTTACTCCCGATTAGGTCGATTTTTTTTATTTTGGTCTCACATTACTCAAAAAGGTCACCAAGTTTTACATTTTACTCCCGATTAGGTCGATTTTTTTTATTTTGGTCTCGCATTACTCAAAACGGTCACCAAGTTTTACATTTTACTCCCGATTAGGTCGATTTTTTTTATTTTGGTCTCGCATTACTCAAAACGGTCACCAAGTTTTACATTTTACTCCCGATTAGGTCGATTTTTTTTATTTTGGTCTCGCATTACTCAAAACGGTCACCAAGTTTTACATTTTACTCCCGATTAGGTCGATTTTTTTTACTTTGGTCTCGCATTACTCAAAACGGTCACCAAGTTTTACATTCAACTCTCGATTGATATGATTTTTTTTATTGTGGTCTCACATTACTCAACCAAAATATAGGCCTAAGAAATTACATTTCTGAAAAATTGAAGCTCACCAATATAATTCAAATTTTCCTCAAATGTAAACACGGAAATTATACACATACGGTAATTGAAAATTTGTATGCAATTCGGACCAGCCGTTTCGAAGACAATAATGTAATACATGTTTTTATTCATCGAATAGATAGAAATAATAGCAGCAAAATGTTGCATTGTTAATTCATGGCTACCTAGATTCGTTGATATCGAATGAAGTTCATTTAATATGATCAAGGTGTGTAGAGTTTTAGATTTTACTTTCTACATATCTCGCTCATCACACAACGCACATTCTGCGTTCACCTAGTTTATCTAACGTCGCCTTGTTTGTTTCGCCGGCGTCTCAGAATTTCCGCCGAGCGTTGACCAAGATGTTTGTGGAGATGGACATGGACTGCGTGTTTGTGGAGACGGCGATGGGGCTGCGCAAGTTCCCGCACATGTGGCTCGAGTGCATCCCCATGCCCACGGAGACCGGCCACCTGGCGCCCATCTACTTCAAGGTAAGCTGGTCGTGCCTCAGCATTCCACGTCATACCTCGTGTGCCGTGCGGTGGTGTACTTGGATAGGTATGGGCGATACAAAATTTTGTGGATTTATGAGGATAACTTACTGAATTCTTCTTACTTGAATGTCAATTCATCCTTCTTTACTTTTTCGTGAACTCAATTTTTAACATCATTGTAAAAGTTAGAATGTTGTTCTGAAAGGACGGTAAGCCGTGTGATATGACTAGGCCTGGCCTAAGACTACTCAACGTGCTATGTTATTGTGTCCTATAGGATAACCCATGCCATGCGATTATTCCATCGCATACCTAGCCTACCTTTTCACGACGTCTCCCCCACCTGACAAGTCTAGGCTAGAAGGGTCAATCTGCGCGTGTAATCCACTCCTTCGCTACCGTGGTGATGCAATGTCTTTACGGCATACCTCACACGAGTTACTCGTGCAGTTCACAAAACTATACTCTTAACCGTAAATATTGACCCGCAATTTCGAAACATGTTTACTAAATAATCTGAGTGAATACAATTTAATTAGACGTGTAATGTGTAATTATGATTGGGTATGCACCGCACACCCCGCATACCTGGAATGCACGGCCCTGGTTCACATTACAGAACTTAACTCTAGTTACATTAACTGCAGTTATGAGTGAGTGGGTGGAGTTTTGGTAACTAAAAGCTCTGTTCACATACCTCTGACTTGACTGTCGTTAGTGACGTAATTTCATAGCCTCCTAAACAGAACTCAGTATGGATTAGAAGGCTGTGAGCCATTTGACATTCACTGCTGTCACGTTTACTTGACTTACATTTATAGGTTAAATTACTAAATATTAAAATACTTGAATATTAAATACTAAATTGTACTTTTGATGGATGGAAAGGAAATGACACGAGAACAAAACTTACCAAATCCATAAAGCGGTGTGTTGACACCTCAGAATGAAAAATTCAAGAGTACGTAGCTTTCTTGATCTCAGTTAAGCTCTTAACTGAGTTCTAGGAACTTGGTTAAGACATAAGTAGAGTTAACTACTAACCAAGTTCCGTTCACATTATAACTTAACTAACGCTATCTACTTAACTGTAGTTAAATTCTGTAATGTTAACGAGGTATAACTAGGGACATGATATAAAAGCAAAAATGCTCAAAACGTGGAGTTTTTTCCTTTTTTTGTCAGAGAAATTCCAAGTTATGTTATCACACTTGTAAAATGGAATTGGCACAATTGAACAGGTGAAGTTGAATTACATTTTGACACACATTTCTAAAAATTTTCAGCTTTGATCGGGTCAGCCATTTTGAAGAAAAAACATAAAATGTGCTAAATTAGTACCACTCGAAGCAGTTTTTACCCATTATCACCCATACTATTACTAAGGCTCGTCTAACAACGCATGTATGGCGTTTTCCTAGTATTACATAATGTGTAATGATAAAGCAGGCCTTGCTGAGTTACCAATGTGGGAGTAGCTCCAACTGGCAGTTGAAATAAGATCACGACCGCCGTTTCGAAGTAACCAGAAATACGGGATCTGGTACGCGGCTCGTCGCTGAGATAGACCTCCATCGTACAACGCTCAGCGTTAGCCCAGTTAACCGTGACGTATGTGTGATGTTTAGAAAGCGATCCTGGAGTGTGAGACGGAGTGGAGCACGAACCGCAAGCTGGTGGACACGAGCCAGCGGGACGTACGCCGCGCGATACCCAAGGGCCTGCCCTACTTCTCCGTGGACTTCGGCAACCAGGGCGGCTTCGCTCACGTCATCGAGGACGAGGCTGCTTTCCCACGCAACTTCGCGCAGGTAATAAACACGGCACTTACCCAGTGGCAAATTGTGTTACTTCATCTCTATGTGCTCTATCAACGGCTCTCCACCATGAGTAGTCCTATTTACTTGTGAACCTTGCTGCTGTTCTCTCTTTGAATATTTCTTCATGTTCTATTTCTTTATTTTCAATATGATAGGCCTTAAGATTTTTAAGATGGTGGACAATTGCACGATGAAGACAAGAGTCGGGGATCAAGAGAAAGATGGCAGAAGGGAGTAGAGAATGGAATAGTGAATCGAGGGGAGGAATGGAGTCAAGTGAAAGAAAAGAAATGGTGGGAGAATAGAGAACGGTGGAGAGAACTAATAGGAAGAGAAGAAGAAGAGGAAAATGGTACAGTGAAACCTCTATGCATCGTTCCCGCATCCATCCTTTTCCCGCTTCTGTCATTCATTTTAACCCACCCTGCTCCCATTTAACCGATGCTAAATTTTCCTGGATGAATTGTTTTCCCGCTTGGATGGTTTTATTTTCCTGTTCCCTTGAAAAACGATGCATAGAGGTTTCACTGTAGTAGGAGTGAAGAAGAGGAGGAGGAAGTGGCTACATAACTCGGAGCTGGCAGACTCCGAGTTTTCATTTGGATCTGCCCTAGAGAGATGTGGTGGTAATCACCCCCTGACTCAACGCAGTTGGTTATCTGGGCCGTAGATATATATGATAGGCCTACCAATAGGCAATAGGCTTTCAATAGACCTACTTTTTGATAATATGTATAATGAAAACTCGATGCATCGTCTCCAGATCCATCTTCTTCCGGCTTCTATCATTCATGTTGTCCCATTTTCTATCTTTCATTTGACACCGCTTAACGACCCCACCAACAGCTAGGTTATACGGGGGTACGAATGTGTAGGATAATTTCCGTGATAATCCCGTAGTTGTTGGTCTAGAGTTTGCAGCTCCTGTTTTTAGTAGTTTGCTACAAAATGCTATACAGTGAAACATCCATCTACCGTATTTACTCGCATATAAGTCGCATGTATATTTAAAAATTTGAGAGCTCAAAACAGGGGTGCGACTAATACGCGGGTGCGACTAATATGCACGTACAAAATCTCCAAAATTGAAATTCAATGCATCAATTCACCTTTATTCATGAAAAGAAGCGTCATTTTCCTCAATTCAATCATCACTTTATAGAGCAACAGGACCTCTACTCTCAAGGCTTGGAAGCACACTGAGTCACTGACAAGAATGTTGCAATAGCAGGGACATCAATAACAGCTGATCATGGGTGGGAGGCTCGTTAGGGGGGGCTAGGCAAGACTGGCATGAGCGCATTCTTTATGGTGACAAAAAATAATTCCAAATTGAAAGTACAGTATTCTAAAAAGGCAATAAAGAAGTCAAATGTGATTTAAATAATATTTCCTCTCTTAACAGCAACAGGGAAACAAACAAATGTCAATAGCACATTCAAAGGAATGTGACACTAGCACATCTGGACAGTGTCTCTTGGTTGCTATGGGCAGGGCAATGCGTGTGTGACAAAGGCACAGCAGTGGAGCTACCAAGGTCACCTGCATGCTGTAGTTGAGGCCCCTCACAAAGGTTTCTCACATCTTATGTGTCCCTGGCTGTATTGAGGCACCTCACAATAGTTTCTTACTCTCATATAGGTCTGGAATAGAGCACTAGTCATTGAAATGTTTAGCTAAACATTTCAATCACCATGTATTTTTCACCTTGCATTTTTCACCTTGCTGGAGACTGCAGGTGCGACTTATACGACCATACAAAGGGTTTTTCAAAAAAATGACTGTCAAAAACAGGGGTGCGACTTATACGCGGGTGCGACTTATATGCGAGTAAATACGGTATTGTTTTTCAAGGAACCAGAAAAATAAAACGATCCATCCAGGAAAATATAACATTGATTATATGGGAATGGGGTCGGACTATATGAATGATAGAAGCAGGAAAACGACGGATGCGAGAACGATGCATAGAGGTTTCACAGTATTTCACATGAATACAGGCAGTGTTGGGGAGTGAACTTGCAAAATGAACGCGTTCATTTTTTGATGAACTTTTATATGAATGCGTTCGTTTTTTACATAATGAACGTGAACTTGGTAAAAGTTCCTTTTTTGGTCACGAACTTTTCAAAAGTTCAAAAGTTCGTCGGTGAAACTTTTTTTTCAAGCGAGTAGTACATTTTTTCATGACGATTGTACTTGAGTGAGAGAGAAGGAGATAAGACGCGGTTTTCTGACCAATCCGAAACGCTGGATTGAAAATTTTGATTGAATTGGATTGAAGTAGAAAGTAAAGTTCAAACGACTTAAATTGTTGATAATTTAAAGAAATCCCTTCTCATTTATCCTTCTCCTCACAGTAAGCCCTACCAATATTAGCTATATAACACTGTCCGCGGGTGGTCCAAATTGAAAGCAAAAAAAATATTGCGAAAACTTATGTTCTTTTTACACGAACTTGAACTTTTCAGAATAAAATATAGAAAATGAACTTGAACTTTTGAAAAGTTATTTTTAAAAAGAAACTTCCCCAACACTGAGTACAGGCTACTAAAACTGAAAATGAATGCTATATTCCTACAACTCGTCTCTTCCGTTGATCCCGCAGGAGATTGTCGGCGGGATGATGGACCTCGACCACCGGCTGTGGAGGAAAGCGCAGCGCGAGAGTTTTGACACGCAGCGCAAGAAGGTGTTGCAGTTTGCGCAGTGGTGGAAACCTCACGACATAACCGCCGCCAATACCAACCGTTCAGGCTCGGACTCCGACTCAAGCTAGGCACGGTGAGAAGCGTGAGGATATCCGTACGAGTACCGAATTGTCTCGAATATGAGCCGAGGGTTTTACACGAGATTGCGAGTCCAAAAGTCACCCTTGGCTTATATGCGGATCTCGGCCTATAATCGGTCAAAAATACGTTTTTTGCTCATTATAATTGGAGGTACCACACGTGCACATTCTTAACAACGAAATCTACTTGGAACTGCAAAATATTCCACTGAAAACACATTTAATAAAATTAATGTTTCATCATGAAGAAGCATGATTTTCCCCATTTCCATCATTTCTATTTGACGCGTCGTAATAAACATAGACACGTTGAGCTGTTAGCTGCATTGTCTTGTCAGACCTTGACGAGTAGGCGGGCCATATGACGATCGCGCGTCATCGGCACTAGCCGAGTACGCACGATCGTGAGGCCCCTCTCAACGGTTTCTCACACGCAGTTGGCATAGCTTCCTCGCGCGCGCAATACGAAATTGACTAAATTCTAACTCGGATGAGTGATGATTTAAAAGGAGAGAAACTCTTTTTTCAATTGATGTAAAAGTTTGGGGGTCGACTTATATTCGGGACAATACGGTACGCTATGGATTTGAAGTTTAGAGAAATACAACCATCAACGACACTTTGTATGCATTGGATCGTAAGAAAGTAAGATAGCAGACAGAGGACTTTAGACATCCGATACATCCGAATCAACCCGATAAGCGCATTTCATTTCTTTTTCAGATCATTTTATTCTTGTTTTCAAACATACCTACCTACTTCTATGCTAACTAAAGATTTGAATTCATAAAACAGACCTTTTCTTTGGCAAAATATCTTCAGCTTGGTATTATAATTTTTCAAACAGATGTAATAACCTAAAACTGTTCAATGCCGCGTAGACTCAATGTCTTTGGTAATATGTTCCCACGCAGTGACGTTAACATCAGTTGTTGAGCAACGTGATGACCAAGCTGTAGAAGCAAGCATCTCCATGACTCGATCTCACCAGGTAAACCTATTGCAGATAATTGTACAGCAAATTCATGATCCATTTAATTCGATGAGCGTTAGCAAAGATTTCCATGCAACTCTTACGGAGCTTTGTCTGTATGTTTTTTTTTTTTTTCTTTTGTTTTTTTTTCTGGGCACTGCACAGGTTGCAGGGTTTGACCGATTGACATGAAACTTTTTTTCATACGCAAACCTATCCAACTTAGAACCCTATAGTTTTGGGGTCAAATCGGTTGGACCATTTTCGAGAAACATCATCTAGAAGTTTCTAAAAATCCTATAAGATTAGGCCGGGCAGAAAAAATTGAAAAATAAAATCTGTCCAATATAATTCAAATTTTCCTCAAATGTAAACACGGAAATTATACACATAATCAAAAGTTTGTATGCAATTCGGACCAGCCGTTTCGAAGAAAATAATGTAATACATGTTTTTTATTCATCGAATAGATAGAAATAATAGCAGAAAAATGGTGCATTTTTAATTCACGACTCCCTAGATTTGTTGGTATTGAATGAAGTATATTTTATTTGATCAAGGTATGTAGAGTTTTAGATATTACTTTCTAGATATCCCGCTCATCACACAACGCACATTCTGCCTTTGCCTGGTTAGAATATACCTTGAAACTTGTGTAAACCTTCAAACTTGGAGTTGAAACTTGACAAGGATTGCCCGCGGGTTTAACCCCAGCCTGCACTGGGGTTCAAGTTCCTGCAGGCTGACCCAGCGTGTGTTACCGTGTAAACAGAACAATATTTTAACCCCGGTCAGACCGAGGTTTGAACCACGGGCAAACACGTAGCGTAGAAACATCTTCTGAGTGTCTTTGCAGAGAGGATATCCATTACAATAAATATCATAATATAATAATAATAATCATAATATACCTTCGTAATATAAACACTCTTACATTATATTCAATATGTGTAATTATGACAATTTTCAATACTCGTACAGATGTATTTTATGAATCAATGTGCACATGAGTGATTGTACACATGTACGATAATGAAATAAATGAATCATTATTATTATTATTATCTTTACAGTCTTTTCGGTTCTGGATTGTGATTGGTCAACTGGGAGTATCGGTCCGAAATCACGACGAACGACAAATAAAAAGATGGTAGTGGGAAGCCTGCTAAACAGTGAAGATGGTTAGCTAGCACTCGTGTAAAGAAATCTCTTATTCAACAGATTGTCTGAATCCTGTATATGTGTATATTTGAATTAAAATGAACTTGTTTAAAACCTATGTGTGTGTTGACTTGTAAAACATAACGTCTAGTAGCTATCTACGATGGATACGTAACTTGGACTTGTCCCATGTTCCCCCAGCTGACGATCATCTCCAGTGCTGAGATACCTTCGACACCTAGATCACATATATAAGCTAGCTACAGACTCTACAGGCTCTGATGGCCTGAGCAGTCAAACATCGCCACCTAGATCGCGTATAAGCTAGCTACAGGCTCTACACGGCTCTGATGGCCCGAGTAGTCAAACATCGCCGCCTAGATCGCCTATAAGCTAGCTACAAGCTCTACGGGGCCCTGATGGCCCGAGTAGTCAAACATCGACACCTAGATCACCTATAAGCTGGCTACAGAGCTCTACAGGCTCTGATGGCCTGAGTAGTCAAACATCGCCGCCTAGATTGCCTATGAGCTAGCTGCAGGCTCTACAGGCTCTGATGGCCTGAGTAGTCAAACATCGCCGCCTAGATCGCCTATAAGCTAGCTACAGGCTCTACACGGCTCTGATGGCCCGAGTAGTCAAACATCGCCGCCTAGATCGCCTATAAGCTAGCTGCAGGCTCTACACGGCTCTGATGGCCTGAGTAGTCAAACATCGCCGCCTAGATCGCCTATAAGCTAGCTGCAGGCTCTACAGGCTCTGATGGCCCGGGTAGTCAAACATCACCGCCTAAATCGCCTATAAGCTAGCTACAGGCTCTACACGGCTCTGATGGCCTGAGCAGTCAAACATCGCCGCCTAGATCGCCTATAAGCTAGCTACAGGCTCTACGGGGCTCTGATAGCCCGGGTAGTCAAACATTGCCGCCTAGATCGCCTATAAGCTAGCTACAGGCTCTATAAGCTCTGATGGCCCGAGTAGTCAAACATCGCCACCTAGATCGCCTATAAGCTAGCTACAGGCTCTACACGGCTCTGATGGCCTGAGTAGGCAAATATCGCCGCCTAGATCGCCTATAAGCTAGCTACAGGCTCTACAGGCTCTGATGGCCTGAGTAGTCAAACATCGCCGCCTAGATCGCCTATAAGCTAGCTACAGGCTCTATAAGCTCTGATGGCCTGAGTAGTCAAACATCGCCGCCTAGATCGCCTAGCTAGCTACAGGCTCTACACGGCTCTGATGGCCTGAGTAGTCAAACATCGCCGCCTAGATCGCCTATAAGCTAGCTACAGGCTCTACACGGCTCTGATGGCCTGAGTAGTCAAACATCGCCGCCTAGATCGCCTATAAGCTAGCTGCAGGCTCTACACGGCTCTGATGGCCTGAGTAGTCAAACATCGCCGCCTAGATCGCCTATAAGCTAGCTACAGGCTCTACGGGGCTCTGATGGCCTGAGTAGTCAAACATCGCCGCCTAGATCGCCTATAAGCTAGCTGCAGGCTCTACAGGCTCTGATGGCCTGAGTAGTCAAACATCGCCGCCTAGATCGCCTATAAGCTAGCTACAGGCTCTGATGGCCTGAGTAGTCAAACATCACCACCTAGATCGCCTATAAGCTGGCTACAGGCTCTACAGGCTCTGATGGCCTGAGTAGTCAAACATCGCCGCCTAGATCGCCTATAAGCTAGCTACAGGCTCTACACGGCTCTGATGGCCTGAGTAGTCAAACATCGCCGCCTAGATCGCCTATAAGCTAGCTGCAAGCTCTACAGGCTCTGATGGCCTGAGTAGTCAAACATCGCCGCCTAGATCGCCTATAAGCTAGCTACAGGCTCTACACGGCTCTGATGGCCTGAGTAGTCAAACATCGCCGCCTAGATCGCCTATAAGCTAGCTACAGAGCTCTACAGGCTCTGATGGCCCGAGTAGTCAAACATCGCCGCCTAGATCGCCTATAAGCTAGCTACAGGCTCTACAGGCTCTGATGGCCCGGGTAGTCAAACATCACCGCCTAGATCGCTACAAATTAGCTGAATGGCTGAGTAGTCGATCTTGGTGGCTTATGCAATCGGTTTCATAGATTCAACCAACGTTGAGCTCAGTTGCGTATCCATCGTAGATAGCGACTGTCCTAGATGATATCAGCCGAGAATTTCATCTGAATTTGTACTTTTGTTTGACCTGTAGAGCGCAAAAAAACATGCTCGTTAACGTTCTGATGAACTGCAAGTTGCCCTAAAAGAAGGGTGTAACAGCACTCGTTCACATTCATCAGAAATAACCCAAAACCTCTACAAACTAGAAACATCTGAGACATGAGCTTGAAATAATTAGTTTTGAAATAGTGTTTCATAATGACATCTAGGCCTATGCACGCCAAGTTTATCAAAATTGATGATTTCACTTTCACTCTGATTATTAGACGAGCTTTAACGAGGATTCAATTTGACATACCGTACTGAAAAAAATTTGTGTTCGTTTTTATGTTTTTTTTTTTTCTTTTTTTTTTTTGTCGGTTCTCCACAGGTCAAACGGCTACAGCTATCAACTTCAACCCTTTTTTCAATATGGTTCCTCATCTAACTTAGATCTGTATAGTTTTGTGGCATTATCGGGGGGATAACTTTTTTTTTATGAATTTTAAAATTTTCAAAAATAGCCATTAAAATAACGTAGCGGGAAAAAAAAGATATTTTCATTCTCTGAAGAAATTAAATTTTGCGTGAAGTTGAATTACATTTTGATACACGTTTCTAAAAATTTCAGCTTGATTGGGTCAGCCATTTTGAAGAAAAAACATAAAATGTGCTAAATTGGTACCACTCGAAGCAGTTTTTAGTTACCCATGTTTACCCATACTATTACTATTCGCTCGTCTAACAAAGCGTCTAACATATGGCGTTTTCCTATTTGTAAATATACATCAAACAAGGACTTCACCTAAACATGAGCGGTAAAAAGGAAATAGTACGTCAGATCAGCCAACACCTTACCCCATACTCTGTAGACGACGATGTATTTCACTTGAGGATGGAACTTGGAAGTAGGACACTTGACTACCACCGACACGAGATAAAGTGATACTGTTTTTTATTGTTCTTCTTTTTTCAGGTAGTTTTCTGGTATCATTTTTATAACAATACTCTTAATATTTTTTCTAATGACCATGAAAGTTTAAAACATTATAAGCTATAATATATATATATATATATATATATATATATATTAGGGCCTATATACCGTTTCCAAAATACTATTCCGAGTGGGCTCGACAAAGCTTCCCAACATTGCATACATGGCTGATGGCTTGCCTACCTTGAACGGCGTCAGGACTGCAGCATTGCTTGCAGTACACAATATTCGCTCTCGTGGCGCACCAGCATAGCTCGAGTTGGGGGCTAGTATATCTTTTCTGTGGATCACTTTATCGGGGTACAGTTTTCAGTTTGACAATGCCCATGTCTTTGTGGATCACTTTACTGGGGCCCACAATACCAATTCAGTCGTTAGAAAAGATATTCTGGACCCCGGTGTTCTAGTTTTGTGGATTTCTATATTGAGGGCCCAAAACAAAGTATTTTTACAACTTTCGGATTCAATCGTGTGGGGCACAATACTGGGGTCCACTTTATATTTTTCTTGTGGTGCAGAATATTGGGATTCACAATACTGAGGTCCACAAGATCGGTACCCTTATTGAAATGTATCAAAATATATAACAATATAAGACAACAACTAGCAATTGGAGGCACAATTTCCAAAGTTTTTGATGATGATAGTATTGCTATTGATGAAGTATTCATCTCCTAAAACAATCTTATTCAGTTGATAAAATTCAATTTATTCCTCATATTAATATATCAGAATAGAAAAATGAAATAATTAGGTTGAATAATATTTATTAAAAAAAATGATAAAAAGATTGAGTTAAATAATTAATTATATACAAATTCAAAACTATCAGTATGAAGAAAGAGTGATATGAAATGACCACGCTGTTGGTGTCACCCAAAATAATAATAATAATACAATACAATACAATGAAGATATCAACGCTTGTAAGAGATTACTCAAAAAGCATCAAAAAGGGAAAAAGCAGAATTGTTTATGAAATATCGATGATATTTCGACAGACTGCTTGTAGAATCATCTCGGTTTATCATTGCTCTTATGTATATAACTCTGCCTCTTCGAATCATACAACCAACACGCCTTGTGTATAGGCCACTCAACCATCTCAACAGTGTATACAGTTGCCTACCTGTCAGGATGAACGTCTCGAGGTTTTGTTTCATATCGAACAAGAAGTATCTAGAAAGAGAAACTTTTCCCAGATGTCTTCATTGACTCATCTTCGTATTATTTAACCTGAATCATGAATGGTGAGTAGTTTTACGGAAAGAAATTCCAGTGGTAAATAGGAACCAACTTCACAAGACCTACCTTGAAATACTAATATACACAAAGAGTCACTGACCATAGTCACAATTATTATTATAGAAGAACGGTCTATGAATCAAGTAGACTGTATATTATTCCTTGTCTGATTCCGAGGGGCTTACAACTCGCAAATTTGGTGTACACCCGATTTCAGAGATTTCATGGGATTTCAAGAGATTTCGTGCGGATTTCAAGGGAATTTCAAGTGATTTCAATGGGGATTCAAGGCAAGTGTACACCGGATTTCAGAAGTTGTTGACCCCTCGTCTGATTCAGAACAGAAAGGGTTTGTCATAAGTCAATACTCATTTCTTAAATACCGGTACTTTCTTCCGATAATGCACAGTTTAATTTTAAGATATAAATTAAATTTATCTATTGTAGGCTATCCTTCTATTCATATTTATACTATCATATTTCACCACATTCTTTTTTTATTGTTTGCTTAGCGACCCCACCGACAGCTAGGTTGTACGGGGGTACGAATGAGCAGCTGATTATTAAACTATGAAGTGATGATAGGTGAAAGGACGATTACAAAAACCCATGCCTTGTGCGGGACTCGAACCCACGCTCAAAGGTGACTTCAGTTTGTGAAGCGGTGTCTCAGCTGACTGAGCTACCGAGGACATGTGAATCGAAAGGCGAATTGTCAGGTTTTTGTTGATAAGGTTTGAAAGGTATGAGATATTATTATTCCACTACAAATCCAGATCTTTTTTATACCTTCAGAAAGATCTGAAATAAAATTATTAACCCTGGGTTCATGGAGTCACCACTGATTATCTACCTTCGTGTAGGCGAATCAACCCCTATATTATCAACCCCTATATAGGAATATACAGCTAGAGAGCTGGGAATGTGTTTTCTCAACTGTATAGACCTACCCGAGGGGTAACAACTCCTGAAATCCGGTGTACACTTGCCATGAAATCCCATTAAAATCTCTTTAAAATCCTTGAAATCTCCTGAAATCTCTTGAAATCTCTTGAAATCTCTTGAAATCCCCTGAAATCTCCTTGAAATCTCTTGAAATCCCCTGAAATCTCTTGAAATCTCTTTAAATCCCCTGAAATCTTTTGAAATCTCTTGAAATCTCCTGAAATCTCTTGAAATCCCCTGAAATCTCTTGAAATCTCTGACATCACCTGAAATCAGGTGTACACCAAATCTTCGGGTTGTAAACCCCTTGGGCCTACCTGTCGAAATGATGCTATAAACGTCAGATTGATTTAACTTTGGGGCTGCTTACTGCTTATACAAATAGAGAAATTCACCTGCACTATTTTCTCAATGTTCACGAATCAGCGTCATCAAATAGAAAAGTATATCAACTCAAAGATAATCGTATGCTATTTCATTAATATGACATTCTACCTTGTGAGTTCAATCAATTTCGAGATAATAAGTCAATAAATACCAAGTGTGTGATCAAATTCATTTACGTATCATCTTGAAACTGGTTGAATTCAAAAAATAAAATGTCATATTGATTAAAGAGCATAACATTATCTTGGAGTTGGTGTACTTTTTCATTCAATCACGATTACATTGGTTCGTGGCAATAGAACAAACTAGTCAAGATGAATGTATCTATTTTAATAAGCACCGCGCATGCGCCCCCTTGAGCCCCCCCCCCCCCCCCCCCCCAAATCGAGCACTAATTCTGAAACTTGGCCAGGATTTAGTGCTCACTGCTCAATTAGTGCTATCGTTTTGCCCAGTATTAGAATTAGTGCTCTGATAGTTCCCGAGATATGGGCGTTTGAAAGTGGGGGGGGGGAGGGTCCAGTTACCGTTCAGAAGTTATTCTTAATTCTTTATGATATTTTGTATTGGAAACTTCAATACTTTTCTACACACAAAAATTCGATCAAACTACAACTTCTTACAAATGAGGTCTATTATTGAAGACCATTAATTTGACTTTAGATACACAGTTTTGAGTTAATTATATACATTACAGCAGTTCGATCTATATCGATGTATCCTAGCCTCGATAATTCTCGAATCTAGATCGGATATTTTGGTCCTTTCTTCTAATTGACGTTATCTTCACCTCATCAAACCAAGTTGGTGTAATTATTGTAATATACGTATCGTAACCAGGTTAGCAGGCTTGTCTGTGGCTATCGACAGGTAATAATGTAGACAATAACGCACTAATGGGCAGGAATGTGTTGTTATTCTGATAATGTTGATAAGGTACGAGCTAAGGTACGAGGCCAGTACATGTTGTGGGCACATCTACTTGGCACGGTATGACGAGTGCTGGAAAAAAGGCCTCAAACACTTGCTCAAATCATGACGTCATACACGATGTGCAACAAGCTTGGGAAGTATACTGATATACACACATACACACACATATATGTGTGTATATATATGTATATAAATAAATATATATATATATATATATATATATATATATATATATATATATATATATATATATATATATATATATATATATATATATATATATATGAAAGATACCTTCTGAGCTCCTTCCTTCTGAGCTAACGAGGGGGGTATGTTTCAATGATATTGAAAAAAAATCACATGGTAACTGACTTCTTAAATTGGTAGAACATATCTCGACCCCTCAACCTCCATCTGTACCAATACACACACACATTAAATTCATTGAAAGATTACACACATACCGTGTATCAAGCATAAGGTCCGGGGTGCGATTCCCCGACGAGGAGGTATTTTTCAGTGATAATAATACCCGTCCTATCAACATCAACAATAGAACAATAGAAAGCCATGTACTCATAAATATAAATATAAATATATAACTTGTATATAATATCAAAGGCATAAAACAAAATACGCCAGCTCAATACGCAGCCCAGCCTTGAACACTTCATATAATTTCCCCCTCCCCCCCCCCCCCCCCCTCCCCCCCCCATCCACAACCCATCACACCGGATGAAAGAGAGTGCGGTCATAAAACTATATCACTCATCATTTGACAGGAATGTCGATTCTTATGACTACCTCTACAAATGTATTTTATCAATTTAAAATAATATTCTACCCTATTAGGCTATTAGTGCCTTATTCTTTTACACGATTCCTCCATTTTCACTTATCTCAACTCTCTTATCCTTCCGGACGTCCCATCTCAATAAACCCTGTCTGCAGGTTTACAGTTACACCAACTACGAGAATATTTGCTTGGACTTTATTCATAGACTCGTCTCTTTTTTCAATCCCTTTAGAAATTATTTTCAACATTTTATTGGAAAAATTGATTGAATTAAGGCCCAGTTTCACGAATTGATAGTTAGAGCCAATTGTACCAACTGATGATATGAATTAGTCAATCATTACTTAAGGTACAAAAAAAGCATATGTAACCAAGGGTGATAACAAGTTAATTTTCTAATTTTTTCCTCATTCACTAATCATCGCTTGGTACAACCGGCTCTCAGTGGATTAAGGCCCGGTATTACGCGTAATACATTAGTTGATTAAGCGATAATTGGTGGATTAGGTTGTTATTACCCCTGGTTACCAATGTTATTTTTGTACTGCAAATGATTACTTAGCTCAATTAACACATTTTTACTAGGAAAACGCCTTATATGCGTTGTGAGATGAGCTTAGAAGTATGGAAATGTCGAATTAAGAACATTTGGTCAGCTCAATGTACATACTACATATACAGGCCATGGATCACTTCAGAGGTTTAAAAACCGCGGCTGTCTGTTGGTATATGGACCTTGGTTTCCAAACAATTAAACCAGTGCCTTCTTCATTAGATGAGCGTAGCGAAGATTTTCATTCCATATACCGAAAAATTTTGGGCTTGGTTTTTATGTTTTTTTTTTTTTTTGTTTTTTTTTTTTTTTTTGTGTGTAATTTTGTACGCGGCATACAGGTCAGGAAAAAGTTTCAATCAACTCGAAACTTTTTTTACAAATTGGTGTTATACCAGAATAGGTTGGGATTGTTTTTCAGAGAAATCGGTCAAACGGATTTTCCGGAAAAAAATCGGAAAGTATGGAAATTCCCCATAAGAATAGGCCAGGGGAGAAATACTTGGAATTTTATTTTTTTCAAAAGCTCTCAAATTTATACTGAGTGTGTAAAGATCTATCATACCTATTTTAAGCGATTTATGGAACAATCGGATGTGAAATAACGAAGAAAACGCATTTTTAAGGTACTTTTTTACACATCAATAAAAGCAATTAAGAAAGCAATTAAGGAACTATTAAATATGAGCAACAAGTGTCCCCAATAAATTGAAACGTTTAAAATCTGTGATGTATATGAAGAAGGCACTGGTTTGATTGTTTGGAAACCAAGGTCCATATACCAACAGACGGCCGCGGTTTTTAAACCTTTGAAGTGATCCATGGCCTGTATATGTACATTGAGCTGACAAAATGTTCTTAATTCTACATTTCCATACTTCTAAGCTCATCTCACAACGCATATGAGGCGTTTTCCTAGTATACATCACAGATGTTAAACGTTTTAATTTATTGGTGACACTTGTTGCTCATATTTAATAGTTTCTTAATTGCTTTCTTAATTGCTTTTATTGATGTGTAAAAAAGTACATTAAAAATGCGTTTTCTTCGTTATTTCACATCCGATTGTTCCATAAGTCGCTTAAAATGTGTATGATATTTCTTCCCACATTCAGTATAAATTTGAGAGCTTTTGAAAAAAAAAATATTTCAAGTATTTCTCCCCCGGCCTATTCTTATGGGGAATTTCCATACTTTCCAATTTTTTTCTGGAAAAACCGTCCGACCGATTTTTCTGAAAAACAATCCCAACCTATTCTGGTATAACACCAATTCGTAAAAAAAGTTTCGAGTTGATTGAAACTTTTTTCTGACCTGTATGCCGCGTACAAAATTACACACAAAAAAAAAAAAAAAAAAAAAAAAAAAAAAAAACATAAAAACCAAGCCCAAAATTTTTCGGTATATGGAATGAAAATCTTCGCTACGCTCATCTAATTATTGGTAATACGGGCCCTAAAAGCAATAGTTAGCGGATAACATTTTTATCACCCTTGGTTACATTTCTCTCACCTTAAAGGACATCACAAACTTGAAACTGCATTCTAACGAATGATGACGACATCAATTTCCCTAATTTTAGAGAAAGTTAGAAATCATCATCTCAATTCCAGAAATTAAAATTCATATTTGTATCCTCCAGAGACCATGCGTCATGACGTAGACATCACCGATACAGTGTATAGAAACATGAACCTGATCGAGTAATGCCTACGTCACAAGTCAGAATAAAGACAGATCCCGACTCCTGGGGGAGCATTCCTGTACGATTTAATCCGATTTTAGTGAAGATAATACCGAAAAACAGTTGAAAAGCGGTATTATTGGATGAGCGAAGCGAAGACTCAATTACACTTGACCCGAAAAAAATGTACATGTTTTTTTTTTTTTTTTGTTTTTTTTTTTT
The DNA here is from genome assembly GCA_907164805.1 of Brachyptera putata. Classification (NCBI taxonomy): domain Eukaryota; kingdom Metazoa; phylum Arthropoda; class Insecta; order Plecoptera; family Taeniopterygidae; genus Brachyptera; species Brachyptera putata. The sequence continues at coordinate 13,947,176 of OU015473.1, read as the reverse complement.
TTTGTTCGCGCTCTACAGGTCAAACGAAAATTCAAATTCAATTGAAACTTGGCAAGCCCAAGTGTCATCATCTGGATTGAATCTCATTGATTTTTATGCGCAATCGATTGCACCACTTCTGAGAAAACCAATTTTCCATTTTCCAAATTACTCATAAGAATAAGCCGGAGAAAAATTTTCGTACAAAAAATGTCCTTCAAAAAAATTAAAATTTTCACCGAATTTCAATATAATAATGATACACATGATTCCAAACTTTCACTGGAATCCAATCAGTCGTTTAGATATAAAAAATGATTTAATGACATTTTTATACATCATTCAAAGCTATTAAGAAAACCAATTAAATCCAAGCAACAAGTGTCACCAATTATTGAAGAACTATTAAAACAAAGCCTTCTTTATTATCAAAGATATTATTTAGAATGAGTAATGAATATAATTGGATCTCAAGGTGTATATATTGTATCTTAGATTGCATCTAATATTTCCTTCATGATGAGAATAGTCTACGAAATAAATCAACCGAATGAAAACATTAATTTTTAATTTGAATGCCGTCAAAACATCAACTTGATTTAACTTTTTGAAATAATTCAGTTTCATTCTTATTAGCTCATCCATCAACGCGGAAACACATAACGCGTTTTCCTAGTCCTAAATCAACAGCCCATGCACAGCCACCTTCAAGTCTAGGTTTAAGTTAATACTGGGTTTATCTTGTACAGGAATACCCCCACTGGAGGACAAATGAATACTTAACTTCTGAATTTCAGATGACGAAATCTAATTTCTCTGAAAATGAGGAAATAAGAACCGTCGTTATTCGTTAAGATCTAGTTTCTGATGTCCTTTGAACATAATCATGTTTCCAAAGTCAGAGAATGTCGATATCTCATACCGTTCAAAAGTTATCAGAAACCAACTGGTCTGTTCTCTCGAGAACAGTTCCTGTTTACAGTCCATGGGAGTCGGAATATCAGGGATGATAGCTTTCAAACGGTATGAGATATCACAATTCCAATCTGAATTCGAAATACCTTCAAGATGGTATGAGTAATAACTGCTTATCTTACATCACATAATTTTTAGCCATATAAAAAAATGTTTTTTCAGCCATATACGCGTTACAATTATGCGATATGAGATAGATAGTTATAACTTATACCATCTCGAAGGTATTTAAAATATCTGTATTTTATTTTTTCCAGAATGTCTATATCTCATACCGTTCAAGAGTTATCATCATAAAACTGATGTTTCACTTGAAACCGCCTCTCCAGTTAAGTGGGTCGCGCTTGATGGAGTGTGTACCCGTGAAATATAAACTAGCCTGCTGGTTTAGTGATTGCCCCCCCTCCCCCCCCTCCCCCTCACCGCCGCTGACTCGATAGTACCGTAAGAATATACTCTCCTGTCCTCTTTGGGAAGGATACACAACACCCATCAACCACTGTTAAATATCTTGTGAAGAAACAAACGGCGTACAACCACCGTAGAGCAAGGTCGTGGTTCAGATTAGATACTTTAATCATACAGACTTGATTTTATTATTTTTGGTTTGTGATTTATATATATTTGTTCATTTTATTTGTTTATATGTATATGTTTATTTGAGAAGTGTAAATTTGTATTGGTTTTATTTTTTTTCCCCGCAAAAGGGTGTGAGAGATATTATATAAATATATTATTCGTTAAATTTGATTCGTGTGTTTATTGATTTTGTATGAAGAGTCTACATTGAGGTTTCCTGAGCGAGATACGTAACTGGTAAGTTGATGGAATTGAACAATTCTGATGAATTAAATCTACTATCAATTTTTCGAAGAATTTCTGATGGATAATTTTTCTAGTGTGATTTTTGTTTCAATAATTTGGAGCCGAAATTTATAGGATTTTAAAGAAATAATTTTTTTAATGAAAATAAACCAAACATCCAAAATTGAATTTGATATGAATGATGTTGACGTTTTAGTTTTTTATTCAGAACTTGATCAATGATGAAATTATTAAATTAATCATTATTTAAAATGAGTTTCTTGTAAACATTGTGGATTTCAATTGTCAAAAATATTTTGATATTTAAATAAATGAAAAACTCCAATATCAAGAGGAATGTAAAAAATAAAATATATTATATAAATGAATAAAATAGTAAATAACTAAAATAGTCGATTATAAAATAATTAATTCGAGATATATACTATCATCTTGATACCCAACAATACTTTATAACACTCTAAACGTTTTAATATATTAAAATTTTATTTATTTTACTTTTTATCTACGTATATTGCATGCGTGTCAATAAAGTCCCCCCCCCCCCCTCCCCCCTTCAAGGAACTATTCCCGCATACAATTTGTTGGTATAATTACATGTCTAGCTCAACATATCAACAGGCGTTTGAACTTGAACCTGTGGCTATTTGAAACCGCTCAGAGCAACAATGAACCAAGTCACAGATATGCGTGGAACTTATGAGACGATATTACATGGATTTCTTTGTTTGGACACATGTGATTTGATTTTCATATCATTTCGGAAAATGTGAAGAGAATCATGATTTGCGTATTCTAGTGATGCATAGAATGAATATAAATTATAAATATAAATAAAAAGTTTGGGGCATTCGAACGTATCTTGAACAGTTTATAAGAGTTTCAACTTTCAACTGTGTATATATATATATATGAATATTTAAATATATATATATATATATATATATATATATATATATATATATATATATATATATATATATATATATATATATATTTATATAATAATATATATGTCAGTGTGCAACACAATGGAACTTGATTTGAAACTAGATACAGTTTTACGACTATAATTTGATATAATAAATACCAATGTACTAGAACCATCAAGTAATTTCGGGCCGACTCATTTTCATTTTGGAATTTCAGATTTATAGAACATATAGTTGAGATAAGTATACAATTTTATAACTATAATTCAATTCAATAAATACTGTGCCTTTGAGAAACCTTTTAAACGTTTGAGTGATGTTTAGGGCCTGGCTCGATTTCTTTTTGTAATTTTTATATGGAACTGGTTAACTAGATGTTTACAACCATAATTAGATGAGCCATAGCGAGAACCTCCATCCCACTCTTACGGAGCTTGTCTGTGTCGCAGGGTTTGTCTGATCGACATCAAACTTGTTCTGTACACGCAGACTTATGCAACTTGGAAGTGGATAGATTTTGGGTTGAAAAGGTTGGACCATTTTTGAGAAATACCATTTCATAGTTTTCAAAACCCCCTTAACAAGATGGGCAAAAAAATAAAATCTTCCCAAAGTGATTCGAATTTTCATTGAATGTAAACAAATGAACGATACTCATTATCACGATTTTGTATGCAATTAAAATCGGCCGTTTTTGAAAAAATAATGTAAAAAATGTTTTTTATTCATCAAATAGATGGAAATGGTAGCAAAATATGTTGCAGTGATAGATTCACGGCTCCCTAGATTCGATAGTAATCGAATGAAAGATATTTGATATGAGTCAAGGTATATACATATATATATATATATATATATATATATATATATATATATATATATATAGAGAGAGAGAGAGAGAGAGAGAGAGAGAGAGAGAGAGAGAGAGAGAGAGAGAGAGAGAGAGAGAGAGATCATCTTACAACGCATATTCTGCATTTGCCTAGTTCATGAATATAATAAATACATTCATGCGTTTGCCTTGTATATAATACATAAAAAAATAGCGAAATATTTCTGCCGGTTTACTTTTATACTCCTACATTTTCTAGGCCCCTAATTACACACTACGCACACATAAAATATTCCCAGACATATTTTCGTCTCTCTCCATTCTTGAGAAAGGTGTCAAATCAATCCAGGGTACATCTATGTCAACGTCAAAAAACGATCATGTGAAATTCTCTCACCTTATTCGATTCTCCGAAGAATGTGTCGTTTGTTGACGACGGCTCGACACGCCTGATCAGCAATGCTATTGGATAGGGCGGAACGGTCGGTCGGCGACTACTTCTCACGAGTTGCATCTGTTCAGGATGGCAATACACCTGTCTGCAAGGATTAGATAATAGCTCCTAAATGATGCTCTGCCGGTACTTACTTCAGAGGAAGAAAACAATTAAGCGTGCAGAAGTGTTATAAATGAGGTTGTTGAACAGGAGAGAATTTATGTGTAGTTATTATAATTTTATATTGATTTTACTTAATGCATGCATAACAATAATAGTTAGTGTTATTATTATTATAACGATCTTACGTTTTATCTAATGATTCCGTATCAAGTTTCGATGGTAATAATGATTATATAATAATATAATATAATAATAAAAATTATATATACGAATGTAATGTAATATAATTATCTAGATTTATACATATATATATATATATATATATATATATATATATATACACTGGCGTCGGGATCTGGGGCGGGCAGGGGGGGGGGGGAAGAAAAAGGTCTTGCAAGACTCAATTTGTGGCGTTGTTTACTGTTGAAACCCACTTTGTTAAAATTAGCTGTCATTTTGGTCGCAAAAATTAGCAGCTTCCCCCCCCCCCCCCCCTGCCAACTTTCAAAATGCTCCAACGCCCCTGTATATATATATATATATATATATATATTACTGTGTAGTATAGCTAGCTGTTAAGTTTATAGTTTAGGCCTACATAGCAGTAAAATAGCTAACTTTAATTGATCAGTAATTGCACGATTATTATCATTGTAAACAGTGATTCAAAAAGCGATTACTTTGATTATACAATTAATAGGCTAACCTGAAAGTATTTTCTCATCTCAATCACTATATTGTACACTTCCGGTCACATGAAATCGTTTGGTGCGTAATTTAAATTCTAATAAAATCCACGCACATTCAACCACTGATTGTTTTCATAGACTAAACAGATACTGAAGACATCCCATATGTTCAAGTTACTTGACGAGATTCGAAACCCTTTCATCATTACTTTAAGTCACTTCAAGCGTCGCTACACATTCCTAGAGCGCTGCTAGCAGTCAAACTGAGTTCTTTGAATACAACCAGCCAAGCATGCATCTTACCTTCAACTGAAGCACAATCGCCGAAACGATTTTCAGCGCTTTCAGCGGTGATTGCCGGTACTACAGCGTAAGGGGTGTGGGGAGGGTAGAGACAAAGGAGTGGGGATGAATATTAACTTAACGTTGGGTGAACTGTCTTATCTCTTCAGACTATCGTGGAGTGATGCGCGCGCACATTTGTTTCTAGTTGTCTAGCGAACGTAAAATCTTCATATTTTCTTCAGAATGCATTTTAGTGTTGCTTGATCGACCACTTTATGTGACCACAACTATACACGAACATCGCATACATACATTGTTCTCATTTTATAAACAAGTTCATTTCGCTAATTATGAATTAATAATATCGAATTGAAATGTTTGTTATGACAAGAATAGAAATACTGAAGTACTGACGAAAACCATGTATTCTCCGGTTCATTGTATGGACGTAATTAGCATTAATATCAACAGATTGTTGTAATAATACCAGACTTACAATTGAAGTAGGCTACATGCCTAACATTATCTTTGGCAGAGATAATAGGCCGGACGGGAGGGAATACATTGTATACATTTTTATAACTTGGAAATTAAATCAAAATTATGTAGGCTGTATTAGTTTGAAAAGATAACTTATGAGAGTTACAATCAATACGGTACTTTGACTTTTTATGGTCAACTATTTTTGGTGCATAATAAGTTGGGATTCATTCACAGCTTTATCGAGACAAAATGCCATGTTTAAGTCAAGCTGTATGCTCATGTGATGAATATGACGGACAAACTTTCCCGGGATTGATAATTGATGTATAAGCTATATATATATAGGCCTATATATATATATATATATATATATATATATATATATATATATATATGTATATATATATATATATATATATATATATATATATATATATAATATATATGATGATTAAACTTCTTGGATACGATCCAATCTCGAGGTGTATGGGATATTTTAGCCATGTCGTAAAAGATACGTCTCGACCGGGAATTGAACCCGGGACCTTCAGATGCTGCTCTCCCACTGAGCTACCGAGATATTACTTTTATGTCATGGCTATTCTCAGAGTGACGACACTTCCTGGGGCTAGCCCTATAGAGGGCTTAGATTCACCCAAGGTTTAAAGATTGCACTTTACCACAGGTCCTTGTGTACTTTTTTCGGCCTTTACCTAGGCATGAGGAATAATGTGATGATTAAACTTCTTGGATACGATCCAATCTCGAGGTGTATGGGATATTTTAGCCATGTCGTAAAAGATACGTCTCGACCGGGAATTGAACCCGGGACCTTCAGATTGCCGGTCCGCTGCTCTCCCACTGAGCTACCGAGATATTACTTTTATGTCATGGCTATTCTCAGAGTGACGACACTTCCTGGGGCTATATATATATATATATATATATATATATATATATATGTATATATATATATATAAATAAATATATAAATATATATATATAAATAAATATATAAATATATATATATATATATATATATATGTATATATATATATGTATATATATATATATATATATATATATATATATATATATATATATATATATATATATATATATATAGTTCCATGGTAACCATGATTCGAGCAAGAAAGTGACAGATTTGTTCCTCTAAAATATATAGTATTTTGATCAATTATCTCACCGGTCGGAAGGAGTGTGTGAACCGAAGTGACCTTCAAATAATTCTTCACATTTCAAGATGAAAATCAGCGTTTTGTGTTCAATATGAAAGGTTTGCCAAGTATGATAAAATTATTTATGTAGCAGTTAGGTTAAGGGATTATAATCACAGAAAAGTTTCTTTTCTTATTATCACGGTATATTGGATCTGAATGTGAGCCTACAAGATCATTCTTCGTGGGAGAGAAGAACCAAGGTGTCAAGATATATCAGTTAAGTGCGTCTAGTGATAAAACTAAATAGACAGAGTAATAAAATGGTTATTAAAAAGAATTGTAAGGCCAAGCAGTGCTTGAAGGAAAAGGAAAAATGTAGTGTAGGAGTGTAAGAAAGTTGTGAAAGTGGGTGTGAAGTGTGCTGGGTGCAAGAGATGGCGACATGTAAGTGTGCGGGAATTCGGAGAATAGTGTTCATGACGATGGACAGAAATGAATGGTTGTGTGACTCGTGCGAAAGTGAGGGTGTAAGATAATTGACACTATGAAGGTACAGAAATGGCAAGAATGGAAAGAAAAGGAAGAAAAATTGGGCAGTAAAGATGGTTGAAACTGGTGTTGGAGGTGATGGAAGAGGTAAAAATTCTCAAAAACGAGGAAAGTGAGCTCAGAACGATCTCTATGATGCCCTGTCAGACAGAATCATGTGGGAAATGATATGGAAATGGAGGAAATTTCGATGGAAAGAAAACTGAACACTCTGGAAGAACAGATGGAAGTTCAGTGTGAAACAGTAAAAATCTATTGGAATTGAATAGGCATTTGAGGGAAGAATTACAGATTTTGAAACAAGGATTGTATAGTGTTGTAAATCATGATACAAACTTAGGCCTGAAAGCTAATAAGAAGATTCGAAGAAAACAGTGTACGCCCAGTGATAAATATGTTGGACGCGAGGTGGGAGAAGATATATGTCATGAACGTGGTGAAATGCAACATTTGACTGATAGAGAAAGTAGAAGGAACGGTGTAAACACACAGTCTCTCATTTCACATTCATCACATTCATCAGGTTCAGAAAGTCTGAACCTTGGAGATCAAGAAAGTCAAATAGAAAGTTATGACTTGGAGAAAGGTGTGGAAAGAGACCAAGAAGTATGGAACAGAGCAGAAAAGATTCTAGGTAAAGCGAGAATGACGAAAATTAATTATACAGATAAGGATACAGAAAAGGAACTTGTGGAAAGTCAGGTAGAGAGAGTGAAACAGGATAAATCAATACGTGCACAGCAAGAGGAGTTGGCAGTAAAAGTGCAAGCAAAAAAATCGAGTACGTGGACAGTGCTGATGGGTGATGTAAAGGTGGGACAGGCAAATGAATTTTGTAAAAAGAGGGGCAATGGTGCAATTATTGACCCGGGGATAAGAGTAAAAGAATTGGCAGCTAGAATGGTGGTGAGATATTACGATGAGAGATTGAAGGAAGTTGAGACTGTAATCTTGAAAGTAGGAAACCGAGAAGTGAGAGAGGGAGTTAACAAGGAGCAGATACTAATGGACATTAAAGATTTAGTAGAAGCCACGAGGAAGGCGCTAACACCAGACGTTAGAGTTGTGGTGTGTGGCCTGCAAAGCATAGAAGGAGCATACTTGAATAACGATCTGAAAAGGATGGTTGAGTCGAACAGTGCAGTTTTCCTGGAGGTTCCGTATATACCAGGATATAAAAGTAATCGATGGGAATGGGAGAGAAGTACTGGGAGAGAGCTACGAGAGAGGATGGAGACTAAAGAACGTAGCGAGATGAGGGACGCGAAGGAAAAAGTTGATGAGAACAAGAATTTTCAGTCCAGGTGGGTCTGGAGGACTCGAAGGTAGCGGAAAGTGATGAAGATAAAGAAGGTGCCGATAGTTTGAAGAGAACAAGGAACAAAATGAAGAGAAATTTGCGAAAGAATGTCAGAAAGAGAATAGAATTTGTATTTGGTACTTTGAACATTATTACGCTGAATGGAAAGGTGGAAGAAATGATAGATGTGATGGTGGAAAGGAAATTGTTGTGTCTGGGGCTGAGTGAAGCAAAGTGGAAAGGAAGTGGAGTGAAGAATTTGAGGGATGGTTTCAAGCTGTGGTGGTCTGGTGGTTTGGAGGGGAAAAATGGAGTGGCAATAGTGGTTAGTCCGCAGGTTAGTGACTTTGTTGTACAGGTGAAGTGTCACAGTGACAGATTGATGTCCTTGATAATCAAAGCAAGTGACAAGGTGACGGTAGAGATTGTACAAGTGTATGCACCACACTCGGGTAGAGCGATGGAATTGAAAGAGAGTTTCATGGAGGAATTGGAAATGGTATTGGAGAGGTCACATTACGACACCATTGTGATGGGGGATTTCAATGCAAAGGTGGGAAGCGATAGAAAGGGTTATGCGGAGGTGTTGGGGAAGTTTGGCCTTGGAGAGAGAAACAGAGACGGAGAGAAACTGCTGGATATGTGTGGGAGGAATGGATTAATAATAGGCAACAGCTGGTTGATAAGAGAAGGAGCCATCGTATAACAAGGTACGGCTACGGTGAGGATAGATCAGAGTCCGTTATTGACTATATCTGCGTGGGCAAGAGGTTGAGGGAGAGCATAGATGACATAAAGGTATGCCCAGCCATTTCACTCGACAGTGACCATCGACTGCTTGAGTGCACGTTGAGGATCCACGTGCAGAAGCCCATAGCAGCTATTTCGCATAAACGGATCAAGGCGTGGAAACTACAGGCCCCAGCTGTGAAGAACGAATTCTGTAAAGAGGTCAAAAGCAGAGTGCCTGAAGGGGAGTTAAGGGATGTGGAGGATGAATGGCAGGAGTTCAAGAATGTTATAGTTTCTACAGCTGTAAAGTTGTGTGGAAGAGCAGGTGGAAGAAGAAAGGAGAAGGAGACACGATGGTGGAATGAGAGAGTGAAGGGTGCAGTGAAGGAAAAGAGAATAGCGTGGCAGAATAACGAGTTACACAGATCAGCAGAGAGTGAACATCAGTACAGAATATGCAAACGAAATGTCCCAATCATTGTCGCAGAGGAAAAGGAAAAATCAATGGAGGAGTTAGCAGGCAAGTTGGTGAAAGATTTTGAGGGCAACAAGAAGATGATCTATGATCTAATCAAGAAGAAGAGGGGTATGAGAGACGATGTAAAGAGCATGAAGAATGATGACGATGAACTGATAAGTGATGTTGGGAAGATAAACAAGATGTGGGGAGAGTATTTTGAGAATCTTTTAAATGTAAGAAATGACAGAAATGACATGAGTACATCAAAAGAGGAAGGAGACCTGCAGAGTGAAGGGGACTTGGTAGACAGGGCCATGGACGAAGATATTAGTGATGCAGAAATAGCAAGAGCATTGTGGGAGATGAAGAATGGGCGGGCACCCGGCATCGATGAGGTTACTATAGAAATGGTAAAAGCGGCAGGGGAGGGTGGTAGGAGATGGCTTGGTAGAGTAATCAGAGCGACATGGGATCAGAAGAAGATTCCAGGTGATTGGGGAAAGGGGATAATTGTACCCATTTTCAAGAAAGGAGATCGAAGAAAGTGTAATAATTACAGGGGAGTGACGTTACTCTGCCAGTGTGCGAAGATATTTGAGAAGATAGTGGAGTGGAGATTGAAGAATCACGTGGAAGAGGGATTGCGGGAGGAACAGTATGGATTCAGGAGAGGACGATCGACAATAGACGCAATATTCACCATGCGACAAATGATGGAGCAGCGGTGGGAGAGAGGGCGAGTGATGCATATGGCTTTCTTAGACTTGGAGAAGGCGTATGATAGGTTGCCTAGAGAAAGAGTGTGGGAGTGTTTGGTGAAGAGAGGAATAGGCAAGGACTTGATCGAGCGAATCAAATGTATGTATCGAACAGTGTGAGTTGTGTGCAGACGGGGGTAGGGCGATCGGAATGGTTCAATATTAGTGAAGGGTTACGACAAGGCAGTGTATTATCACCAACGCTGTTTATTATAGTAATGGACGAGTTGCTGAAGAATGTAGAGACAAATGAGAGTGATGATAGTCGAACATTAATTATGCTGATGATGTGGTGGTGTGGGGAGAAACTAGAGGAATTGCAGATCAAGATTCATAAATTGGAGTGAAGAGACAGAAAAGATGGGTTTGAGAATAAGTGAAGAGAAGAGCGAAGTGATGACCATGGAAAAGAAGAAGAGCAAATACGGTCATGCTAGGATCAAGCTTGGAGAAGGATGGATGAACGAGATTGAAGAGTTTAAATACCTTGGCAGCATACTCACCAACAAGGCTAAAGTGGATAGAGAGGTGCAGGAGAGAAGAAAGAAAGCGGAGTCATTCTATCAGGCAGTTAGAAAGTTGCTGTGGAATGAGAAGTTTCCCCTAAAAATCAAACTTATAATGTACAAAATGTATTCCTGCCAATTTTAACTTATGGTGCAGTGACATGGTCGGCGGGTATGAGGGAATGGAACCAGCTACAGGCAGCTGAGATGAAGTTTTTGAGGAGTGTGAATGGAGTTACAATAATGGATAAAGTTCGGAGTAGGCAGATAAGAAGTGAGCTAGGGATAGAGCGATTAGGATTCAAACTGGGGAGAGAGAGGGCTAAGGTGGTTCGGTCACATGAAGAGGATGGGAACCGAGAGAATACCAAGGCGGTATTCGAGGCGGCTGCAGTGGGAACACGGAGAGTGGGGCGACCGAGAGAGCGGTGGATTGGACTGATCAAAGAGGATGTACTGAAGAGGGAGGGAAGGTGGAGTGAGTGAGTTAGAGACGGAGGGACATTGGGAGAACAGAACAAGGTGGAAGGAATTTTTGGAGCAACCGGAAGTAGATGAAGAAGAGGAGGAAGAAGAGGATGAAACGCCAGGCGTGGCCAGCCGGTTTCTGGGAATCCTGCGGCCCTAGTGCTGGGGGAACACCCACCCCCCTGACCCAAGTTGTATTGGAAAAACAGGGTTAGATAATTATTATTATATATATATATATAATATATATATATATATATATATTCATTTATATTATATATACATATATATATATATATATATTTATTTATATATATATACATATATATATACATATGTATATATATATATATATATATATATATATATATATATATATATATATATATATATATATATATATATATATATATATATATTTAGGCTTAATATTTACCGGAGATATTTTGTCGTTGTTTTTATTTAGGAGCGTGAGCATTCAAAGGTCAAACAAATAGGCCTATGTATCAACGAACTTCTTTTCTTTATGTATGTTAATTCAGATCTTGATAAGTGAGTGAGTTACCGTTACAGAACAAAAATTCATCTGTCAAAAAAATATGTTATACATTTTTATAAAAACTTCTTCAAATTAAATTATCAGAATCTACAGAAGATGATGATTTCAACTTCTTTGGAACGTAATAGATCGTTAAAAAAGCCAATACATATTATATTCTAACATAAGTCGGCATTTTGTATTAGCTGGAGAATAATATACACGAAGACGTTATCGCATGTGATCGTGTGATGACGGTACAGATCGGGCCTCGGTTTACTATTTACAAATAACGTGTGTTGTTGTTGTGACGTAATCAGTTAATGGTGGTGTGAGATCTGTCGATGGTTTCCCTCAGAGTAGCCCAATTAAATACTGGGATTACTTCTACAATAGGCCACGACCGCTTCCTTTCATTACTAAAGAAACCTTTATGGCACCACCTCATTCATTATCTCATCAGAATGTACGAAACAATCGAGGGGTTGACAACTCCTCAAATCCGGTGTACACTTGCCATGAAATCCCCTGAAATATATTGAAATATCTTAAATCAGGTGTACACCAAATTTGCTAGTTGTAAACCCCTCGGAAACAATTCAATGAACCAGAAGAATGAAAAATATAATTATATACGAAATGTATAACCAAACGAATGAAACGTGAGATAACTAAAGAAGGATCTGTTTGTATAAAGATTCCTGTGCAGGGAGTTGCCCAACGCGTGACTAATATCGTGCTCATACGAAGAGGATGATCTGTATAAGAAAGTTATTCGTGAGGGAGAGGGAGAGGGAGAGGGAGGGGGAGAGGGAGAGGGAGGGGTAGAGGGAGGGGTAGGCCTAGATACACACAACTTCCGCGTCTGTAGCACCTCTCCTTCATAGCAACCTGTACACTCACTCGCTTCGAAAACCGTATTCAACCTGTTATTATATCGAGAGGTAAACATTCGAGGTATCGATATAGGAGTGAAACTTTAACTTGAAAATTGTAATATGTATACAAGTTATATATATATATATATATATATATATATATATATATATATATATATATATATATATATATATATATATATGCATTGATTGATATATAAAACTCTGTAGCTTATTGGAAATTTAGGTTGGCTATATTGCTTGTTCATCACAAAATCAATTTTTTCAACTTTTTTAATGTTCATATTTTCAAACTATTTTCAACTTTTTCAACTTTTTCAACTTTCAAAATTCGAACTATGATATTCTCTATTATATTTTTATGAGTTAGTAGAACAATAACAAATATTTTCAAGTTTCGATGTAGATAAATTACATATTTTAATTTTCTCCGAATAAAAACGCATTCAATTTTACCTACTAATATTCATCGAACATCAACGCTAAAATGTATATCATTTTCCTAGCGATCATAATTTTAATAAAAAGGGAGTGTACTCGAGATACCTGTTGAGGTATCGATCGGATGTCTCGTCGCATTCAATAGCGTTGACGATAGTGTGTTTCGCGCGTGCCCTAGAGCCAAGTGGTTAGGCAATGGAACTAACGGTAGATGGACACCACAGCCTTGGTAAGGACGTTCCTAGGGCCACAGCCGACACGATATGTCTTTCGAGTTCAAACTCAGAGATGGAGTTTTTTTTGTCAAGGTTACGATTGCGTGTGCAGGTTTCGAGGATGTATTACGCATATTTCTACTTTGTCTATAAATACACTTACGTAGATGTGTAAATTTGTATACAAATTGATTGGGAATGTATTTCTTTTTTATTTGGATACGTAATTTATATATTTGAAATAAGCATGGAATACGGTATACACTACTTTCGCGTCACGGTTTTTGTGAAAATAAATAGTATCTCTAGACCTAGACCAATAATACTGTAAATCTATTCTATTTATTGGACCTATTACAAGGTTCAAGAATTCAACGATGAAATTCCACAATTCGCATTTCCGACACGAACGCAGAAAAAAAAAGATTCCTTCGAACTTCATATTCAACTTTTTTTATATGATCACTTATGTTTAAATATCCTACCTCAATTATCTGAAATTTCACAGTGTGTGTTTTTAGTACAGCTATTACACTTCTGCGTGAAGCAAATATTCTTGTGTAAAACATAACGGTACTGGCTGTATGCGAATAGCCTTGACTGCGATCCGAGATTACAGAAGGACGTTCGAATTTTTTAATGGCCCTGGCCGACACCTGAGAACACGGTCTCTTGGAGAGTTCAATGCCAAGGTTACGTCATGTAGGTAATGGTCGAGTTCTTCTATTACCGACCGAACCATTATGAAGTTTTCGAACAATAAGATTCGAGTTTCGAACGTATCACAACATAACAATGGACCAAATTGAAAAATATAATTAAAGTATTAATGGATGATTTATATTTTATATAACATGTCTTTTATTTGGGGTTTCCCAATGCTCTCTATACGAATATGTATTAGTCCCAAATGGAGAATATTGTATGCTTTCTCAAATGATGTCACTTATTGTTCCTCCGGACCATCGGTGTATGCCACAACATGCGGACGTTGTTGTTATTATTGTTTTTTTTTGCTCGCACCCTAGATTAACCGTAGGGTAATTAACCCAATCTAACCTACTTAATCAACCAGACCTATCCAAACGAACCTAACCTAAACTAACCCAACAGCAAATTACCTGAACTTATTTAATATAAATTAGAACTCATCTAAAACCTACTTCCGGTTAGAAGTAACTTCGCAACAATGGACACTTAAAGAAAATTAGGTTGACCAATGACAACCGTGGCAAGTTCTGCAGTTCGTTGTATTGGTTATTAGTAATTTGTTACTTGAAATAAGTCTTTGCGGGTTTCTTTTCATATTTCAAATTCTATCCATCGTAGAGTTTATGGTAGATCCAAGTCAATATATATAGGTATATATGGGCTTCTGCCTGTAAAGTAGCAAATGACAAACAATCGTTACCATGGCAACAAAGTGAACTGATGAACTACCAAACATTCTGATTGGTCAATTCCAACTGGTGGACATTATTGTCTGTCTCTTTCAACAATGCGTGACGTCACTTGACACAAACCTACACTATTACAGCAATGATTGCTTCTTCAATAACTTCCCCTTTTTCGAATCCGATGCAATATGAAATACAAAACGACGCCCCACCACAGCTAGTTATTTGAGGTTAGGCGGAAGATTTATGAAGACAGCCAATCAGAAACCTTACCCGGGACTCACACCCACGGTCCGATTCAATACACGATTTTTTTTTTTCTTCATATATATAAAACAACACACAATCGATCACCCCACATTGAACTTTTACTTACTTCCATTTTTAATATTAGGATCGTGATCTTCGTGAAAACGCTTTAGCAAATACAGAAGACCTAACATAAACCGCTTATTAGCGTGGAAGATTGCGCATGCTCCGGCGTGTAACAAGCAGTGGAGAAAACGTCCCAGCGGGAAACCACACAGTTCTGGTGTTGAAGATATAATGGGATCACTTATATGAGTGTATCGTGCACTGTTTCACTTGTTTTCTTGCGGTACTGCTACACTCCTCCTGCTGGCTTCTTGGACAACTGTTACCGGTATAATTCTTGGGGAAAAAATATTCCTACAAAAGATACTGCCCTGTCAGACCGTAACTTGATCAGTCAGAACTGGGGATGTGGTTGGTTTTTTATTTAAAACGTCGTATGAGAAAAAAGATGGTTGAATTCAAAAGAAATGAGACTAAGAGCCGTTTATACCAAGTGATGATTAGAGAAATAAGCAAAAATGAGCAAATTAGCTTGTTATTACCTTGATCATATGTTATTTTTTGTACCATCAAGTATGATAAACAATTACTATTTAATCATCAGTGAGTACAATCGGCTCTAAAATCCCATTGGAATTTAACTTTAAAACTTCAATCATCCGGACGCATTGATTTACTATTTACATTTTGTTAAATTGAAGTCCAATTACAGTTTATTATTTCTCTTGGGGAGCATTTTTCTCCTCGTGGTGCCCCAGCCTACACACCCTCGGAACAATGACTCATGTATAAAACATGTTTAAATTGAAGATTAAAACAAACATTCAAATCAATGTTTTATTCACTATACCCACAAGAATACAAAAAAAGTATTGAATCTGTTTTAAATTGTATAAATGAGGCCAAGGCCTCAACTTATATTCCGCACTGGTCTAACCAGCCCTACAATTAAAGAAAAAAAAAAAAAAACACAAACCATTACCCGGTAGTTCTTCCATCTCTCTCTCTCTCGCCTGGCTTACCATACTATGTCCGTTCTCTCCTCTCCCGCTTTACCATACTATGCGTTATCTCACTTTCCTGCCATAATCCGCCACGGCCATCACCATACTGGTCCGTCCAGACCGACGCGGGCCGTTTCGACACAAACACTCGGGTGTGTCGATCTGCGCCAGGTTGTATTAGCATGTGAAACTAGACGCGACAAGGTAGGATCGTTCAGACTGTGTCCCACGAAAGGTCGATCTTATTATCTGCTTTAACACACCTCCAATTCCAACTTCAACACTGTTAAAGGACTTCACGAACATGAAATGGAGATGACGAATATGACGGTATTGACTTCTACATGTTATTTTTTTTTATTGGGTATTAACGACGCAACTGTTATGATACTGAGACTAATGGCGTCGGATGGATGATTAATGAGATGATGGGATGTTGAATAAGGTTCTTGGGTATGAGAAGGATAGTGGGAAAGCGCCGACTTATGTAGGAACCATCCCGTCATTAGCCTATACTACAAGGAACCATGAAAAAACCTGTAAAATGGTCTTCGGCGGGGATCGAACTGGGTTTGGAATCCCCCTCGCTTTTTTTTCCCCTTTTTTCCCGGATCCATGAATCGAGCGCGTTAACCACTGCGCTGCATGGCCGGTAATTCATACATGATCGCAGCTGGGAGAACACGGCAGAAGTCCAAGTTGCACATCAATCGTAGATAGCATGTCCCCCTAGACCAAAACTAAAGCAATTGTCGATAAATCACGGTGATAATTCAATATATATTATCATAAAATGTCATATTTTAAAATATTTTCTACTGTCAAATGAATCATGTTTTGATACGTCAATCCCTCTTTTTGCAATATAACACGCACAATATAGGGCAGGCCTGATCAGCTAGTTGCCAATTTTCGGTGGCTTCAGGTGTACACTGGGGCCCCATAAACTAGTCGAGAGCTAACATGCTCCTTAGTCAACAGATATTGCACAGACTGACCATGAGAAAAATTGCTACGCTTACGTGCTAGAAATGGCCTGTAAGTGAAAACAATAACCTATTGAATGTGAGGAGATTTATTTAATTACATTACGGATCAATCTTTTCAGTTACCGCAGCGTTCATTCAACATAATAAACATAACTATAATATATACCTAGTTCCATAGTATATAATTTAAGTCTAATAGAGTTCATAAAATAACACGTAACTACCATTACAACTCATAAAAATACCGAATCCAAACCCACATTATTAGAATAACACGGTAACAATATATTAATACCTATAACTTGAACTATTTAAGAGTCCATTGGTACGATTTAACGGAATATCAGTTTTGCTGATAAACTTTTGAACGGGTATGAGATTAGATTTTTTCTATTCCGAAGTAAACACAATTTATAAATCCTTCAGACGGTGTTGAGTAATACCCATTCACCTCATATCGCCCAATTTCAGCGCATAACGGTTACAAAAAAAATGTTTTTTTTTAGCCGTAATCGCCGCACGGGCTGGACAAGTTACGCGATTTGATATACATAGTTTTTACATAGTTAGAATACCCACATCTCAAGGTTATTAAAAATATCTGCGCTCCTCTTAACTAGGAAAACGCATATAATGCGTTGTAAGACCGAGCGTATCGGTAATAGGATGGGACATTGGTAAAAACTGCTTTCAAGTGTGGTACCAATTTAGTACATTTTATGATTTTTCTTCAAATGGCTTACCCGATCGAGCTGAACATTTTTTAGGAAATGTTACTAAATGTAATTCAACTTCACGCGCCAATTAATTTTTTTTTCGAAAATAAAAATATTCCTTTTTTTTTTTTTCCGCCAGTTATTCCTAATGGGAATTTTTGAAATTTCTCACATTCATAAACAAAAGTTACTCCCCGATAATGCCACAAAACTATAAACATCTGAGTTAGATGAGGAACCATTTGAAAAAAAGTTTGAGGTTGATAAGATGTATATCAACTAAATAACTAATATTCCGCTAAATCGACCTCTCGTGTACTCTTAAACCAGAGTTACATTAATTTTGTCGAGTTTTGTATTTGCCATATTTCTTTTCTTGTTCGAGCACTGGAGTTTAATGTGGTTGAAGCGTATGCTTGTAGGATTGCCATGGACCGAGCACTGAGGGCATTTGTGTTGCGTGGCTTGTACTCCTAACCTACAGTTTCACACAGCTACGCGAGCCAAACAACCGCTTGTTGCAGTCGGAACAACAAATGGGGTTAATCACGGTATATCGGTCTTTCAACCGATAATATAATAATATATGGGATAGTCATATGAGCGTAGCGAAGATTTTCATTCATATACCGAAAAATTTTGGGCTGGTTTATATGTTTTTTTTGTTTTTTTTCTCTTTTTTAATCGTATAAGGTATATAGCTTTCAGCTGCTATATATAATCTTGGATATTTTACCTGTCGTAAAAGCTACGTCTCTACGGTAAACAAGCCGGTACCTTCAGATTCCGGTCCTCAGCTCTCCCCTGAGCTAATCCGAGAATTACTCTTATGTCCATGGCTATAGAGGTGACGACACTTCCTGGCTGACTAAATATCCCACATATCTCGATATTGTGGATCGTATCCAAGAATTTAATGCTCACATATATAATATATATATATATATATAGCTATATATATATATTATATATATATATATATATATGTATATATGATATATTATATAATATCTTCTATATATATATATATATACATTATATATATATATAATCGATGATCTATTACATATCATTGATACAAATACCTTTCTTACTAAATGGAGAAACATATTTCTCCTAAGGAAAGTGATTTAAATCATCAAACCTCAATTGTTCGAGTAATATTATAGCCTAACTTAAATTCAATATAGTAGATATAGAATATCACTATTTTAAGTTATTTGATACTACTCCAACATTATTCAGAACACCACCATATTTTCCTTTCGCTCCTCCCTTTTGAAAATAGTGGGCCTTAAAGAATCACAAGCCTGACTATATTCAATGAAAATGACGATATTTATTGGTCTTATTTCAGATAAAACCAGATCGCATCAGCGCAATTTCACGAATTAGAAATGAAGTTTTGGTCCCAGTCGGTGACGTAGGCATCACCGATCCTGTGTAGAACCACAAACAGAATCGAGTTATTGTTCTACGTCACGACTTGGCAAAAAAGACAGTCGTGGAGTGATACAAATTAATCCAGAAAAAAATAAGTAATGTTTTCTACTTTTTTTCTACAATTAGGGTAATACAATTAATCATTATTCGTTGAAATCCAGTTCAGGGCTATAGCGAAGCGAGCGTCACCCACAGCCGCGATCTCCACACACTCACTCTCACGAAACTTGTTTATCAAATACGCCACGTTTTCACCAAACGTTTTTCACTTTTGATACACACAAAAAAAACACATTTCAATTGAAAAAGGCAAACGTCTTTGTCGTCTTCAAAAAACGAATCCACTAATTTGTAACGTTTTAACCGTTAAAAGTGTATCTGCAGCATGAATCGTGACCGCACATCTCGCCCCGCCTCTGCTAGCATACTTTTATCCTGACTGTGACGTTCAATTAGTAACGAATAATCGCCAAAAAAGTTGTCCGTATGGCCGACTGAAGAGCAAATACATTCGTAATTATTATTATTAAAGAGAATCCCGTTCGGGATTAAATCACTCAATCAATTTCAATCATATTCTTATTTTTAAGCTAAGAATAGTGGATTTCATCATGATTCATAATTTATATAATATGATAACTTATAGTATAAACTAGAAAACGCCATATGCGTTTTAAAGACTAGCGATGTATAGTATGCGTTAATGGTTAGAACTGCTCGAGTGGTCAACCAATTTAGCACATTTTATTTTTTTTTCTCAAATGGCTGACACCTATCAAGCCTGAAAATTGTGTTCCCACACTGGTTACCAATGTAATTCAACGTCACGCAAAATTTCATGTTCTTGGGGAAAATAACAATATTGTCTTTTTTTTCCGCCATGTTATTCTAATGGTATTTTGAAATTTCTAACTTCATAAAAAAAAGTTACCCCCCGATAATAGCCACAAACTATACAGATCTAAGTGTAGATAGAAAGCCCAATTGAAAAAAAGTTGAATTGATAGCTATAGCCGTTTGAACCTGTGAGAACCAAAAAAAAAAAAAAAAAAACAGAAAAACGACACACCAAGTTTTTTTTCAGTATGCAATTGAATCCTCGCTAAGCTCGCCAAAAGAGATCGATCGGTATTATCATCAATCAATTTCAGATCAGATTCTTGCCGTTTTAAATCTCAAAAATGTGATGCATCATAAATTTCATACTTATATACGCTTGATTAATATGTAAGTCATACATACTCTACATCATATAATATATTTTTTTCATAATGCTTAACGTACCCCACCCCACAGCCAGTTATACGGGGTTTCGAATGAGGCGTTTTTGATGATGCTATGATGAGAATCATGGAAGGTACTTTTACAAAAACCATTCCTTATTTGGGACTCGACCCACGCCCAAACGTGACGTCAGTTACTATAACCGCTAGAGAGAATGACGGAGCCACCGGGGCGTCAAATAAAAATAATAATATGGATGTTTGAAATAATATATATTTTGTGTAATAATTCTCACATTTGGAATAATCTCATATATTCGACCAAACAAAATCAATTCACTATATATGCCCACCTTCAGAACTATTTACACAATTATATATGAAGTAGTCGACGAAACGCCCTATAATCATGCTTTTAGATGACGATAAATTCCGCCTTATTTCGGCATTAGGCTAACCAGGCTGCAGGTGAGGCTAGGGGCGTAACCGTCAAGTCTATTGAAATAGATGAACTAATAAAAATAAAAATCTTTCTCATCTTCTAGGAAAAAAAAAATAATATGACCTATTTTGTGCTTGTTGGGCCTCTACTGCCATAGGATGACCATCATGTGAGCACCGAAAACATGCCCAGTCCGTGGATAGTATGCCTATATATATGCTGATTAACTTACGACACGACCCCACTTTAACTTAACGACCCCACCACATCTAGGTCATACGGGTTCGATGCGCGGTTGATAATGAAACGAAGTGATGATAGGGGCGGACGTTTACAAAACCCATGCCTTATACGGGACCTCGAACCCACGCCCACTGACTTCAGTTTCTAATCTAACCGCTCAATTAGCGATATTGACTGATCACGGGCACTAACGTTATAGACAGTATGAAGAAATCTATGAGTTGTGTTTTTAAACAAATCATTTGTCATTAATATCGTCCTCCTGTACATTAAACATGACGTCATTCTCACTGTACCCCAATCGAAACACGTAATATGTAACCTAACCGCACCGCCTAACCCAATGAGAGTACACATCTGACGGACAAAACTCCTCGATCAGCAATGCTTTGTGATGTGGAAACCCCATCGTACCCCCCCCCCTATCCCAACGCCACCTCATTCATTTTACAAGTAGTCTTACGCTAGAGTAACCATTACATACATGAATGTATTTTAACACATCTTCTCAGTCGACAACCGCCGACCGGCATTTTATGATAGTGGAGACGGTGATCGTACTATGAAATATATCTTGTCTACCACATGTCCAGTATTGATCAGAGAAGGCTCGAATATCCTTCTGCTAGTGTGTGGGATGGGGGGACGGTGCTCGGAACCTTCATCTGTCTCTTTGATACAAGTTCAACACGCGAGATGAGGCTTGACCACCGTGCGCTAGTGGTGTATGATAGGGGGGAGGCGGTCGCTCGAACTTCATGTCTTTGATACAAGTTACACACGAGAGGTAAGGCGCGAACACCCGTGCGCTAGTGGTAGGATAGGGGGGACGGTCGCACTCGAACCTTCATCTCTCGTGGATACAAGTTCAACACCGAGATGAAGGCTTGAACCACCGTTGCTGTGTTGTATGAAGGGGGGACGGGCGCTCGGAACCTTCATCTCTCGTGGATACAAGTTCAACACGCGAGGTGAAGGCTCGAACCACCCGTGCGCTAGTGTTGTAGGATAGGGGGGACGGTCGCTCGGAACCTTCATCTCTCGTGGATACAAGTTCAACACGCGAGATGAAGGTTCGAACCAGCCTTGCCTAATGGTGTGGGATAGGGGGACGGTCGCTCGGAACCTTCATCTCTCGTGGATACAAGTTCAACACGCGGATAAGGCTTGAACCACCCGGGCGCTAGGTTGTAGGATATGGGTACGGTCGCTCGGACCCTTCACCTCAGTGATGCAAGTGTGTCGATATGGCCCGTTATGTAGTGATAACGTAGTTGTCTGTCTACATATAGGTTAATGCGTGGAGGGTACTTGGCCGGCCGCGAGTGATCGCAATGGAGGCACGATGTAGTTGCTATGTGGCTAGGTTGGATGAGTGGGGGGCATGATGATGATGGGTGGTATAGTTGTTCGATTGGAAATTGATATATTTGGATCTCGTATGAGTGTGTGTGTGTGTTCATTGAGCATTCATAACTGATGTGCATATGTTTTAAAGATATTCGAGTTATTTTGTATATTACATAATTTTTTTTTCGAATAATTTCATTAAAAAAAAATATACTTTATTATTTTTATTATTATTATTATTATTATTATTCGTATTATTATTATTCTTAGGCGTAGGCCTATACGTTTGTCCGTCAAGACCCCATGATTCAGTTTGAATTTATAATGACGAAATTTAAGTCCATGATTTTATAGAAAACCTGAAATCATCTCCTCAAATTCAGAACTAATCATGAATACCTTTGTCCTCCAGAAACCATGAGTCATGACGTAGGCATTACAGATTTTCTGTATAGAAACATGAACAGAATCAAGTATAAATCTACATCATATCTCAGAAAAAAAGCCGGGTCCTGGAGGACAAATAAATTCGATTATAATTTATTCATTAGGCGGCTACATGAGGTTGCTTATAAAATAGAGATACTATTTTTTTTCTTCATCAGAACAAGTGTATTTGATAAAAAGTATATTAAACCCGAGATTAATTTTATGCTCTTTACTTACATGCCATTCTATTTCTGTGCATTCATCATTTTACATAATACGTCAATAAATTTTATCATTTCTTGATATTCAGTGACGTATTATCTTGAACACTGGTTGAAATTCACAGAATAGAATGTCAAAATAATTACAGGGCGTAAAATTTTTTGTTTTGGTCGATATACTTTTTATTCAAATACACTTGTTCGTGATAAAGGAAAAAAAGTAAATATATTTCTATATGCTTATACACCATGCCTGCCCGCCTTATAATTGACGATCTCTAGTTCTCTCTAAATTGAGGAATTAAACATCGTCATCATTCATTAATTCCGTTTCAGGATTGTGACTTCATTTTATAGAATCTGATATCATGAAGCCATCAACGTTCTCACAACCGAGTTACCGGTTAACTGAAATTATTAATTTCCAGTCCATGACGTCACTAGGCGCCGATGACGCGTTCCAGTAAACTTATCAATAATCCATAACTCGACTCTTAAATATACCCAAGTGGGGTACTTTCCTTTCCGCAGCGAATCTGTCATTCACTTTCAGAATACTTTCTTCTTGACATCGCTCGATACTTACTACTCCCTACTGTTAGCTATTCCTGGAGAAATAGTTGATTTAGTGTATAATAGAAGTATGTAGTTTGATTAGAGTCTCTGTAATTATCGTACTAGAAATAGGTTATTTTGTTATTTCTATCATATTAGGTTCACCCAATAATGAAAATAATAAAAAATACATATTGTTATTTTTATGTTTTTCCTATATTGGTTTTTAACGACGCACTGTTTATGATAGCGATCTAATGCGTCGGATGGGATGATTAATGATATGATGGTATGATGAGATGAAGGTCTTGGTAGTGGCAAGTACAGTGGGAAGGAAGCGGCGTGGCCTATATTGTAGATCCATCCATCATTAGCCTCAGACTACAGAGGGAAATCATGAAAACCCCTGTAAGTGGTCGGTGGCGGGGATCGAACTGGGGTCGGAATTCCCTGTTCTCCAGATCACACGAAAGATGCGTTAACCCTGCGCACATGTGCCGAACATTTGTTGAGGAATGTGTTACTATAGCTACTACCATGTGTTTGTGAGACAAGCGACAAATTTTACCGGCACATGCAGCGTAGTGGTTAACGCGCTCGCTTCTTGTGATCCGGGAGACAAGGGGAATCTCGAACCCAGTTCGATCCCCGCCGCCGACCATCTTCACAGAGGTTTTTCGTGATTTCCCTTTCCCTCTGTAGTCTAGGCTAATGCTGGGATGGTTCCTGCAATATAGGTCACGACCGCTTCCTTCCCAAGAAACCTTCATCTCATCATCTCATTAATCATCTATCCGACGCCAATAGATCTTCGTTATCATTATAGTGCACAGTTAAACCCAATATAAAAATAAATAAAAATAATTATTAAATGTTTATAACATAAATAATACAAACATAGTTATGGGTAGACCTACACAATAGTATTTTCTCAGGAATTATCAGAAAATACTCAGAAAATCATTTCTCAAAGAAGTCAGCCATTTCTTTTTCTTCATGTCTCAACCAATATAAACCATGAAAGGTATTTACTTTCCACAACATACTATTCTTCCACATTGTTGATTCTGCTAGGATATGTGTGACTAACCAAGTTCACCAGCCGAACCATCTTTGACACCCTCACCCCGTCATTGCCGTCATAAACATCATGACACAGCGTCCATAAAAGTTACACTGTATTCCAAACACCGTCATTGTAATTCATAACAAAGTAGGCCACCGTTCACCGTTACCACAGACACGGCGCCTGTTGAGCGCTACGAGCGTACCGTTCCGCATATGTATACCATTACAGTCGTGCGTTTCGATCCTTAGAACGTGCCGTGAGCCCTTGTGTTGGTAGATATGGTGAGCGAGGGTTGATTTCCGTACTGTTTTTGCATAATAATTCATAAGCTGTCGCCTTCATAAATACAAAATAAATACGTTTCACTTACGTTTCACTACAATTCCAAGAAACTGCAATTATTATAGACTTGTATTCAGGGAAAGAAGGTCTTCTGACAACGGTAAAAAGTAGGGGTGTGCGAGTCTACCTTATTCTACGAGTCCAAGTCTCCACGCCTCCGCCATAATCGACTCGGGCTCGGAAAATATTCAGATGCGATTTCGAGTCATTCGAGCCTTTGATGATTATGTTCGCTAACGACACCCAACAACATGCTAGATTACTTGGGATACGACTGAGCAGGTGTAGCCATGACAATTACAAAGTATATGAAGTATTGAAACACATACTTTTCAAGTATTACATGAAAATAACTGATAGGCCCCTACTACAAAAAAAAAACTATACACAATCACCATTCCCGCCCCTCTGTCCCGGAAAGTCAAGACTGCCTTAATTCGAAACTGAACTCAAGTCTATTACTTTTAATAACATCGAAACTTGATAAAAAATCATTGTTCCCCAATCAATATGAAAGATGAAATCGTTTGAACGGGGCACCACAAGGGCGATGTCACCCGTACATTCGTACCCTCAAATAACCTAGCTGTTGGTGGGGTCGTTAAGCAAACAATAATCATCTTAGAGTGGTCAGTTAGCCCCATAGGCCTATAGCTGTTTGCCAAACTATACCATAGGCAGGGGGGTGTCAAGACATCTTGACACCCCCCCCCCCCCCCCCCATTTTGCTTATAAGAAATTTACCATCAAATATACAGATTTTAATAAGTATTTTTGACCACTGTTGTTCAATACTCACCTTATACATGAGATGACATCTCTGAATATAATATTACATGAATTTCGTTTAAAATGAATACCACTTTACATTATAATTTATTTACGAAATTCAATGAGTTGGTGAAATTTGGCGCCCCTTAATTATTTGGCGCCTACGCCCAGAACTCGTGGTTCTATGCCTTAATACGGCCCTGACCATAGGTCTAATAATAACACGACACCGGACAAATTACTTAATTATAATTTTGTAAAAGTTATCGGTAAGTTTTCTTCCTACAACGAGATTGTTGGCGGGTCGACAACAATACATCGTCTGTCCGATGTAAGAAGGTTAAAATGAATGAGGAAATGGGATGGGAAAATTTGGCGAAACGAAGACAAATAGAAAGATTGTGCAATTTTGTTAGAGTCAAGAATGAATATACAGGATGGGATGAATTAAGCAATAGAATTGGAAAGGGATTACAAAGAAGTACAAGGGGAGGGGTAAGAATGGAAGTGGAAAAAGTGGGTAGAGAAGTAGGTAAATATGGATTCATACAAAGAACGACGCGGGAATGGAATAAATTGGAAGGAAATATCAAGAACATAACGAAGATTGGTGATTTAAGAAGAGAGCTAAGAGAAAAATAACAAAGTATAATTTTTTCGAGTATGTTTGATTGTAATTTCATTAGGTATAGTAACCATTACCACCTGTTTTATGAACAATCTGTAATGAATAAATACAATATGTAAATATGTAAGAAGGTATAAGGAAACACGGACGATCGGGGTTCGTGATCACCGAGTCTCGTGGCACGACGCTCTCACTTCAATCCACGCTTATTGGCGCTTGGCAGATAAACAATAGAAGAGCTAAATATAACCGTTAGATAACAACAACTGCTTCACTTTAATTGTCTCGATAATTTGCATGCATCAAAATAGGTGTCATGGTTATAACTACTAATTACTAGTTAGTTATTATAACCGTTTTCTAATCACTCATTAAAGTAAGTTGATTATATTGTTAATTGTAGTATTATTAATTGCCATACTTGAACAGCTGATCGTACTGCCCGTGGTTCAGTCGATAATGTAGTAATTATTGTTTAGTGCGAGGCAGGTTTGACCCGTTCGGTAATCGGGTCCGATCAGCTCTAATTGCTCGATCAAGTGTGCAGTGCTTTACCGTTGCGCGTGACTCTATCCACTGCTTGGAATCATTTGATTGAGAATCTCAACGATTGTTCAGCTGAAAGAAGATCGAAAAATATGGACATAATGAGTATAATAATACACATTCAATTACTCTTTATATAAAACGGAATAGGTTATCATTTTATCTTCTTTGAACGACCAATCTGAATTTTTCAAATTCAGAACAAATGTGTAGGGTGTAGGCTACGGTATAAGCTCATACATGGCCTTCATTATGGAACAATGAATTTGTATCAAGTTTCGATGTTTTTTTTTTTGAATATATATCTTTTCAATTCAAAACCCGTTTATTCTCTGGTTTTTTTTAAAGATTGAAAAATTTTTTTCCGAAAAATCTTTTGGAAACCGGGTTATATCTTTACTCCCCAAATAACGTAACGGGAAACCCAACATGGGCAAAGTTAAAACCTTTCAACATTGGACTTTTTCTCACCAGGGGGGGAAGAAAAAAAATGTGACGCCAAAGTGTACTTTTTTTGAGATTGTTTTCAAATAAAAAAAAACCGAAAAGGGGATTCGGCTCGTTTTTCAATTTAAAGTACATAGTTGGTAGGGCATTGTTTCGTTCCTTCTCGAAAGGCCAGTAATACCAATTTATAAATTTGGGGAAATGTACCAAAAGGTTTGACGGGGGCCCAATCCCCTTTTCACACACTATTAAAAAATTTAGTTTGGTTTTTTTCAATGAAAGGGTTTTAAAAGTTCTTAATAAAATTGGGAAGGGGCGGGGATTCACAGAGGGCTTTACCCCGTTTTACTTTTTAATGCTAATATAATACTACCAAAAATTTGAGTTTTGACGGACCCCTTTGTTTCCCGCATGGTGCGAAAAAAAGGGGCCTTTTGGTTACCCCCGTTACTTTTGGGGTAATAGATTATAAATTATAAAATATATTTTATATATAATATTTTAATATATATATAATAATTTTTTTTTTTTGCCTCCCTTTTTCTAAGATTCAAAAAAAAATTTGTTTTTCAATAACTCACCCTTTTTGTGAATCATGAAAACATTTTTAAATTCTAAACACGGCTTTAAAAAGGGTTTAAAATCCCTTGTTACAGCAGCAACGAGCCCAATCCAAAATTTTTTCCTTTGCTGCAAAAGGGTTTAAAAAAAATATTGTGTGGGTATATTTTTTGGCCTGCCCAAGGGCGTTCAAACCCGTCGCACACAGTGTTTTACTGAATAAACTTAAATTTCCCTATGGAATCCGGGGGAATACCCCTCAGGGGATCAAGTCGTACAAAGTGGGGAGACCCCCCAGTGCTTTCAGTACTCTCTGTGGCCCTTTTGGGGCATTCACGTGGAACGAAAAACACCGGAGTAACACGGGGGAATCTATTTGGGCCCTTTTAAGTTTTTACTTTTAGGGAAAAAAAGGACCTTTAAATAGCGAAAAGAAACCACATCACCCAATACGCTGACGACACAAAGCTACTTGTGACAAGCAGCGACCCAATCCGGCTCAGGTTAAGCAAATTTTTGCAGTGAACATCTTTTTTGAAGGGTTTCCCACTTTACTAATTATCGTAAAAAACCCCAATAAAACAATCGTGATAATTTTCCCTCTGGAGGGGGAACTGGGAACCCGTCATAAAAAACCAGAATAAAACTCTATGTGTAAACAACTCAGGGAAATTTCTTGGATTTGATTTTTGAAGACACTGAAAGGGAAAATCCATTTTGAAATGTATGCACGAAACTAAAGAAAATCTTTAAAAATTAACCCTTTGAGAAATTTTTTGGAATTCCTTGATGTAAGAATTTTTTTTTAGGAATTTCAAATAAAGTATGCGCTAGGAATAGTCTTTTGGGGGGGTGCATGTAAAAGAGAGATAAAAGAATTTAAAAAAAAAAATACAAAAGTTTTTCAATCAAGGGGTTTGGGTATGAAAGAATTAACACTGCGGGGGAAAATTTAAAAAAATGAATTTTTAAACCTGCCCCATGTCTCTATTTTTAAAATTTTTCCCTTTGTCAAAAGGGAATTTCAATTTTTTTCAAAGGAAGGGAAAGAGCAAAATCAAAAACCCTGGGTTAAACCCAAAACCCCAAACTAAACACCACCGTCCCGTTTATATAAAGGGTTTGTACCACCCGGTGGGGAAGTTTTTTAACGCTTTTACCTCGGGGGACATTACTCCGAAAAGCCCCTTTTTTTTGGTTTCAAAAAAAATGTAAACCCGTATTATTAGAAAAAGGGAAATTTTATAATACTGACATTTGGGAAGAATGATAGCGTGATGTGATATATTTTAAGTAAAACTCTATAAACCCACGGTTTTTGACAAAACAAAAACATTGTTTTAATGTACTGTGAAAAAAAATCTATTCCTATCTTTTCTACTCTTCTATATAATATTTTAATTATATTATATATAATGTTTTTAAAACCTCTCTTTTCCATGATACATATCGAAAATGAAGACATTTTTTGGGTTTATTTCAGGATATTATTTTTTAAAAAATTTCCCCAAACGTTTCGCCAGAATTTGTCCTGGTTCTTGGGGTAAAAATTTAAAAAAAGAACTAATTGATCAAAAATTAATAAAACTTTTTAAAATAAAAGAAAAATATAAATCTAATTAGAATAAAAATAAATAACTTTGAATATTTTAAATATTAAAAATATAAAATCAATTAGTTTATATTTTACATTTTATTAAAAAAAATGTTTTTAAATTGTTTAATTAGTTCTGATCAATTTTGACCCTCAAGAAGCCAGGACAAACCCGGGGGGAAAAAGGGTTGGTATTTTAAAATTTTAAAATATCCTTTAAAAAAAACCCAAAGAGGTCCTTTTTTTTCAAATATGTATCAGGAAAAGGGGTTTTCAAATCATTTTATATAATGGGAAATATATATAATAATTATAATTTATATATATATAATATAAAAATTATAAAATATATATATCAATTATATTCAAATAATATATATTATTATATATATATTTTGGGGGGACCGATTTTTTTTTGAAAAAAAATATGAAAACCCTCCCTTTTTTCCTTTATTCTCTCAAGCCCCAACCCCAAAAAACCCCTTTTTCTTTCCCCTTTTCCTCATCTCGCTAAAAACCCTTAACGTACGTGTAAAATACCTTTTCCGGGGTCTACCGTTACCGGCATTCCTTTAAATGAAAACATGACACATGCTGAGGTATTCGGGGTCACCCCCCAAATTGTGCTATCCTCCCCCCTTTTCGGGTCAAAACCGCTTTAAAAAAAATAACTTTCCCCTTTCTGCATGGGGGAATTTGCTTTTATGAAATTAAAAAAGCGTCTTAATAAATACTGGGAAAAACCCATATAGGGGTTGTTTAGACAGGCGGATAGTGATGGTAGGGGTTAAAAAATTGAAAAAAAACTGCTTCGAGGGTCCCAAAATGTAGCCCCTTTTTATTTTTTTTCTTCTAAATGGCTGACCCACCCAAGCTGAAAATTTCTGGGAAAGTGTAAACAAAAAGTAATTTTTAACTTCTCCCAAAATTTCATTTTTTGGGGGAAAAAGAAAATATTTTTCCTTTTTTTTTTTGCTGTTTATTTTAACGGGTATTTTTTAAAATTTTTAAAATTCTAAAAAAAAAGTTACCCCCCCGTAAAAACCACCCAAAAATAAATCCCAAACCCAAGTTAGATTAGGAAAAAATATTGAAAAAAAATTTTAAATTGATGGCTGTTTTTCTTTTGCCTGTGGGAAAAACCGACAAAAAAAAATTTTAAAAAGAACCATTTTTTTTCCCGTAGTCAAAATTTAAACCTGCAAAGCTCTTCCAATAAGTTTTTTTTACAATTTTGTATATGTATAATATTTTTATATTTGGGTACGACGGTTTATACGTCCAAAATCGAGATATTTGGGGTGTTTTTTGCGATGTAAAAAAAAGAACGTCTCGACCCGGGGTCCCGGGACCCCAAACCCCGGGACCTTCATTTCCGGTCACGCTCTACCCCCGTAAACCGAGGAAGAGAAGCTGCCCCAATGAGAAGGTCCCGGGTTCGAGTCGGGTTCGAAAGTAAAATGGGTAAACTTCCCCAAAAATCCGATAATTTGGGTCGTATCCAAGAAGTTTAATGAAAAAAAAAAATTTTAAAATATTCCTGATAATAATTTCTTGGGAAAAAATGAGTTTAAAATCAAATTTCGACCCTTTTTAAAAAAACCAAAACCCATTAAAATTTTGTCCCAAACTTTTATCTTTCTGCCCCCAATGGGACCTATTTTCGGGAAAAATTTCCCGTTTGCTAGACATCATAATTGATATTTCCACGTCGGTTTTAAAAAACGTTTTGCTGCACGCAAAGGGGCTGCACTCGGGGGCGTGTGCTAATGGAAACATAGGCACAAGTTAGTTCGTCCTCATTTTTCCCATTTGATTGACCACAAACACCAAAAAAAGGGGACCATTGTTGGAATTTTTTTTCAACCAGGGAAAAGAGAAGTGGGGTGTGAAAACGAAAAATCTCCCCCGGGAAAAAAAATCTAAAAAATATACCTCGATTAAATTAAAAAGAAAATTCATTCGATACCCAAAGAATCTAGAAGCCGTGAATTTTCAATGAACATTTTTTTTGATAGTATTTTTTATTATTTGATGAATAAAAAAAAATTATTATATTTTTTTTCCCCGAAACGGCTGGGTCCGAATAGGGGAACAAAGTTTAATTGTGTATAATTTTTCCCTGTTTCGTTTTTTGGAAAATTTGAATTATTTTTTGGAGGGGATTTTTTTTTTTAAATTTTTTTTTCCCTCCTAATCTTAGGGGGTTTTTTAAAATTCTCGAAAGATGGTTTTTCCCAAAAAAAGGCCAACCATTTTACCCAAAAACTTAGGGTTCTTTGGATAAGCTTACGTATTTAAAAAAATTTGGTGTCGATCGGGGCAAACCCCCGCGGGCCCGGCATGCCCACAAACAAAAAAAAGAAAAAAAAAAAAAAAAGACAGAAAGCAAAGCTTTCCCTAAAAGTTCTTGGAAATTTCGCGGACGCCATTTTTTTAATAAATTTTTTAATTATCGGGGTTTTACCAGGGGGTTTTGGTATGAAAGACAGGGCCGGTTAAAGGCCTTTTACATTATCACGGATGTAAAAACATTTCGGGGGAATGAAAAGCACTGGAAAGTATGTTTTTCACTCGTTCTCGACCTTTATGTGGTACAAAAAACGGGAATATTAAGGGCAAAGTCCCACTCACCCCGGCTGAATAGTTAATTTTGGCCTGGAGTATCAGAGTATCCAATTTGGGAAAAGGGGCTCATAGCCCCCCCAGGGAATTTTTTTGGACTAGGAAATTCTTTTATTTTTTTAATTTTGTATCAGCCTGTGGTGTTTTTTGTCCATTTTTATTGGTTTTTCGAGTATATTTGTTTATTTTCAACTAGTTCACCTATTTTTTCATATTTTCTGTGGCCCCAAAACAAACGTTCGGAATTTTTCAAATTTTGGCATATGTTTTTTTAAAAATACATTAAAGGCCCTTTTTTTAGAATCGCGGGCCCGCCCGGGTGGCGTTTTTTTTTCTGGCCAAAACCCGGGAAAGGCCCCGGGATTCCCGCCCCTTGAACCGTTGCTCACGCCGCGAAAAAATGGGGGTTATTCAAATTTTGGGGTAAAACCCGCGGGTTAAAAAAATTCCCCCCACACATACAAGAATAAGGGGGTGTAGAAATATAACAACTAAATTATACTTTTTAAATATCATTATTATTGGGATTTGCGTTTCCACATATTTGATGCTGAGAATCACTTTTAAAGCCTGAATTGAACCCGAATTATTTTTAAATAAATGAATGGAAAAACGCCCCCAAGTTAAAAAAAAGAAAAAGCGGTTTTGTGAAAAGGGGCAGGGGCCAGGCGATTATTTTTAAACGCCACCGCCCGCCGCGGCCCCTGACAACGGGGCCCTTTTTAAAATTTTTTTTTCCCAAATAGACTTCTGTTTTTCCCTTTTATTAAAAAAAATAAAATCAAAAATGGAAAATATAGGGATAAGTCCCAAAATTCATCCTCCATTTCAACACACTCCCCAAAACAAAACACACTCCCCACACATAATAAACCCCAAAAAAGAAAACGTTTTAATACTTTTGATTTCATTTTTCCCTAAGATTAAATTCATGTTTCTTTTTTCATTTGATTTTATTTTATTTTAAAACCCAACAATTTTCCGGTGGGAAAAACCATGCGCAAACGCCCCCAGCCTCCAAAACCCGGGGCGTTAATCCGTTTCCTTTCCCTTTACTCTAGATTAAACCCGTCCAAGCCATGCGGGGTAAAAAACATAAAAACAAAACGAGTTTTAACCCTAGGAAAGTTGGAATGTAGGCACGGGTCTCTGAGTAAACCGGGCCCTTTTACAAACTGTCCCAATTTACGAGGCTTTTTTGCCCACTCCCTCGAAAAGGGCCTGGCGGGAGTGCTAAAAAGGGAAACCGGGGAGCGGTTTGAAACCCCCAAAGTGGAAGCCCGAAAGGGGTACCGGGGGTATGAAATCGGAAAAAAGGGGGAGATTATTGGCCCCCTCGGAAAAAAACCATTTGTTTAATTTATGTTTGGTTTTTTTTGTCCGGGGGGCCTCTATCTATAGTTTAAAGAACTGGTTTTTTTTTAGTTTTAAAGGGGGTTTTAAACTTTATGTTACCTATGGCTATGGGGTTAAAAAATAAAATATGAAACCAAAAAGTTATAAAATATCTCCCTCTCTCTCTCTCTTTTTCTCTCTCTTTTATCACTTTCTTATCAAATGAGAAATTTGATTTTTTGATGATGATTATTTTTTGGGTTTCTTTAAAGACCCCCCCAACAGCTTTGGTTTTTTACGGGGGTTTCGGGGTTCCCAATGGCATTTTATTTTGAAACTAGGGAAATGATGATAGGTGAAAAGGGCGTTCCAAAAACCCCTGTTTATGCGGGGGGCCGAAAAATACGCGGTGCCTCACGACTGAGTACCGAGGGGAGCTTCTATAACTTGCTTACGGTAAAAGTGCCTTTCACATTTGGATCCCCAAATTTTTAGGGCTCCCAATTTTAAAAAAATTTAAGGGGGATTAGTAAAAAACCTTTTTCCCCCCTTCCCTCCCACTTCATAACCCCCCCCCCTCCCCAAACTGTCCGTACCGCCAAGCGGGGTTTCTTTGAGAAGACCGGGAAGGGAATTTTTAACGGAAAAGAAAAGCCATCTTCAGGCTATGGAAGGAAATTTTGTGAAGAGGGAAACTGAACCACAAGCAAAACAAACGTAAAAAACCCAAAAAACCGGGGATTTAAAGTCTGAAGAATGACTTTTAATTTTGCACATTTTTCGCAATAATTTCCCAGAAGAATTCTTTAACCCCTTTTTGTGGATCAATGGACGAATAAGGGGGGAAAATTTTGAATTATGACCCGAAATTCCGATAATTTGTAAATCAATTATTCGAAAAAAGATGAAAATTTTGGGAAAGGGAAAAAGAGAAATTTTAAAAGAAAGTTGGAAGTTTTTTTTTTCCCGGGAAATTTTTTAGTTTTCCTTTTCATTTTCCAAATGAGGGATCACTTGTAAACAAATATATCCCTTTTTTTTGTTTAATCATCCTTGTGGGGCCCGGGCCGAACGATCCCACCTTTTTTTAAAAAAGAAAAATTGAAAAAAATTTGGGAAAAAAAATATGAGAAAAAAAAAAAAAAAAAGGGGTTTTTGAAAAGGGGTTTTTGGAAAGACCAGTGAGTACCAAAAAAGTGATAAGACCAAAAATTTAATAAAGTTTAATATATGGGGAAAATAATATATATAAAATTAAAATATAAAAAAAAAAAACTAATATATATTTATATATAAAATATAAATTTTTTTGAGAGCTCGATTTTTTTGAAAATAATAAGACAACTACATTTTCCATTATTCTCTTCTAAGACCCAACCAAACAGTATCTCATTTCATTCCCTTTCCTCATCGTCGCTAATAACTATAACGTACGTGTCAATACCGTTCGCAGGTCTACCGTTACCGGCATGCCTTATGACAACATGACACATGCTGAGGTATTCGTGTCACCACCCACTTGTGTGCATATCCTCGTGGACCTTCGGGTCATCAACAGCATTACAACAAATAACATTCTGCCTTCTAGCAATGGGAGGGAATTTGCATTTTATGAAATAAGAAAAGCGTCTTAATATAATACTAGGAAAACGCCATATATGGGTTGTTAGACGAGCGGATAGTGATGGTATGGGTACAAATGGGTAAAAACTGCTTCGAGTGGTACCAATGTAGCACATTTTATGTTTTTTCTTCTAAATGGCTGACCCGATCAAGCTGAAAATTTCTAGAAATGTGTATCAAAATGTAATTCAACTTCTCCCAAAATTTCATTTTTTGGGGAAATGAAAATATTTTTCCTTTTTTTTTCCGCTGTGTTATTCTAACGGGTATTTTTGAAATTTCTAAAATTCATAAAATAAAAAGTTACCGCCCGATAATGCCACAAAGCTATATACAGAACTAAGTTAGATGAGGAACCATATTGAAAAAAAGTTTGAAGTTGATGGCTGTAGTCTTTTGACCTGTGGAGAACCGACAAAAAAACATAAAACGAACACCAATTTTTCTCAGTATGTCAAATTGAATCCTCGCTAAAGCTCGTCTAATAAGTTATTTACAATTATTGATATATGTATATATATATATATATTGGATACGACGGATGATACGATCCAATATCGAGATATTTGGGATGTTTTAGCGATGTCATAAAAGATACGTCTCGACCGGGATCCCGGGACTCAAACCCCGGGACCTTCTCATTGCCGGTCAGCGCTCTACCACCTCGGTAGCTCAGAGGAAGAGAAGCTGACCCGCAATGAGAAGGTCCCGGGTTCGAGTCGTGGTCGAGACGTCACATGGCTGAAACTTCCCAAATATCTCGATATTGGATCGTATCCAAGAAGTTTAATGATCACACATATATATATATTCATGATAATATATGTCTTGGGAATAATGATGATTTATATCAAGTTTCGACGTTGATAAAAGACCAAGCCTATTAAAATTAGTCTAAACATCTGTTATCTTACTGACCCACTGACTGGGAGCCTATTCTCTAGAAAATTCCAGTCGTTTGCGTAGACATCATAATATGATAATTTCCACGTCGAGTCTAGAAACGTTAGCGTGCACGCATGCGTGCTGTCATCTCGGTGGCGTGTGCTAATGGCAAACATAGGCACACGCTTAGTTCTGTCCTTCATTGACCCATTTGATTCGACCACAAACACCATCATGGCACTCATTGTTGTGAATTGTTTTCAACCAGGCAAACGCAGAATGTGCGCTGTGTGAAGAGCGAAATATC
The DNA here is from genome assembly GCA_907164805.1 of Brachyptera putata. Lineage (NCBI taxonomy): Eukaryota > Metazoa > Arthropoda > Insecta > Plecoptera > Taeniopterygidae > Brachyptera > Brachyptera putata. The sequence continues at coordinate 13,910,510 of OU015473.1, read as the reverse complement.
TAGGAAGTAAAATCTAAAACTATATACCTCGATCATATAAAATGAACTTCATTCGATACCAATGAATCTAGAGAGCCGTGAATTATCAATGCAACATTTATTTTTCTGATAGTATTTCTATCTATTCGATGAATAAAAACATGTATTATATTATTTTCTTCGAAACGGCTGGTCCGAATAGCATACAAATGTTCAATTATGTGTATAATTTCCGTGTTTACGTTTGAGGAAAATTTGAATTATATTGGAGAGATTTTATTTTTTAATTTTTTATCCCTGGCCTAATCTTATGGGGTTTTTAGAAACTTCTAGATGATGTTTCTCAAAATTGGTCCAACCGATTTGACCCAAAAACTATAGGGTTCTTGGATAAGCTTACGTATAAAAAAATTAGGTGTCGATCGGTCAAACCCTGCGACCTGTGCAGTGCCCACAAACAAACAAAGAAAAAAAAGAAAAAAAGACAGACAGACAAAGCTCCGTAAGAGTTGCTTGGAAATCTTCGCTGACGCTCATCTTATTAATCATTTATTTAATTATCGTTGTTTACCATGGCTTATTGATGTATGATGATCAGGGCCGTGTTAAAGAGACATTTTGACATTATCACGGATGTAAAAAACATTTCGGGCAATGTGAAACGCACGTGGCACGTCAATGTTTTTCAGCTCGTTACTCGACATTATTTATGTGTTACTAATCAACGCAATATCTACACGACAAAGTGCGACTCACCCAGTGCTGAAATAGATATATCAGGCGCTGGATGTATCAGAGTATCCAATGTTGGGAAAGGGACTCATAGCCCCGCAGGGAATTGTTTGGACTAGGAAATTCTTAGTATTTTGTAAGTTGTGTATCAGCCTGTGGTGTTTTAGTCCAGTTTGTATTGGTTTTTCGAGTATATTATGTTTATTTTCAATCTAGTTCACATATTATTTCATATTTCTCATGTGAGCCCAAGACAAACGTTCGTGACTTATTTCATTATGGACATATAGTTTTTATAAAAATACATTATAAGGCCCGTTTTCATGACTCGCGGCAGCCGGCTGGCGTTTTGTTTTCTGGCCAACCAGAAAGCCGTGCATTCTGCCGCTTGAACCTGTTGCTCACTGCCGCGAAAGATGGAATTATTTCAACTTTGGAGTAAAACGCCGCGGTTAAATTCCCTCACACATACAAGAAGTAAGGTTATGTAGAAATATAACAACTAAATTAGTACTTTTCAAATATTCATTATTATTGTATTTGCGTGCCACATAGTACGATGCTGAGAATCACTTCAACGCCTGAATTGAACTCGAATTATATATTAGAATAAATGAATGAAATCGCGAAGTGGATAAGAAGAAACGCGAGTTTGTGAACAGCGCAGGCGCCAGGCGATATTTTTAAACGCCACCGCCTGCCGCGAGCCATGACAACGGGCCTTTATACATTTTTTTCTCATAGTAGACTTCTGTTTTCCTTCATATTAAGAAATAAAATCATAAAATGTGATATATAGGCCTATAAGTCCCAACTATTCATCCATCCATGCAACACACTCACACACACACACACACTCACACACATAATAAACCAAATAAGAATACGTTTTAATACTTTTGATTGCATTTTTCCCTACGATTTAACTTCATGTTTCATTTTTTTCATTTGATTTTATTTGATCTAAAACCGAACAATTGCCGCGTGAAGAGAACGCATGCGCAAGCGCCCCTAGCCTCCAACCTGTGCGTTAATCCGTGCCTGCATTTACTCTAGATCTATCTGTCCAAGCCATGCGTGTAACAACAACATAAACAACACGAGTTGACGTAGGAATGTGTGGAATGTAGGCAGCGATCTCTGAGTACCGTGCCATACTACAATACTGTCCCAGATTCACGAGGCTTTTTAGCGCCACTCAACTCGAAACGTCTGATCGGTAGTGCTAACAGATACCAGAGAGACGGTCGACCGGACAAAGTGGAATGCTGCAATGGATAGCGGCGTAGTATGAAATCGGAAATGGGGGAGATTATTGGCCCCCTCGGAAAATAACCTGATTTTGTTTAATTTATGTTGGTTTTATGTCCGGTGAGACCATCTATCTATAGTTTAACGAACTGGTTGTTTGTTAGTTAAGGAGGTTTTAAACTTCATGTTACTCTATGGCTATGGTTAAACTATAAACTATGAACAATAAAGTTATAAACTATCTCTCTCTCTCTCTCTCTCTCTCTCTCTCTTTATCACTTGCTTTATCAGAACTGATGATTAGATTGTTGATGATGATGATTTTGGTTGCTTAACGACCCCACCAACAGCTAGGTTATACGGGGGTACGGGGATACGAATGAGCAGGTGATTATGAAACTATGAAGTGATGATAGGTGAAAGGACGCTTCCAAAAACCCATGTCTTATGCGGGACTCGAACCTACGCGGTGCCTCAGCTGACTGAGCTACCGAGGGCAGCTTACTATAACTCTGCTTACGGTAAAAGTGCTTACACATTAGGACTCCCAATTATTAGGTCTCCCAATTTAAAAAAAATTAAGTTATATTAGTAACAACCATTTCCCCTCCTTCCCTCCCACTTCATACCCCCCCCCCCTCCCCCATCGTGTCCGTAGCTACGCCACTGCGGCTTCTTTGTAAGAATGACACGTAAGAAGTTGAACGGAAAAGAAAAGCCATCTTCAGGCTATGGAATGAAGTTTTGTGAAGAGGAATCTGAACCACAAGCAAGCAATCGTAATAACAAATAAACCTGTGATTATATGTCTGAAGAATGACTTGTATTCGCACATTTATCGCAATCGATTTCTAGAAGAATTCTATCAACACATTTTTGTGGATCAATGAGACGAATAATGGGTGAAGAGTTCGAATATGACCCGAACATATCCGAATATATTAGTAAATCAATTATATCGAACAGATGAAGTTAGGAAGGAAAGAAGATGAGGTTGAATGAAAGTTGGAAGATTATTTTTTCCCTGAACTTATTAGTTTCCTTTACAGTTTGCCAAATGAGAGGATCTACATTGTAAACAACTATATCCTTTGTAGTTGTTATATCATCCTTGTGGTGCCCGGTCCGAACGATACTACCTTTTTTTAATAAGAAGATAAAATTAGAAAAAATTGGGAAAAAAGTATGAGAAAAAAAAAAAAAAAAGAGGTTCTTGAAAGGGTTAATTGATGACCAGTGAGTACAACAATAGTGATAAGACAAAATTTGATATAAAGTTTAGATATACAATTTAGTTATAAAATTTAAATATCATATCTAAATTCAATAACTAAATTTTATATCAAAACTTTATATCAAATTTTGTCCATCACTATCGTTTTAAAATGTTTAAAATTGTTAACTTTCGAATTGATGATTTGTCTATTTGTTCATTTGTATCTTTCTGTCTACTACCTGTATTTAATTGTTGTAGTACTTACATGTAAGCATTGAGTGTGAATAAAATGGTTTCAAATTATTAATTGAAATTATGTGCCAAGTCTTACCACGATTTACCTATGGGATTGCAGCTACACGGTCCTCTATGCAACACTCACTCTCATTAATTGACTTACTTCTATGTATGTATATGTAGGCCTTCCGACATGTCGTTTCCGGTTCTCTGCACACGCACTATACGCATCGTGACGCACTAATGACGCACTTGCGTCGTGCGTAAGTGGACCTGTTAAACGCACCAGTAGTTTTAACACGAAGTAGGTCTCGCGGTTAAACCGTTCCGAAATAAGTCTCCAATGTTCTATAGTGCTAATTAAATACTAAATGGAGTAAGGAAATAATAATACAGATATTTTGTTGACTAGTGTTGGAAATTGATTTCAATAAATTGATCAATTTATTAATTTTTGCTAGATGTTTTTCAGAATTGAATAGGCCCACGTAATTTTTTCGAAATTAAAAATTGAAATGTATTAGAAATTTTGTATTGGAATATATATGTAAATATATATATATATATATATATATATATATATATATATATATATATATATATATAAAATGATACGATTTAAAACTATTCAGAAATCGCTACCTCCCCCGGGACCTGAACCCGGATCTCCAGATTGCCGGTCTGACGAGCTACCCATTACGCCAGAGAGGAAGGTCTACTTTTCTACTAGAAAACTATTAAAACTATTCGCGAGTTTTGAATAGTTTTAAATCGTATCATTATAATAACCTACTGGTGGTTGATCAGAAAGTTGTTGAAATGATATATATATATAT